>JABAEC010000156.1:0-54443 GCA_013435705.1 Claviceps paspali | reverse complement strand
CAACGGCAGTTATACCTCGATTTCTGATGCGTTTTCTACGGCGTTTTCTGCCGTAAAGCGGTCTAGAATTCTGCCCTAGGCGGTCAGCTTTGTATTCTTAGCTACCCTAGGCCCCTCGTATCCCTCTAACCAAACGGGTCGCATATCTGCACCTGCGTTGTGTAGTAGTAAGTCTATTTTTTTGTTTTCCCATACAAATAATATTGCAGAAAATGAAAAAGTGTCACACAAACCCCCGTTAGCGGCCCTAATCTAATGATATAGTTGGAGGGTATATAAGGAAGTAGAAGTGAATTTCTCTCCTCACCTAAATTGCTTGTTGCCCTAAATTGTCTATTACTATAAAGAATACTAAGCTGCTATTCTAGATTACTAGAAGTCGTTGCCCTTCTTGTAAGGTGCACGCATGGGATGCGTGCAACCTTACATAAGCGCTGGGTGTGTGCACAGAGTGCACACAACCTTACGTAAGACCCACACCCGCCACACTGTGGCAGGACCAATGCATCTGCAGTGGTTAGCCACCCTCTCGCTTACAAGACGCCAAGGGTGCACGCCCTAGACGCCATACTCTACAAAAGGGGCTGCACCTAGCGTAGTCCTTAGAAGAAGCAAGCTTCAGTTCCTTAATACACCCTATGCCTAACTATTGACTCCGCCTGGTTCTACACTCCTCACACTTCTACTGCTAAAGATAATTACTTATAGAAGCATTACTCTTAGAGACTCACTACCTCTACTAGTAATTACTCTATACTGTGATGGATTCGAGCTGGAGGCTCGGATCCTTATCGGAAGACCAGCGGACCCTATACGCAGGGCGGGGAGGTCCTGTATACAAAAGGGCCCCCTATTAGGCACCCTATGGAATAGGCTAGGGCCCTACTTAGGGTATGTATAGCACTTGCTTAGCTTACCTATAGGAGATATAAAGGGTGTATATAGTAAGACAAAAGAAGACAATCCTTTCTTCTTCTATATAGTTAATAATAACTCTATAAACGCTAGATAGTAGTTGCTCTCTAGGCTAGTCTATAATAATTATTAACTATCCTTAATTTAACAGAGAAACAATAAATAATTTATAAAGCTTATAATAAGTTTACTATATAATACCTCTATAGGGCAGATAAGTAAATATAGGGAAATACAATTCCTCTGTAACATAATTATATAGTAGGCGGCCTAGATTATAGAACTATAACAGTAGATTGCTATAATAGGAATAATTACTTCTATTAAGGGCATAATAGGCTAATCTATAGCTATAGTAAACCCCTAGCTAGAGCAGTCTCTATATAAGCTATTACTAATAGGGGCCCTATATAATAGTAATAAGATATTATATTTAGTATAGTAGAGTCTTATAACTTATAAGTTAGATATAGATTCTAACTTTATTAGTAATAACTATAATAAATAGTACCTTATCTACTAGAACCTAAGCCCTAAGATATAGGCCTATATTACACCCTTCTTTAAGCTTAGTAGTAGCTTTAACTATAGTATCTAGAAGTTCTTTAACTACCTTAATAGTATATTTCTAAACCCTTATTAATTAGAATATATAGTCTTAGAGCTTAACTAATTAGAATAATAACCTAATAAATAGTTTACTAACTTCTATATTTACTTTAAATAGAAGCTTATTCTAATAGAGGGTATTAATTAGGCTAATATAGTAAAGCTGTCTAAGCTCTATACTACACTTAATAAGTATATATAAGACTATTATATTAGGTGTAATATTCTATAGGATAACTATAGTAAGGCAGTTAAACATTACTACTACATTGCCTTAGATATTAATTTATACTTCCTAGAGGAATATATTAAGGAGAGGCAATAGGCTTATATAACTAAGGACTATAATAGTAATATACTTATAGGGGGTATTAATATAGTAACCTTTTAGAATATACTCTAGCACTAGAATAATAAAAAAGGGAAATACTCTAGATCTAGAGTAGGTATACTATAGGCTACCTAGGTATCTAAAGAGATTCTAAAGAGATGCTATATAGCTAGTTAGTACCTATACTATAGTAATACTAGCTACTATATTAGAGGCTATATAATGCTTCCTATATACACTCTAATAACTATAGTAGGCATTAAGCTCTATAAAACCCTTAAGGCAGACTTAGTAGATATATTATTAAATATAGGTTTAGAAAATAAGCTTTCTACTGCTTAAGTCTTAGTAGTAGGAATAATAGTATTATAAGGAATCCTAACTATATCTACTATAAATAAGAGAAGGAGTTATATTAGAAGATAGAAGAAAATATAGAAGAACTACCCTTTCTCCTCTCTATTCTTTATAATAGAACTTTATTTATTAACGCTTAGGTTAATAGTAGGTGTAATAGTTTTATAGCTATAAGTAAATAATTAGTATAATACCTTAACCTTCTCTATAACCCTTTACTATTAGTATAGAGCCTTACTACTATAATAGAGAACCCTACCTAGGGCTAATATAGCTCTATAAAGCATCTACACATAATATACCTTACTTACTTCCTAGCTAATATAGATAGCTAGGTGTTTCCTATTATAGCCTATATAATCCTAGGCCTAACTTACAATTATATCCTTAGATTACTATAGCTTACCTATAATAGTATTAAATTATATACCTCTTACTATTCCCTTATAGTAGAATTAAGAGGGGGCTTAGAAATTAAGGCAGTAGATAGTTATTATATAAAAACCCTAATAGTAGCAATCCTAGGGTTAGTATATATAGTAATAGCCTTATAGGCTATTAAAGAACCTATAATAGTCTACCTAATGTATATAAGTCTAAAGGAAATTAATACAATACTTATAGACACTATAGGTACATCTATAACAATAGATAAGGATAGTATTAAAACCTTACTAGATAAACTATAGGACTTTATAGATCTTTTTAGTAAGGAGTAGGCTAATACCCTTCCCCTATACTAGGGATATTCTAACCACTATATATAACTTTAGCATAACCCTAACAGCTCTATTCCTAAGCTTCTTTAGTCTCCTCTTTATAATATACTATAGAATTAGTTACTTAAGATCTAGAAATAGATTATTAATCTAATAGATAAGGGCTAGATCTATACCTTATTCTCCTTAGCTACAGCCTTAGTTTTATTAGTTAGAAAGGCAGGGGGAGAATAGTGTTTCTATATAGACTACTATACCTTAAATAAGGTAATAAAGTAAGATTACTACCCTCTCCTACTTATTAAGAAAACACTCTATTCCTTTATTAGTGCCTATTAGTTTATAAAACTAGACGTTTACACTATATTTTATTAAATATATATAGCTAAAGGGGATAAGCACTTAATAGTATTCTAGACCTACTTTAGACTCTTTAAGTAGTTAGTATACCTATTTAGCCTAGCTAGCGCACTAGCTATATTCTAATATTATATTAATAGCGCACTTAGCAATGCGCTTAGTGTATATATAATTACATACCTTAATAATATTCTAATCTACTCCTTAGGGACCTATAAGGATTATATATAATAAATATAGAAGGTCCTTACCTATCTATAATAGGTAGGTCTTTACCTTAATATTAGAAAGTATGTGTTTAGTGTAATAGAGGTAAAGTATTTAGGGTTTATTATCTATATAGGGCGTAAGATACGCCTAAATCTAGATAAAATTATAGCTATTTAAGACTAGGAGGCCCCTATAAGGGTCTAAGGTATATAGGGATTTCTTAGGTTTGTAAACTTCTACTACAAATTTATTATTAACTTCTCTAACTTAATAGATCCCCTCCTAGTGCTTATAAAGAAGGGGGCCCCTTTTATTTAGACTAATAAATATAATAAGGCATTTTAATAGCTTAAATAGGCCTTTATATTATATCTAATCCTAGCCTAATAGAACCTAAACTAGGCTATAGTAGTAGAGGTAGATGTATCTAAAGAGGTAATTAGTAGCTACCTTTTATAATATAATAAGGAAGGAATATTACACCTAGTAGTGTACTATTTAGCTTATTTTATAGCACTATAGAGGAACTATATAATTTATAATAAGAAGCTCCTTAGTATTATTTCTTACCTTAAGGTATAGTTAGTAGAATTATAAAGTATAGTAAAGCCCTTTACTATACTTATTAACTATAAAAACCTAGAGTATTTTATAAGTCTATAAGAGATATTAGAATGCTAGGCTAGATAGGCAGAGACACTTACCCTCTTTAATTTCTACCTTTATTACTATTTAGAGTCTTAGGCAGATAGACTAGATGCTCTATTAAGATATAAGCAGAATAAGTTAGGGCAGCTAATTATACTATAAAGTATTTTTTAAACTATATCTATTATATGCCTAACATACCTATAGGGAACCTATAATAGATATATATTAGACACTAAGGATCTACTAATAATACCTATAGGGGACCTAGTATAGTATTAAAGTTTCTTTATAGATAACTATATCTAATCCTTATAGGACTAGGGTATATAAGTAGATAGAATATATAATAAGAAAGTATAAGCTATTAAAAGAGGTAATTAATAGTTCTCTATATTAGTAGAGATAAAGCAATAGATTAGTAACTATAGCCTTAACACCTATAGTACGCTCCTCTTTTAGAGAAGACTATAAGCCCTAAAATATAAACCCCTTACTATATTACTTATCTAATAGGTTTATAATTTACTACTCCTAGGGCACCTAGGGAAGAATGCTATATTTTAAGCCCTATATTAGGACTTCTACTAGGAGGGCATATCCTAAGACATTGCTTAATATATTAGAAATTACTAATGCCTTAGGGTATAGAAGAGCTAATAGTAGAGCTAGGGTCTACTATAACCTATACTAGCATTAGATAGATACTAGTCCTAGATCTTAGTAGACTTTATAATAGATCTTTCTATATAAGATATAATAGCTCTATAGTATCTTATAGTTATTATAGATTGCCTCTTAAAGTACATTTAGTTAGAAGCAATAACTATAATATTATCTAAGGTATATATATAATAGTTCCTTAACTATTAGTAGTAATTTTATAGATTTCCCTAGAGTATTATTTTAGATTACAGCTTAGATTAGATAGGGCACTTCTAGTCCTTACTCTACTCCCTTACTAGCACTAACTATCTTCTCTTAACTATATACTATCTATAGATAGATAGTAGTATAGAAAGAGTAAACTAAGAGATATAAGTAGTTCTTTATATTATAGTAGTGTTTATATAATATAATTAGCTCTTATATCTACTAGCTTATTAGTTAGCATTAAACAATTATACTTTATCTATAATAGGGGTAAGTGCGTTTTATATAATACATAGCTATAATATAGAGTTAGTTTAGTATATTATAGATCTATAAGGGAGCTAAACTTTACCTAAAGGATAAGTAGTATAGTTTATAGTATATATTTAGAAGGGCACATAGCTAGCCTAGGCAGCGATTAATTAGGCCTAATAGGCTTAATAAGAGAGAGTAAATTAGTTCTAGCGCCTAGTAGAGCGGTTCTAACTAGGCAATAAGGTATAGCTTAATTTATAGTATATTAAGATAGAATGCCCTAGTTAGAAGCTTAATTAGGTAAAGGCTAAGTATATAGTTCTAAAAGCATCTACACCTCTTATTATCTACTTAGATATACTAGGCAATATCTATCCTATATTCTATATAAATCTTATAGAGTAGGCAGCTATAGATCTACTCCCCTTCTAATAGGTTTATAATTACTACTCTAGCCCTCTCTAAGAGGAGGCTAAGTTAATAACTAAAGAGTACTAAGTTAAGGAAATTTTAGTAGTAAAGAATACCTAAGGCTAGGGATATTATAGGAATGTATTAGTTAAATAGATTAGCTATACTAAGCCTATATAGAAGCTGCTAGAAAATGTCTAGGATATAGAGGCCCTATCTAGGTTTAAAGTATAATAGGGTAATGTAAGTAGTTATAATAGACCCTCTTAGAAATTATTAAAGTTAAATTCTTACCCCTAGTAGGGCCTACTAGTACTAAATATAAAATTACCTAGGGCCTATACATTTTTAAACTTATTATCCTCCTCTCCCTTAATAGTAGGTATAGGGGCTAGTATAGGGGCTAGTATAGAGGCTAGGGTAGGGAGTATAGAGGGCTAGCATACTAAATGTATAGGGGATATTCTAAGGGAATAGGGGGGGGTGCTACCTTATAAGGTAGTATCTTAGTAAGGCTATAAGTAGCAGAGAGAGGCTATAATAGGTGTATTCTCCTCTATAAAGGGGTCCTTATAAGGGGGAGGGGGGGGCAATCCCTAGGCTAAGTGTATTAGGGTGCTAAACGCCTATATAGTTTCCTTAAACTAGGATATAATATATATATTATGCTCTATAGAGTTGTATAAGTTAGTAATAGTTAAGACCTATATAGTAGCAGTAGGGTTGTGTATAGGCGTAGATAGAGGTATAGTAGGTTAGTAGATAGGCATAGTATAAGGGTAGGCAGTAGGTAGGGCAGTAATAGCATAGGAATAAGGAGTAGTTAAGGCAGCAGCGGCTAGAGGCATTTCTCCTATCTAAGGGGGTATATTAAGGGCTGTAAGGGCGGCCCTATAGGCACTATAATAGCTATAAGGGGCATACCCCTTAGCAATAGTAGCAATACTAGGCGCAGCTATAGTAGCATTAGTAAGGTTAATAAAACGCTGCCTAAGCTCTATAAACTTAGGCAGTAGAATAATAGCTTTAATCTTACTAGTGCTAGGTATAGGCCCCTATAGGGTTTTAATAGCCTTACTAGCCTTAATTACTATAATAATATTATAGGCAGTATAGTAGAGTATAGGGTTTATAGTAAATAAGTAGGCAGCCTAGACGTAGCTACGTTTTTTTGCTATATATAGATTATAGGCCTTATTACTAATAATAAGGCAATTAAATAGCCTATTCTAGGCTATGTATAGTAGGTAGATTAGATACTATCTCTATACCTACTAGTAGGGTGTATATTATTTATTATCTAAATCTCCTTCTATTTTATAGTAGCTAAGGATTTAATTAGAGCCCTAGCTAGGGGGCAGCCTACTAGGAGTACTAGTAGTAGTAGATATAGCAGCTATAGTAATATTAATAATAGGTTCCTATAGAGGATATACAAGGGGAATAATAAACTTATAATTAGGGTATATAATATGTATTATAAGGGACGTAGAGGGGGATTAATAGTGTTAAAATAAATGCATAGGGGTAATAAGGTAAGATAGGCAGGGGATAGGACTATAATAATAATAAGCTACTATTAGATATACTAAGCAGAGGGTTAGCACTTAGGCTAAGGCTATAATAGATAAGAGGGGGAGGATAGATATACTAAGGTAGGCATAACTTAGTTATATATTAGATGTAATAATTATACTAGCAGAGAAAAATAGGGTCCCTAGATAAGCAAGAAAGGAGTAATAATAATAGGAACTAAGGGCTATAGAGAGGAAGGGATAAGACCTCTTTATACTACTTATAGGAAGGGGAGTAATTATATACACAATTACCTATATTATGTAATTACTCACTATATAATTACGTAATTTACACGCAACGCCTAAATTTCCTAATTAGGATTCTATATTATTATAATCCTACTGCTAGTAGTGCTAGAGCACTATTAGGATTATTATAATCTTACTACTAGTAGTGCTAGAGCACTATTAGGATAGGTCTCTAGACCCTATACTAATATTAATGATTTAGGTAGGTTATATTATAAGAGGTCTTGTTTAGAAGAAGGGGCGGCTAAGAAGGGGGCTATATAATAGATTTAAGCTAGAGGCTTAGATCCTTATTAGAAGACTAGCGGACCCTACACATAGGGCAAGGAGGTCCTATATATAAAAGGGCCCCCTATTAGGCACCCTATAGAATAGGCTAGGGCCCTACTTAGGGTATGTATAGCACTTACTTAGCTTACCTATAGGAGATATAAAGGGCGTATATAGTGAGACAGAAGAAGACAATCCTTTCTTCTTCTATATGGTTAATAATAACTCTATGAACGCTAGATAGCAGTTGCTCTCTAGGCCAGTCCATAACATATACCCAGCTATATTTTTAATAGGTTATAAGCCTAGGAGGCCTATAGTGAATTTACTATAGTAGCCTATCTTTTCTTTAAACTATCATTCAATATCCCTAGGTTAACGCCCTAACCTAGGTGCCGCACACAAAATCACCATATTTTCTGGTGTTGAATCTGATTCTATTCACACACACAATTACGTAGTCTGACAGCTGCATTAACCATTTGATTACTGTTAGCAGCTGCAGTCAGCTGCAACCCAGCTGCATTTTACTGCATATTGCTGCATTTTGCTGTATTCAGCTGCATTTATAGGGAATTTTCCCTATTTTTATTCCTATTCAGGAATATTGTGTGCATTTTTCTGAGCATTTTGCACCTTCTTTCGAAGCGTGCATCCAGCTGACGGACCATTGCGACCGTCAGCAGCTGCAAGCCACCTTAATTATCGTAGAATTCCTACCTATAATATCGCAGGACAGATTTTTAGTGTTTTCCTAAACCAATCCACCTAAATCTTTATAGGCAGTATTCCTACAGACCTATAAATCTAGGCTTTTGGCAGAGCCCTAGATCCGGCGCACTATACAATTTGCGTGTGCACGCTGATTCACAATTGGGAACCTGACGATTCTTGCAAATCCCCTAATTAAACAATTGCGAGTAATGGCTTCTAACGGTCCGTCTGAACCGTGCATTTGTTATCAGCAGCTGCAGGACCTGATTATAGTGATATTTACTACCATATTTATTACTATACTGCAGCAGAATCTTCCCTATACGCACAAAACCTGTGCATAGGGAATTTTCAAATCCGTATTTTTACGGACCTACAAATTAGGGCTTTTGGCCGAGCCTTCTGATCTATGACACTATACATTTTTAGTGCGCGTTCTAATTGACTTCTAGGGAGTCTGACTGCTTCTACAAATCCCAATTAGAATCAATTCGGAGTTACGGCTTCTGTAACCGTAACTGTTGGTAGGCTTTATTGTTGATAATTCTAGGTATATTTTTTTATACCTTCTATAGCTAGAATTAGTACTAGTTATCAGTAAATTTACTGTTTTTAGTAATTCACTACTACTATTTACTGTAAATCACTGTAAATTAGTTATAGAGGGCATTTTTCTTCGAATCCTCTATAATTCTGATATATAGTAAGGTTTTCTTTAAACCTTCTATATTTATAGGTGTTTTTTCTTCCTATAATTAGCTATAGAATCCGTTTTTTCTCTTTTCTTCTGTAAAAATAGATAGAAATCAACAAGGCCAACAGGGTTTTCCTATACCACAACCCGATATAGAGGTTAATACGCCTATGCAAGAGGCTTCTAAACCTTCTATACCAAAAGACCCTCTGGCTAAAATTTCTAATCAGCTAGCTAAACAAAGCAAAGGTCTTAAGACTTTTGCTAATATAAGCACAGCTAGGATCGAAGCTTCTAAGAAAAGGCAAGAGAAATTACAGAGTTAATTAACAGACCTTATAAGTTAGTTAATTAGTCTTATAGGTAACCAACAACGCAATAAGCCTATAGAAGAAAATATATAGGCTTCTTCTTTATAACCTACTGGCCCTTCTGATCCTATTCCTATTCCTAGCCCTAATCCTAGTAACCCTTTGCAGGAAGCTTTTAATAGGACTACTGCTAAGGAATTGAATAAGAAGGTGCATAATATCCCTAATAATGCAAAATTGAGGGGGCCTAAGAATTTTGACCAATGGAAGCAGGCTTTATCTATATAATTTAGAGCATTTAGTATGCCTAATTTCCTAGATAATCCTGAAATTGCCTATAATCTTCCTGATTCTTAGCAGGCTGTAGTACTTATAATTATAAGAGACAGCTGCTAAGAGGGACCTTAAGCTGCAATTTGTTGGCAAAAATCACCTATTAAAGCCTATAAAATCCTTATAAGGCAATATTTATAGAGTTCTAAGATTTAAAGAGGGAATTTATACTCTAAATTTTATGCTTTAAATTTCTCTTCTTTTAAGGGCACTTTAGAAGACTTTAATGCAGAATTTAATAATCTAATTGCTAGGTTATTATTATACAACGTTATAATTAGTAATATTAATTAAGTAAATGTTTATATTACTGCTTTAAAACAGACCTTTCCTTAGTAGGCTGAGAGGCAACGATTTTCTATTAGATCCTCTAGAGCCTAAGGTCTTCTAGTTAGTCATCTTAATTTGCAATTCCTTATAGCTAATTTATTAGAAGAATAAAGGGATAAAAGCTCCTCTATATCTAAGGCTCTTAGTTATAAAGCTTCTAATTCCTCTTCTAAGCCCCCTTCTTCTAATTCTTAGGGGGAGTCTAAGAATTATAAGAATAGAAAGAATAGTAAATCCTTTACTAAGAATTTAAATTCTAGCACTAATTCTAGTGCAAATTCTAAGACTAAATCAGCAAATAAGAAGAAAAAGAACCCTCGCAATAAAAATTAGGATATTAAGAAGCAAGAAGCCTCTTTTGCTATTAGCTGCTACAGCCTAGCAACCAGAAATATAGAGGGAGAAGACCCTGATTCTAATTCACTATTAGAAGAAGAGTCTTCTTCTAGCAGCAGCGGTTATAGTAGTGATTCTTTAACCTCTATAACTAATAGTAACAAATCCTTAGTTACTAGACCTTCTTTTACTTGTAAGGCTTAAGAACCTTCTAACCTAAAAGACTCCCTATTTTATAATACAGGCTCTATATGTTATCTAATAAATAATAAGGCATTCTTTAGGACCTTTAGGGCCCTAAAACATAAAGAAAAAAGCCCTATTACTACTATAGGAGGCCCTATTTATGCAAAAGGGGCAGGAACTGCTGTATTTAAAGTCCTAGTAGGCCTAAATCCCACTAAATTTAGGCCTCTAGTACTAAAAAATGCCCTATATTTTCCTAGTATAGATACTAATCTAATTAGTGGCCTAGCGTATTATAATGCTAGTGTGTGAGTGGTGACGCGACCTGTGAGGTCAGGCGCGGAAGGGCTGGGACTAGCGTAGATAGGCGCAGGAGCGCGAGATTAGATGGGTATAAATAAGGGCATTTAGGCCTAGGTAGCTTAGAACACGCATGCATTGCATTATTAATGAATTAAGAATGAGAATTCGGACTAGAATTGTAGTGATTGTTATGCGGAATTGAGAGGAACTTATACTTAGAGAAGCTGTGTACGCATTCCTAGTGACCACAACTATGATATAAGAATCTAAGCGATATAAGGCGTAATAACTAGGATTAGGTAATGTATACTATTTAATTATAAGAGACTTAGAATAACTATAGGGAACTTATTATCCTAGTATCTAAGACTATAATATAAGAACACTACTATATTAGAAGCTATTTATAAGAGACAACCTCTTATTAATATCCTAATATCTTTAACTAATAATAAGGTTCTGGTTAAAGATACCATTTGATTATTAATATAAAGCATTGGACACATAACTCTTATTGCCCTAGCATCCTAATTTGCAAACATAGGAAGATCGTTGCAGCTGTAATACCTAAAAGGGAATAACACCAGTTAGGATTGCGATATTACGATATCTTTAACCAATAATAAGGTTCTGGTTAAAGATACCATTTGATTATATAAATAAGGTCTAAGGACCGAAGAGACTTTCCCTTTTGGAGCCCTTCTTTTGCGGTCTGGGTTTTCCTATGCGGATGGGGGCTTCGTCAAACACCTATGAAGCTATTCCGTACTAAGGACCTCTCAACACACTAGCTATTGAAAATATGGCTTAGTATAGAGTAGAATTACTAGCAGAGGTAGTGAGTCTCTAAGAGTAATGCTTCTATGAGCAGCAATTATCTTCAGCAGTGGAAGGGCAACGACTTCTAGCAATCTAGAATAGCAGCTTAGTATTCTTCACAGTAACGGACGATTTAGGGCAATAAGCAATTTAGGTGAGGAGAGAAATTTACTTCTACTTCCTTATATACCCTCCGACCATATCGTTGGATCGGGGCCGCTAGCGGGGGTTCATCTGCCACTTTTTGCATCCTGCAAAATTCATTTGTATAGGAAAACAAAAAAATAGACTCACCACCACACAACGCAGGTGCAGATATGCGACCCGTTTGGCCAGAGGTATACGAGGGGATCTAGGGTAGCTAAGAATACAAAGCTGACCGCCTAGGGCAGAATTCTAGACCGCTTTACGGCAGAAAATGCCGTAGAAAACGCATTAGAAAACGCAACAGAAATCGAGGTATAACTGCCGTTGTTGCTGCGGTTGAATATCAGCAATAACGCTGCCGGGTAGGCTGCAATTATAAGGGGCTCAAAAAATAACACCTTTATAGTGATTATTTTAACACTAGCAGCACCCTAGAAGGTAATAAATTACGATTACCTAATAATTCTTACTGCGGGCTTCTAAACCCGAAAAAGCATGGTTTTTTCTTATATATTAAGGGCAAGAAAACCCCCCTTCTTTATAAGAATGAAAATGGCCACTAGGCATATATATCCTACCCTATAGTGGAAAGAAAATACCCTATACTAGGACCTGCCTACCCTATATGGGAAAATCACCCCCCTATATAGGGATCCCTTTCTTCTAATTCTATAGAGGCAAATCACCCCTCTACAGAGGAATCTACCCTTTCCCTCTTTTCTCCCCCTCTAAGCCTTTTAGCTTACTCTATAGGTTTAGCAACCTACCCTAGAGATAATCTAGGTCCTATAGGGACTTCCTACCCTATATAAGTGTATATTCCTAAGAAGATTTGCGCTAACCCTAAGGAATATTCCTATATTCCTTAGGGTGAATTTTCTGATTCTAATAGATATTAAGTAATTAATAAAATTCCAGAGGATTTTACAGGGGACTTAGCCCCTATTTCTACTAACGAAGGGGCCCCTAGCTGGGCACCTTCTAGGGGCTTAGAAGGTCTAGACCCTAATATCCTAGGTGCCAATAGTGGCTGTCTAAGCCCCCCTAGGGAGGCTTATGCCCCTAAAGAGGCCTGTGTATCTTAAGAGGCCTAGCAACAGAGGGAGCCCTAAGAAATAGGCCCTAAGGTTACTAAAACCCCCTATAAAAATCTCTCTAATTATCAGAAATTACTGCATTAGGCCCTAATTTAGTATGTTAGATTAGGGCATATAGGTCTTCCTTTATTAAAGAAGTCAGCTTCTATAATTAAGGGAATTCCTAATTTTGATTCTATTAAGGATAAGGATTTTTACTGCTAACCCTATAGTTAGGCAAAGGCCGTTAGGAGGCTTAGCAAAAAACCTATCCCTAACCCCCCTAGAGTATTAGATATTATAGAGGGAGATACTATAAAAATTAGCCCTATACTATAAAATAAGAAAGATATAGTGCTTTTCCTTATAGACTATAAATCCTAGTATAAGTAGTGCTTTTTACTTATAAATAAAGAGGGCCCTACTCTTTATAATGTAATAAGGGGATTCTTTAAGCAATTAAAGAATTAATATCTTTCCTACCCTAGGCATCTACATTTTAATAATAGTATAGAAATTAATAATAGGTTGTAAAATTAGCTAGCTTCTAAGGGAATTTGCTTTAGTACCTCTTACCCCTATATTTATAAGCAAAATAGGCTTATAGAATGTGCTATAAGGGTTATTCTAGACCGTCTTAGGGCCACTATTATAGGTGCTAGAATTCCCTTATTCCTTTAGTCTTATATTCTTCCTTCCCTAGTAGATATTGTAAATTGCTCTGTAAATTCTACTAAGGAATTCTCCTCTAAGCAGCTATTTCTAGCTAACTTAGAGCCTAATAATAAGCCCTTTATTCCTGTTTTTTTGAATATAAAGGCAATAGGCGCCTACTGCGAGGTCCTTATACCTTATGAGTAAAGGTCTAAGCTGTAAAAATTAGCGCCTAGGACCCAACTAGGGGTTCTATTGGCTAATTTAGGTTCTAAAACCTACCTTATTTATATTCCTTCTAGAAGAGTAGTTATAAAGACTAGCTTTATGAAAATCCTAGAAGATATAACCTCTTTTACATCTATTCCTAGGAATAATCTAGAAGAGGGAGGAAATAACCTTACTGATGATTTTAGTTAGCCTTAGCAAGGCCCTGATTTTCTAGATAATTCCCTAGGGAATTCCCTAGAATCTCCCTAAAGCAGCCCTTATATTATAGATAACCCTATAACTAAGGATCCTAATCCTAGTATTCCTACTAGTAATAATCCTAGTATTCCTACTAGTGATTCTATAGATTTAGACAATAATATAGATATTACTTCTTTTGTAAGAAATCTATATTATAAGGCATAGGAAAGAATTATAAAAAAGGGGGATTTTATCCCTAAGACCTTTAAATAAGCTATACAAAGCCTTAATAAGGCTAGTTGATTAGAAGCAACGTATAGTAAGTTTTAGTAGCTTCTAGCTACTAGGACCTTTAAATTTATAGGGATAGACTAAGTTCCTAAGGGCTAAAGGATCCTAAAAAATAGGCTTATTTATAAGCTTAAAAAGGATAAAGAAAATAATCCTATAAAATATAAGGCCTATCTTATTGCTAAAGGTTTTATGCAGATAGAAGGCCTAGACTATCTAGAAACCTATGCTGCTACTAGCATACCCCCTAGTTAGCAAATATTAGTAGCTATTGCTGCTTATAAGAATTAGGAAATAGAGTAGACTGATTTTATAGGGGCTTTCCTAAATAGCTCTCTAAAAGAGACTATCTATATAGAAATCCCAGAGGGTTTTATAGAATTTGCTAAAAGAATAACTACTTCTACTAGTAATAGTAATAATAATAATAACCTACTTAGTTTCCTAGATAAGTATGGTTATAAAGTAGGGAAAAAATAAGTAATTATATTACTTAAATTACTCTATAGGCTAAAACAGAGCCCTAGAGAATGGCAATACACCCTAAAAGCCCTATTACAAAATTAGGGATTTTCCCCTATAATATCAGATCCTGCGATTTTCTTTAATCTAACTTTATCTACTTATATTATTACTTATGTAGATAACTGTCTTCTTATAGGGCCTAATATTAGATATATTATAAGGTTAAAAAGGGCCCTTTATAAGGCATACCCTATAGAAGATAGAGGACCTACTGAATTCTTCCTAGGGGTTTAAATCTAAAGAGATAGAAAGAAAAGGGTTCTTACCCTTTATTAAAGCTAATATATCTCTAAGGCCCTAGAAAAATTTAGTATAAATACTAAATGTGAGATAACGGGAAGGTGTGCCCGTTACACCAATGGTCACTATCAAAAGATCCGCCAGTAATCGCTCATTGCGATCACTGCACCTTACATTGATATATGAGGCCAACGCAAGTGCGCACGCACCACGTACGCACGAATGCGTGCACCTTACAATTATCCCCCCTCTTACTAAGCCGCGTCCTCGCCGGCGCTTACGTAAGCAGAGCTAGAATAATTGCCACCAATGCGAACCCCCAGGGAATTGGCCCCGTAAGCCCCACGTAAGCCTGAAGCATGTGTCACGTGAACCCCTGCCACGTAACCTTCGCAATCCAACCAACCCTATGGGCCTACCACCGACCTTGGTTAGGATTCGAACATGCAACCTCTAGGCCAGAAGACCATTAATGAGCGATTACTATTGTGAGATAACGGGAAGGTGTGCCCGTTACACCAATGGTCACTATCAAAAGATCCGCCAGTAATCGCTCATTGCGATCACTGCACCTTACATTGATATATGAGGCCAACGCAAGTGCGCACGCACCACGTACGCACGAATGCGTGCACCTTACACTAAAGCAACCTAAATTCTAATCTAACCTAGAATTATGAAGCAACCCCCTTCTAAGGTTCTTATACCTTTAGAAATTAAGATATATTAGAGCATAATAGGGACCCTTATGTACCTAATGTTGCTTACTAGGCCTAATATAGCCTTTGTAGTTTAGTAGCTTTCCACAGCCCTTACTAAGCCCTATATAGAGCATTTAAATGCTTCTAAATATCTACTTAGATATCTTATAGGCATAAGGAATTACTCTATAACCTATAGAGGCCCTTCTTCTAAGGAAAAGGGTACTGAAATTATAATAATATTGGTTGGATTTTGTGATAGTGATTTTGTAGGGGATATAACATTATCTAAGTCTACCTATGCTTATCTTTATAAGCTAGCTAGTGCCCCTATTAGCTAGAAATTAAAGAAAGCTAGCACTATTACCCTATTAACTATAGAGGCAGAATCTAATTCCCTTTGTAAGACTATCCGGGAATAAGAGTAGATTTACAACCTATTTAATAAATTAAAAATCAGAATAAATCCACCTATACCCCTTTTTTGCGATAGTACTAGTGCTATAAAATTAGCACTAGATCCAGCACTTTACAACCAAACAAAGCACACCCTATTAAAATTCAACTATACTAGGGAAAAGGTTGCAAAAGGGCTTACAAAAGTTACCTATATTAATACTAATAATATGCCTACTAATAGGCTTATAAAGCCCCTCCCCACCTCTAAATTTAGCAAATTTATAGAGCTTATAGGCCTATTAAAGTCCCTATAAACAACAATAAGCCTCTATAAACCACCCTATTATCGAAAAAATACAACAAAAACATTTCAAAACCGACAAAAACAACAAAACAATTTAAAAATAATAAAATCACAAAAACACTGCTTAGAATGCTAGGAATTGCTAGGGATTAGGGACCCCTTTTGATTGTGTGATTGTTTTCTAAATGTTCAGGAAATTGGGATTGTTTTAGAAAAGTTCTTTTTGGTTTCTTATTATATATTTTTATACTTAGTTATTTTCTATGTGTTTCTTATGCTAGTCCCTTACCCTAGATATCTATTATAGAGCTAGGATTATAAGGAAGAGGAAAAAGCACTTACATTTTATATCTAAGTCCTTTTTAGAGGGAGTGTTAAAATAATCACTATAAAGGTGTTATTTTTAAGCCCCTTATAATTGCAGCCTACCCGGCAGCGTTGTTATTGCTGATATTCAACCTCAGCAACAACAGCAGTTATACCTTGATTTCTAATGCGTTTTCTACGGCGTTTTCTGCCGTAAAGCGGTCTAGAATTCTGCCCTAGGCGGTCAGCTTTGTATTCTTAGCTACCCTAGGCCCTCTTATATTCCTCTGACCAAACGGGTCGCATATCTGCACCTGCGTTGTGTGGTAGTGAGTCTATTTTTTTATTTTCCTATACAAATGAATTTTGCAGGATGCAAAAAGTGGCACACAAACCCCCGCTGGCGGCCTAGAGTCACCAATACGGTTGGAGGGTATATAAGGAAGTAGAAGTGAATTTCTCTCCTCACCAAAATTGCTTATTGCCCTAAATCGTCTGTTACTGTGAAGAATATCTAGAAAAGTCATCTATACTTACTAGAAGTCGTTGCCCTTCCACTGAAGATTGAATTGCTTATAGAAGCATTACATCTAGAGACTCACTACCTCTAGTAGTAATTACTCCATACCCTGCTATATTTTCAATAATTCTTATCCGAATTCTTATTGTTAATTAATTCTAGATGCGATGCCTGTGTGTTCTAAGCTACTTAGGCGCAAATGCCCCTATTTATACCCCTCTTACTGCTCCTGTCCTGACTCGTCCGCGCCTGGCACCATAGGCCGCGTCGCCACTCACACAATAGTATTTATAAATATAAAAGTAAAGAGTAGTAATATTTAAATATAGTTTTTCAATATAATGTTAGTAATATAAGCATTACTAAAAAGGAAAGAAGTATTATCTACTTTATTACTATTAAGATCTATCTTTAGTAAGTAATAAGTAACTAAAATTATAATAAAGGGAATCTCTCTATATATATAACTACTAGTAGTATATCAAAAGTAGTACTATTGAAAAT
Organism: Claviceps paspali; assembly: GCA_013435705.1. Taxonomy (NCBI): domain Eukaryota; kingdom Fungi; phylum Ascomycota; class Sordariomycetes; order Hypocreales; family Clavicipitaceae; genus Claviceps; species Claviceps paspali. The sequence continues at coordinate 36,555 of JABAEC010000156.1, read as the reverse complement.
ATGGCTTGGTATAGAGTAGAATTACTAGTAGAGGTAGTGAGTCTCTAGGAGTAATGCTTCTATAAGCAATTATCTTCAGCAGTGGAAGGGCAACGACTTCTAGCAATCTAGAATAGCAGCTTGGTATTCTTCACGGTAACGGACGATTTAGGGCAATAAGCAATTTAGGTGAGGAGAGAAATTCACTTCTACTTCCTTATATACCCTCCGACCATATCGTTGGATTGGGGCCGCCAGCGGGGGTTCGTCTGCCACTTTTTGCATCCTATAAAATTCATTTGTATAGAAAAACAAAAAAATAGACTCACTACCACACAACGTAGGTGCAGATATGCAACCCGTTTGGCCAGAGGTATACGAGGGGATCTAGGGTAGCTAAGAATACAAAGCTGACCGCCTAGGGCAGAATTCTAGACCGCTTTACAGCAGAAAACGCCGTAGAAAACGCATCAGAAATCGAGGTATAACTGCCGTTATTGCTGAGGTTGAATATCAGCAAAATAACGCTGCTGGGTAGGCTGCAATTATAAGGGGCTTAAAAATAATACCTTTATAGTGATTATTTTAACAAGTACTTAGTATACTAAGAGTATAAATTAGAGTAATAGCTATCTCCTTTTCTAGATAGATAATTTCTTAGATAACCTAGGTATAAGAACTTATAAGAGAGATTATTCTTAAATAAAGTTAAGTAAGACTATATATAAAGAAGTTAATAAATAATAATTAATAAGAGAGTAAGAAATATATACTTCCTTATTAGTAATATTATATTTTCTTTTTTAGCTAGACTCTAGGGTCTAAGGCAGCTAGAAATTATTAGAAAATATAATAAAAAAGAGGAGATAGCTAGAAAAAGTATATAATTAGTAGACTTAGCTTTTAAAGTAATAGATAGGGCATTATTATTATTATTATTATTACACTAGATAGGGCTAGTCCCTATTTACTAGAACCTCAGCTACTTAATTATATAGGAAAAACCCTAGTGTAGGGGGGAAAACCTATATACAACCGTAGTGGTGCCGCTGTAGGACTAAGGTGGTCCTAGGCTGGTGCCTATTATGTGGAGTGTACTGCGCAGCTAGCTAGAGAGTAGCTAGCATTACTAGAGAGTATATTTCTAGGGGTAGGTCTACTAGTAGTAGTTTAGGTAAGAGTTAGTGCTAGGTTAGGAGTTGTTAAGGTGTTGTAATAGTTATTAATAGCTGTTAATAGCTATTAATAGCTAGTACCTAATAGCTGGTTGCTAGCTATTAGTTAGCTAAAGCATTATATAATAAGTTATATAATCTATAGGGCTTATTAACTATAAGAAGAACTTCTCCCCTTACTCCTAACCTCTTTTCTTCTTTCCTTCCTTTAATCTACCTAATAGTAGTAAAAGTAGTAAGTATAGTAAGGTTGCTAATTATAGTAGTACTGCTATAGTATTATATAATACTAATATTTAGGTAGAGAGAAGCATTATAATACTACTAAATCTATTAATTATATAAAGGGTAGGTTACTGCTATACTACTAATTTACATCTACTGCTAACCTACATTTAGCCTATAGATTTTTAAGAGTAGCTTTGCTTACTATGTTTTACTTATAGCTATAATATATATAAATAGTGCTGCAATACTTATAGTATGTATCTAATGTAGGGCTAGTAGTAGGCTAACACTAACTCTAGTAGGGACTAGGCAGTTGTATTTTATATACATTAAATAGAAAAAAACTTATGTACTAGTAAGTGTGGTTTCTCTATAGTATTAGCTTAGTAACTAATTGGTTTTATAGCTATAAAAATTAGCGTACTATTATAAGTAGGTTAAGTGTATTATAAACCTTTAGGATATATATATAGTAGGTAATAAGGTTAATGTAAGTCTAGCTTAAAGTTGTTATAATACTAACTATTGCTAACTTAATGCAGCTAGGAGTGTATAATACTGCCTAGAAGAAGGCAAAAAGGCTTATTAGGTAATGTAGAAGAGGTATAGCCTTCTTAGGGTCTTAGCTTAGTTTTAGGATAGTGTTTAAGAATAAGCTGCTTTATTATATACGTTGGTTAGCTAATACTTTTAATAAATTTGTTAATGCCTATAAAGATGTGTATAACCTTAAGCTAGTGGTAAAGTAGGTGTAGTGTAGTAGCTAATTAGTAGGAGTAGCCTTAGTAAGTAGGACTATAATAGATATAGAGGGTAAGGGGGAGGGTAAGGGGAAGGGGGAGGGGGAGGGGGAGGGGGAGGGGGGTAAGGAGGCTGTATAATATAAATATAGTAGGTTAGGTAGGGTAGTGTATCTAACTTAAATTAAATTTTAGGTGCCTATTATAGACTTATTATAGTAATAGTGTAGTAATAGCCTAGGGCTACTGTGTGCCTTATCCTTATCTGCCTCCTATTGTTATTATAAGTAGTGTATAAGGTAAAATTAAGTAAGACAGCTAGTGTAAATAAGCTACCTAGTAATAGCTGCAGCTAGTGTATTACTATTAGTAGCTAAGTAAACGTTACATTAGTTATGCAGTAGGGTTAAGCTAGTATTAATTAGTTGTAAGTAGTTGTATTCCTTACAGCTTAGAAGGATATAGTAGTAGTCCTTATTACCTCCCTAGTAGTAGTATACTAGTAAGTCTATATTAGGTATATAGTAGTAGTATAAAAATAAGTTAAGCCCTATCTTTTCTATGTGCATTTAGATAAGGATAGAGGATTTATGCTTATTAAGGCTGTTGTATAGCCTAATGAATTTAGCTGTAAAGGTGAAGGATGGTTTGTGCTCTGCTACTATAGGATTAGGGCGGTTATACTGCGCGTGTGAGGAGTGTAGAACCAGGCGGAGTCAATAGTTAGGCATAGGGTGTATTAAGGAACTGAAGCTTGCTTCTTCTAAGGACTACGCTAGGTGCAGCCCCTTTTGTAGAGTATAGCGTCTAGGGCGTGCACCCTTAGCGTCTTATAAGTAAGAGGGTGGCTAACTACTGTAGATACATTAGTCCTACTATAGTATAGTAGGTGTAGGTCTTACGTAAGGTTGTATACACTCTATACACACACCTAGCGCTTATATAAGGTTACACGCATTCTATATATACACCTTACAATTACCCCCCTACTTCTATACTATACACCTAAATAGCCAGCTATTACGCTTAGTATAATAACTATATGCCCCACCCTATTGCAATAGCTTTACTAACTATTTATAGTACTAGAAATTTATTTTTATAAGCACTATAGTAATAATAACAAACATCCCAATTTAGCAATTATTTATTAACAATAACTTGCGCATTAATTAGTCCTACATCGCTTTCCTTTCTTTCTCTTCTTTATTATTTGCAACCCATTCTATCCTACTCCTAAAATCGCTTTACACCATTAATAATCAATTAATTAATTAAATAATTAATTAATTAACCCTCGCGTCCTATTACACTAAGGTAACGTTTTTAATATGCTCTGCGTTATACACTGTTTTACTAGTATTGCAGTCCTCTACACATCTTACTGCTAATAATGGTTCTATATATATGTGTATAGATGCCCTTGCCTCTATACACTAAGCATCCTTATACTAAGGATAAGAAAGCTAACCAATAGGTAAAGAAAAAGGCGTATTATACTAAAAAGAAGGCTACTAAGTAGGCTGCTATAGCTAATACTATTAAGAATAGGGTAAATACCTCTATTAATAGAGGGGAGTCTATAGCAAAAGCTGCAGCTTCTATAATACCTCTATCTACTAAAGCTGTTATCCCTCCTCTATTAGTATTATTAATTACTAAGTCTATTACTAGGGATGTAGCTATCTTATCTTACTTATCCTCCCTAGATATAGTGCCTCTATTATAGAGAGCTAAGACTTTACATAAGTCTAGTGCTTCTAAGGAGATAAGGCACTAATCTAATTATATAGTAGTAGTGTCTGCCTTACTAGAGGTATTATTGCCCTAGGCATTAGCAGCTCTATTATTATAGGCATTGCCTACCTTATCTTACTCTCCCTCTCCTAATATAGTATCTATATTATAGAAGGCTGTAGCTTTACGTAAAGCTAAGGCTTCTAGGGAGATAAGGCGCTAATCCTAGTATATAGCAGTAGCGTCTGCTTTACTAGTAATACTATTACCTTAGGTGTTAGCAGCGCTATTATTATATGCATTGCTAAGTTTGTCTTATAAGGCGTTACTATTACCTATTATAGTACTAGCAATATAGTCTTACTAAATTACTCTAGTAGTAATAATGCTGCGTAGTTATTAAAGCACTTATGTAATAGTAGTAATAGTAGTGCGTTAAGCTAGCTAGTCTATAGGGTTGTCTAATCTATCTACTATAGTAATACTATTTAGTCTCTACTATATATATTGCTTCTAAATAATAATACTATAGTAGACCTAGGAGTTCCCCTTTCCCTTTATGCCTATGTTTAACTATATATACCCTATAGAGATTATATAGAATAGAGAAAAGGCAGGCTAAAGCACTTATTGCTTATAGTATAATAAGAGGAATAATTTATGCATTCCTATAAATCTCCTATTCCTTACTATTATTATATTATATAGTTACTAGAATATTACTAATAAATCGCTAGCCTATTTGTCTTATAGAGAGCAACTTCTATAATATATAGTTAATCTTAGAGTAGGTTAGTTATCTATTAGCAGCTACCTATCCTTAATAATAGTATAATAAGGATAAAGAGAAGGGGGATAGGGATAGTATTCCTATCCTTAGGCCTACAGCCTAATGCTAAATTAGGGGTGCTGTAGTTACCCTCCTATATAGTTTTAACTAGCTAGAGTAGGCTAATTACAGCGCCTACTAACTTATAGGTAAGACGTTAAAGCAGATTAACGCTATGTCTAGGTACCTTAAGTTTATTAATACGTAGAATTAGTTCTAGCAATCTATTATAGGGGTTTGCCCTACGCCTAGAACAGTATGTTATAGATGATTTGCCTCTGTATTGCCTGCGCCCTTCTAACTATTTAATAGAAAAACTATAAGTATAATGCTATAGAGTAGGACTCCTAGTAATTACTATATATTTAGCATAGCAATCCTATGTATACGTTGTAGGTAGTGTTGCTTTAGTAATACTACTAGGTAGTAGAGGCTATCTTAGGGGATAGTAGTAAGGCTTATAGCCTTACTATAGTAGAGTTCCCTATTAGCCTCCCCTAGGTATAGGGTGTGGTTTCCTTTGTTTTATTCTTTTTAGGTTTAGATTGTATTTTTCTTTGCTTTTATTTTAGATTTGCCTATGTTTTATTTATTTTTCCTTTATTATTAGTATTTAGCGTTTAGCGTTGTTTATTTTTATATTTTCTTATTAGGGTTGCCACCTATACACTCTTTTTATCTTTCTTTTATTTAGGTTTGCCTATCTTCTATTTATTTTTATTTGTTTCCTATATTTAATATCTATATCTTATTAGAGTAATCTTTATAATAATTACTATACAATAGGCTGGCCCCTATTTCGCTATATATTTGCTAGGTAGTTGTTGCCTTTCCCTAATTTTATTTAGTAAATGCTGCCACTAGCTTTAGGGTATATACGTCCTCTTAAGCTACCTATTAGTTATACTTGCTTAGCTAGTCTTTCTATTTTACTAGGTAGAAGATCCTATTGCTTATAGTCTTTTCGCCCTTAATTTCCTCTACCTGATATTCCTTATTATTATTCTAGAGGTCTAGTAGGTAGGGTTTTGCTCCCTCCCCCCTCTTATAGAGGTTCTATAGCTCTAGTAGACTAACGTAGAATATGTTGTAGAGTTATCTATACTTATCTAGAAGCGTAAGGTAGTACACCTACTTCCTAACTACCTAGATTACCTAAAAAGGGCTAATAAAATAGGGGTTTAGCTTACGTTTTGCTTCCTTTACCTAGATGTTTTGCACTAATAGTAGGATAAGGTTATTTCTTTTAAACACTTTTAGCGTGTATTATTTATTATAGTATTTTGCCTATGCCTCTATTACTGCTTCCTACATCTCCTTAAGTTTCTCTTAAAGGTCCTATAGTTTCTTAACCTATACTTCTGCTTTAGGGACTGCCCCCTCTATAGTAGGGTTATTAGTATATAGGTAAAACTCTAGATAGTATCCTATAAGTATGTAGTATAGCGCTTATCCTATACTATAATTAACTATATTATTATAGGCGAATTACGCTTATTATAGTAGGTTTAGCTAGTTTAGCTGATTTGTATTAATAAAGCACTATAGGTAATGTTCTAGTATCTGGTTTACTTATTCTATCTATCCATCTATTTATAGGTAAAAGGCTGTAGATAGTCTCTATTTTACTTATAAATAGTAGTATAATTCTAACTAAAACTAGCTAGTAAATACTAACCCTCTGTCTAATATAATCCCCTCTAGGGCGCTATATTATAATTCTACTTTATTATAGAAGACCTTAGTAAGCTCTATAGCATTAATTATAGTAGCTACTAGAATAAAGATAGTATACTTAGTGTATTAGTCTATAATTACTAGTATTGCGTTAACTTTATCCACTCCTTAGGACGCCCCTAGTAGTCTAGTAATAAAGTCTATTAACAGCTTAGCCTATAGCTAGCTTAGTAGAGGTAGTGACTCTAACTAGCTATACAGTTAGTGTTATTATATCACTACCTACTAGTAAGTTGTGTAGCTAGTAATATATAAGGACACTATATCCTATATGCTAGGCTAGTAGAACTAGTAATATAATAGCTTTAATATATAGGCGACTCTAAAGTAATTAGCTAGGGGATTATTATAGTATAGCTATAGGAGTTCCCTTTATACTATAGGGTTATTAGAGACTATAACCTTACCCTTATATAAGATAAGGCTATCCTATTAATCCTATCCCCTAGTTTTCCCCTCCTAATTTATAAGTAGTTTATCTTAACTTTTCTAATAGAGGTTATAGTTATAGTTCTAGGCCTCTTAAAGCAACTAGATGAGTAGTCCCTCTGCGCTAAGATTGTATAGGCTAGGAGTTATATCTATTTATCTAGCTTTATATATAGTTACTAACTATATATATTCTAGTAGTATTAGTAGGTTACCTTCTACTATCCCTTTTCTTAGTAGTTCTTCTATAGTTATATAGCCTACTAGGACCTTCTAGTTATAGGGTGTGTTAGCTACCTATAACCTAGGGTATAATAGTTTATTATCCCCTTCCCTACTTATAGGTGTCTCTATAAAGCTAGGCATATCCTTACTGCCTACCTATTACTCCTCTAGCAATTTACTAGATAGCATCTCTCTGCTCCTCTTCTAATCTATAGGGTCTCTGCTCTCTTAAGTAGTATTAATATCTAGCCCCTTAGGTTGCAGCGCCTTAATTTCTACATAACTAATTAGTCTTTTTTACAGCCTTAGCATTAGCTGCTGATTTAAGGGTGCTTTACCTTTATAATTAGGTCTTCTTAATAGTGTATCTACTAGGTTGCTTTTCCCTAGCCTATGCCTAATAAGGAAGTTAAATAGGCTAAGGAATATACACTATTATACTTACCTTCTATTTAATTTACTTTATATTATAAATAATTATAGGTTGTAGTAGTTTAACAGCACCTCTACTAGTTTATCCACCCCTTTAACATAGTGTTGCTAGTGCTTAAACAACTTAATAATTGTGTATAGCTCTTAGTCTCCTATATTATAATTGTGTTTAGTATTAGAGAATTTCTAAGACTAGAATGCAATAGGGTGGTACCGTCCGTTATTATTAGGTTAGGTTAGGATGCCTACCATTACAAAGGTTAAAGCATCTGTTTTAATTTACACTAGTTGCTTTAGGTTATAGTATATAAGGAGTAGCGCCTCCTAAAAGGCTTATTTTAGCTAGTTAAACGCTACCTATTCCTTATTGCTAAAGTAGAAATTTCCCTTTTTACTATTCTTTCTGCTCTTTATAAGTACTATAAGCAGTATAACTATTATTAAGTACTTATAGATAAAGTAGCAATAAAAGTTGTAAAAACTAAGGAAGACCTATACATCCTATAGATTCCTTAGGTATGCCTATTCCTAGATTATAGCTACCCTTCCTAGGTCTATTACAATACTCTATATTAAGAGTATAAACCCTAGGAATTCCACTAAATCCTAGTAGAAGGCGCACTTAGAGGGTTTAGTGTATAGCTCTGCCTCTCTTATCCTCTCTAGGACCTATTTAATATGCTCTATGTATAGTATGTAGTCTAGCAAAAAGATAAGTATATCATCTAGATATACTACACAGATTGTGTTAATAAGCCCTTAAAGCGCCTAGTAAATGTAGTTCTAGAACGTTGCTAGCGCATTAGTAAGCCTAAACAGCATTATAAGGTACTTAAAGTAACTGTATCTTATGCAGAACACAGTCTTCTATTCGTCCCCTTTCTTAATTTATATATAATAGTACGTATCCTTAATATTAATTTTTAAGAAGAACTTTATGCCTTAGCATTAGTTAAGAAGTTCTAAAATAAGGGGTAGTGTATAGCAATTCTTTAGTATAATCTTATTAATACTATAGTAGTCTATATATAGTTATAGGGAACCATCCTTTTTAGAGATAAATAAAATAGGTGCCTTAGTAGAGCTCTTTAAGTGCTAGATATATCCTTTCTATAAGTTGTCTTCTAGATACTTATAGAGTTCTTTAAGTTCTAATTAGAATAGTAGATAAATTAGGCTGTATAGGGGGCTTATGTCTAGTTATAGGTTAATTAAGTGATTGGTCTCCTTCTGTTATAGTAAGATTCCTACCCTATCCACTAAGAAAACGTCCTAATATTCCTAAAACTTATCTAGGATTCAGTCTATATTCTCCTCTTCCTTAGCTATCTCTTTATTATATAGTAGAATAAATCTATCTCTAGAGATATATTCTATAGCAAATACTATTGCCTTATTATGTATCTCCTTCTAGAACTATTAGAGTAGGAGGTAGGTAATGTCCTTCTGCCCTACCTTAAACCACTATTTCTAGTCCTATAAGGAGAGGTGTATATAGTAGATAGCTAGCGTATATATACTAATTAGTAAAGGACTACCCTATGTATCTAGGTCCCTATCTACAGTAATCCCTAGAAGGGTAAGGGTCCTACTTTATCCCTAGAAGTTATATAGTATTATATAAATTTAATATACTCCTTACTATAGGATAGTAAAACCCCCTACTACTTATAAGGTTAGTGCTAGCGCTGTGGTTCTATAGAGGCTATATTGCCTTGCAAATACTACGCTTATAATATCTACTTCTAAGCAACTATCTAGATCTATAAAGGTTTTAATAGTATTTCGCCCCCTAATTATAATTGTAACTAGTGTATTAAAACGTATGCCTATAGGTATGTATGTAGGTTTGGCAGCTATATAGGCGCTTACTGCTGCTATAAGTCTTTTCCTAACTGTTTTAGCTATAAGTAGTTTATAGCTATATAGCCCTCCTTATTACAGTTATAGCAGATAATCTTCCTAGGTACGCCCTTATTATTTAGCAATATAGCTAGGCCTATAGTGTCCTTTTTAGCTAGGGTTTGGAATGCTACCCTATAGTTGCCCTACTATAGTGCCTTATATTATTATCTTAGGGGCTGTTTACTTAGCTTTTACTTATAATATAGTGCTATAGACTTCCATTGTCTTTAGGCAAAGTAGACTACTTCTGCCCTAGTTATATTATAAATGCTACCCTAGCACCTTATAAAGGACTATAGAGTAGGTAGGAGCCCTATAAAGAATTAGCTAGCTTATATAGTCTTAGGCTCTTTAGGGAGGAATAGCTTAATTCCCTTAAGATAAGTATTAAAATCATTAGGGTCTTAGTTATCTTACTGCCGTGCCTCTCCTAGCTTAATCTAAAGTATTTTATATTGCTAGGTAGATTTATAGACTAGAGATTAAGACTATTCCTTAAATAGTCCCTATAAATTTTTATATTCTACCTAGCGATTCACTAGCTGCTTACGTACAAACCTATCCCATTTCTATTAGACTTCCTTAGTAATAAAGTTTAGGGTATATAGGACCTTTCTCCTATCCTTCTAGAATTTATATAGTTCTCCTAAGAAGGCACGCTTAAGGTTACTAAGCTATATTAGGTAAGCAGAGGGGTTAGTTAATTACTAGAGGTGTAGGATGTTCTAGTAGGATATATTAGGGTTCTCTATATTAAGTAGTTCCTTTAGCTTTTCTATAGGTTTGTCCTATATAGCTTCCTAAGGGTAGTGATTTAGTCCTATAGGGTTAGCAAATTATTATAGCTTCTATACTATTTTAGCTAGTTTACCCTTTATATATTAATATCTCTAGAATATCTTAAGTTTTTCTTATATCCCTTCTATATCTACTCTCTAGTCTAGATCCCCTAGTTAGGAGATTAGGGTTACTTCTAAGTAACTATTATTAGAAAGTAGAATTACCTAGGTAGCAGTAGTAGATTAGGTTCTCCTAGCTAATATATTAAATCTAGGGGGTTTAAGAGAAGCTTTAGAATTATAAGAAGTGTAGAACTAGGTAGAGTTAATAGTTAGGCATAGGGTATATTAAGGAACTAAAGCTTACTTCTTCTAAGGACTACACTAGGTGCAGCCCCTTTTATAGAGTATAGTATCTAGGGCGTACACCCTTGGCGTCTTATAAGCGAGAGGGTGGCTAACCACTGCAGATGCATTAGTCCTGCCACAGTATAGTGGGTGTGGGTCTTACGTAAGGTTGTGTGCACTCTGTGCATACACCCAGCGCTTATGTAAGGTTGCACGCATCCCATGCGTGCACCTTACAGCGCGTTAGCGGTAGTATAGTTGCAATGCCATCTATCTTTCTATTCTAGAGCAAGGGCTTTTATTAGGGCTGGTTTATAGGGGTTAGTGTATGGTTGGGTTAGTAGTAGGATATATTCTAGGTGGGTTGCTAGTAGTCTGCCTTATCTATAGGTAGGGTAGTAGCAGAGGTAGTTTGCAACTATAGCGTAAGTGTTTTATATTCTATTAGCTATGCTATTGCTATTAATTCTATTATAGAATCTATAGGAGATAGAGTTAAGGAATAGGTTAAGAGGGAGAATAGCTACTTTAGTTTTAAGGAGGGACTATAGCATAGCCTTAAAAGCGCTAGTAACTAAGCATAAGTATTTGTTTTGTTTAGTAATAAAGGTATAGGCTATGCCTTATGCTTTACTATTAATAGTTATAGGGATATAGTGTATGCCTATGCTATAAGTAATAGTGCTCTATACTACCTATATATAGAGAAGCTAGGCGTTACAGATAGTGTAGCCCTAAGTTAATACTAATAGCGCTGTAAGTATAAGTCGTTACTATACTAATTTCTTTGCAACTTTGTATTAGTGTTTCTTCTAGGTTAACTTCTAGTAGATCTAGACTCCTAGAAACTAAGAAGCTTAGATTAGTTGTATTATAGCAGTCCCTAGTTAGACTAGTGTTGTATCTGCTGCTTAGCAGTGTGTAAAGTACATTAGTTTGCTCTTAGCTAGGTTAAAGAGGAGTCCTACTTCCCTTAACTAGGTTTAGTATATATTCTATATAGATTTAAGGCTAAGCTAGGTCTCTTCTAATGTATTACTATAGGTAAGGAGGTTAGTATTGTTAGAGAATCCTAGGATAAGTATAGTATAGGCTTTATAAAGCTTAGTATAAAGGGGAGTAATATATAGAAGGAAGAGGATTAGTAAGATTAGGAACCCTTATAGTACCCTAGTAGGAATAGGTAGGGCTTCTATTGTCTTACTATTAAAGAAGATCCTAGTAGTTCTCTTAGTAGTAAAGGCGTAGGTCTATGCTACTATCTACATAGGGATGCCTATATTAAGGAAGATATATGTAAGGCGCTAGTAGTAGATAGTGTTAAAGGCTGCTAATATATCTAGTTATAGTAGTAATGTAGTTCTGCTATAGTGCTAGGCTGCTCTTATAGATTTAATAAGTACGCTAATTGTAACCTTAGTAGACTAGTTTATATAGTTACCTATCTATAGGTTAAGGAGGGCGTTCCCCTCTTTAGCTATAAGGGTTAGCTATACTACTACTATAGCTTTAAGTATCTTTTCTACTACACTAAGGAGGGAGATAGGGTGCTACACTCCTACTTACCGTTGCTCTTCTAGGGTTTTATCTAGCTTATAGAGGACTATTACTTTAGCTATCTAAAATAGTAATAGATAGTAGCTAACCTAATAGCATGTATTTAGCAGGTAGGCTAGTGCTTATGCTAGGGGTTAGCTATATACTTTAAGGAACCCTACTAGTATCTTATTAAAGCTAGTGGCCTTCTAGCTGGTAAGTTCTTTAATGATTCTATAGATTTCATTAGTATTAAAGTATTAGTCTTATAGGAATGCTGTAGTATTAAGGCAGTGGTTAAGATTAGGGAGGAGGTTGTCTATATATATGTTTAATATAGGGAAGAATTATACAGCTAAGAGGGCTATTTTATTCCTATAGATAGTAGCAACTCTAGTAAAGGGGCTAGTGCCTTATAGTAGGTTAGGGAGGCACTACTATTCTAGCAGAAGACTACTCTAGAGCTATGCCTATCTTTCTAGCTTCTATAGGCTTCTACTGTAGGTGTTAGCTTTTTATATAGCTATACGCTAGGCGCTACAGTGTTTATTATTTATAACCTAGGTCTAGTTCTATTCTACCTTAGTAGTAAGTTACTAGTTTTTCTCTATTCTAGAGATTTGCTAATAGTACTAGGCGTGTTAGGCGTCTTTAACCACTGTTTTAATATGGTTATTCTACTAGGGGTTTAGCTTAGGACTGCTGCAGAGCCTATAGGGTACTGCTATTTCTACTATAGTATAGAGCTTACTTATAATCTATCTAGTATAATCTTCTATTTCTTAAGGGTTGTGTAGTAGGGGGCTTATAGTATTGTAGTAGAACTATACTACTGCCTTAGCCTTAACTAAGTTATTGTTTATTAGTAATTATTTAAAGGTGTAGGGGCGGTTACTTAATAGTCTCTTAGTAGTTCTAATTTATATAAGCTATAGTATATAGTTAGAGCTAGAAATAATAAGGCCTCCTAGGAATTCTATATATATATCTTAGGTAGCCTAGGCGTGGTTAATAATACTATTGTGTTTACCCTAGGAGCGCTATATTACCTTACTAAAGGGCGTGGCTAGGCTAAGTTGCTACTACATTATTATTATTAGGAGGAGGTTGCTCCCTACTAATATATAATTAAATTAGTCCTAGAGTAGATAGTGCTAGTTAAAGTCTCCTATAAATACACTATAGGGGTAAGATAGTACTACTGCTAGTCTAGTAAGGGGGGTAGTTTAGTTTAGTTTGTGGTTAGGGGAATAAATTAAGTATATTTTAGTGCCTTATATTATAATAGAGCACTAATTATCACCCTCCTACGTTAACTATAATTTAATGCTAAGTTAGCAATTAATATATATAGCTGTGCGCCTACCCTATACTACTAGTTAGAAGTAGCTAAGGCTAGGGTTTAGGGGGTAGCTGTTGATTGTGCTAGGTTCTTAGAGTGCTATTACATTAGTGCTAGGTTAGCTCTGTAGTGCTAGGTGTGTAAGATAGGTTTGCTTCTATGTGTTCTAGTATATAACCTTAATTATACATGTTGTGATGCACGGAATCGAACTCAGAGCCTCGCGCTCTGATTAGTGGAATCCGTCTAGATAAGTGGGGCGACAGCTGGGCACAGGTGGAGACAGGTGGCCAGTAGGGCCACGTAACCTATGCCGCACACATCCTCACCTTCGCAAGCTTATCGCAAAGGGCGCCCTTCTTAGCTTAGATATGCATAATCAAGATAATCACATAATTGCCTTATTCGTTCTTTTGCACTAGTGCTTTTGTTATAATTGGTTACCTTAGTGTAACCAACACTGATTAGTGGTTGTAAACACCAATACAACCACAGACAGCAAGGAAACCTAAGAAGAGACGCTGTAAGGAGTCCTATTAGCATACTAAAGGAAGATAGTTAAGACTACATGCTCCTTAGACTTCTAGGAATTGCCTTAGCTACTAGCCTTTGCTTTATTAGAAGCCAGCGCTATAAGGGCTTGATTCCCCTTATCTATTATAAGAAAATAATAACGCTAGAAGGAGAAAGCATAAGAGAACCTCCTAGTTAAAAATAATAAGAAAACACAGGAATTGTTACATTCTATTAATAATTATTACAGAAACATTATATTCTACACCCCTTTCCTATCTAGTTATCTATAAGCACTCACTTTTATCCACAAATCTCATCTATATATACTTTCACCTTCTCTTTTACATATAAAACCTCTATATAATTATTTTTACCTTCTTTCTTCACTTTTTACCTCCCTAAACCTTCCCTTAATCACATCTATTGTATTATTGTGCCCTAGCACCCCTTAGCATAATAAATCCATTAGAAGATGACTCTATTAATAATAAGCTACTATAGATAAGTCGTTAAAAACACAACCCTAAAGGACTACTAGAATGTATTAAGAATTACGTAAGATGTATTAGTAAGGACTAGAAATACACAATAGAGGTTACATCTAATGCAACCTTACCTTAAGTCCTTAATAATAAAATTGCTCTCTTTATTAGCTATATCTACACAGATAGATAGCAAGACTAGGAACTCTAGGAAAACTTCTAAAGCTTCTTTATAGAATAGTCTCTTAAGAACCTTAAGAGTGCTAATACAGATCTAATACAATATCTTTACAATATTCTTTGTAAGAATAGCGTATATATCCTACAATTAGGTAATAGGATCTATAAGACTCTACATAAGGTTATATATAAAGATAAATAGAGTACCTAGCCTAATAAAGAACTTCTTAAGTAAAGGAAATCCAGCAAATTCAACTTAGACCTTACTTTACCTAAACTTTTACACCCTATAAAGCATAAGTCTAACTACCTTTCTTTATATTTATAACCCCCTTCTACTACTCTTAACCCTAATAAGCAACTTTAGTAATAAATTGCCTAGAATTCACCCATACTATAGGTCTAGCAAGCTGCAACAGCAGCAAGCCCTATAATTCAGCAAAACAAAGGGTCTTACTGCTAATAATTACAATACCCTTATTAAAAAGCATAGAATCCCTACCTACTAATTCACCCTCCTAGTTAAGCACCTATCAACCCTTCCCTACACTCTACACATAACTAGCCTTAGCAACCATAGCCCTAGTAACATAGCCATTCTTAATTTATAAGAGAGTGGCCTCCTTCTTAACTATAAGAGCTTCCTATTAGGCAAAACTATTGCTTTATATATAATATAACTTATCTTAAAGTTATAAAGCTAATAACTAAACTTTAATGCTTATATAAGGACAGTAAGAAGTATATAGGTAAGATCTATAACTTTATTATCCTAAAAGTTATTCTATTTAAGAACCAATGCTTTAAGCTTAGCCTTCTAGAAGAATATCTTAGAGACGCTTTTTCTCTTATCCTCTTAGGCAAAGCTTAGAATTTCTACCTCTATAATATTGCCTATTATAATTATAGAAACATACTTAATAAGCTTATTACTACTCTTAAAGCCTATTTTAAATTATAAAGCACTATTAAGCTCTATAAGTAAGAATAGGAAGATACTACCCTACTAAGCATTATAGCTAAGCATCCTAACAAATCTATACTTAAAGCCTTTAATATTATAGTCCAAACTCTTTAGAAAGTGTACCTAGGCTTATATAAGTCGCTAAATGTAGATTGTAAACTCTATAAATAGGTCTGCAAAGGCATCTAATACATTAATAAGTGCTAACAACCATTGTATACACACACAAAGACCTTTAATAGTATTTATAGTAACGTCTAAAGATACCTTACACTTTAGATTCCCTATAAAGAAAACACACAATACTACGTTAATAATTACAATAAATTATTAGATTCCTCTTCACCTTTAAACTCTGCTTTCTTTACAGACTAAAAGTATTACTAGTCCTCTTATAGTAGAAACTAGTATTAATAGGCTAAGTCTCTGCGCCGCTGCTAGGTTTGTAACCAATCAGGCTGCTGGTCTATAAAATACACTAAGAAAGAGCAACACTAAGCTAAAGAAGCCTAGTAGAAGATTAAGAAACGTAGCAAGCCTCTAACTAAGCAATAATATAAGGCCTTTCTACAATAATATAAGGGCGCTAATAATAATCACCTTAATAACGTACTATAAATCACTAAATTTGCAGATAATAACTACTATAAGTTATTAGAAAGTAACATTTCTACCCCTTTGCTATCTTATAGGTAAAACTAGCCTGCCTTATACCTTACATCTACATTCCCCTCTATTAATAATTATAAGCTTATTATTATAAACTTCTTTATAAAGACCTAGGACCCACTAGATTATAAAGCTATTGTTAAGACTCTTAATAATAGCTGCCGCAAACACACCTAGACTAAAGATAACCTATTCTAGGCTGCTATTAGTCTATAATACTTTATATTAGAGGACTGCTACTCTAAGTATACCTTCTATAGTATTCTCCTAGATACTAGCGCTATAGGACCTTCTACTACTAGAATTAGCTAGGCTAAGGCACTAATAAGGGAGATAAGGACCCTAAAAATAGAGCCCTTACCTCCCTATATAGTACACTTTAGCGTAGGCTCTAGCACTTTATTTAGTATTTTAAAAGTCCCTATAATATTTAGTATAATACCTTTTATTATGCTTAATAGCGCTACCCTATTCCTCTTATCTATTATAGACATAGATAGGTTAGGCGTTAGATTTAATAACCTATAAAACCTGCTTATCTAAGGCAACACAATGGTCCTAATAATTAGAAAATAGGGTTATCTATAGTAGACTCTTAAAGCTATAGAAACAATTGCTTTCTTTCTCTCTAAGCAAGATCTTAGACAACTCTATTATTAATTTGGTTACCCCTTAACAGCCCGCCTAACTACTATTCTAAATAAATTAGGCTATAAGGTATAAGGAGAAGCACTAAAAAAGCTTACAAACGCCTACCACTATTACTAGCTAAATGCCAAAGCCTTAGGACGCTTTAAATTCACTCTTTAAGACAATAAATGCAACTTTAATTATAAGATTATTATTAATATTATGCAACTTAACAGTAGATTAGTCCTATATATTGTAGACTTAGCAATATTATTCCAAGCCGCTAGGTTCCTTTACCCTTAAAAATAGAAAGCCTATAATATCTAGAATGCCCTTAAAGAATGTTAGATTAACACCTATCTAGGTCCCCTAGACTAGATAGTCTACAATACTAGTAAGAATTTTGCTTCTATAGAATTTAAGCATTATACACACCTCCTTACTATTAATACATTAGAAGTTCTAGTAGAAGCATATTATAGCATTAGTAAGGTTAAGAGATATTATGCTTCCCTCTACAGGGCCTATAATATTATTAATACTAAACTTTATAATAATCCTATCACCCTAGAGCAACGTCTGCAAATAGCAGTAAAGGTAGTTAACAATTCCATAGGTCTAAATAGTCTTATTCCTACGCTCTTAGTGTTTAGAGCATACCTAAGAATAACTTATAAGTCACCTCTAAGTATACTAATTACACAGTAAGCAGAAGCACTCTATAAAGCAACCCTTAAAGCCTAACAATGCCTTATAAGGTGGCAAGTTAACAATGCTATTAACACTTATAACAGACCTAACACCACGCCTTTACACTTACTTCCTCTTTAGTCTAAAGTTATTATTTTCTATAAAAAAGAGGGCTAGACTAGACCTTTTATCCTTCTTAACATTAATAAAGAGAACTATACTATTAAGATACTATATAGTCCTATAAGATTCTAATCTATAGTTGTAAAACTATATATCTATAATAACAATAATAAGACTTTCTTAATGCCTACCTAAGCTACAATAAACCACTATAATAACAAAGAGGCTAGAGTAAAAGACCTCTAAAAAGCAGAGCCAGCAGGCTCTATAATACCCTTAACCTAATAGAAGAGGGATGCCTCTTCCACATTAACCAGAGGATTTAGCATAACTAAGCGCAGCTGCAGACAGCCCTAGAAACATCCCCTTAGCATTCGCACCTTTACTAAAGAGGATATAGAGCTGTTACTACCACTACCCTTTACTATAGTATATATACTATTATCTACTAATAGTACTTATAGGAGCCTATAAAAGGAAGCAGTAGTAAAGGATAGGGAGCCTTTAGAACTACTAAGGGTAGCTAGAGATAAGGCTAATAAGCTTACTAATGCTAAGATGCTAACAGTAATGGTAAGGCAAGTTGCCTCTACTCTAGAGCCCTTAGTAGAGATAAACAAAGGAAGACTAGGCTAGCCTATCTATATAGGTAATAAAATCCCTAGTCTGCCCTATCTACTAATCCACAATGCACTAAAAGGCGCTGGATTATGTGCTTAGGAAAACATTACTGCTAACCTAGCCCTTATAGCTAATAAAACAAGCAGTACTAATAATACTACTATTAAAGCAAGGGCCTCTTCTCTAAAGCTAGAGAGGTTAGTTAAAGGCGCACCCACTAAGGCATTACTATCTAAGACTATATTACTAGTTAATAATAACAATAGTAACACTATGGTTTCTAGTATAGAGATATCTACACTTAGCACTATAGTTCCTAGTGTAGAGATATCTGTAGAATTTAGGCTTGCCAACCATTAGAAGGCACCTAAAGGGCAAAATAGGCTAAAAGCAACTAAGTCACCTAAAATCTTATTATAAGTTTTTCCCTAGACCCCTTAAAGCAACTCTAACAATCCCCTTAAAGTCTTCCTTACTTTAAAAAAGAAAGCTAACCTTAATCTAGCTATATAACTTAGAAGTAAAGGTAAGATTATAATACTAGGGAAACCCTTTAAAGCATCTAATAAAGCGGAATTAGATTCCCTATAAGCTAGAAATGTATTCTAATTTATCCCCTTCCATCAACAAGAAGACAGAACACAACAACTCTTTAAATCACAGCTTATATAGGAAATTAAGAGAAAAGGCACTAATAAGCTATATAAGAAATCACAACTTGTGATTTAGGGCTACAATAATGCTAAGAAAATAACAATTTTAACTTAGTTACCCACGATTTAAAGAGTAAGCTAAAGACTTATTATAGCCTTAGCCCTATTACTACTTTAGCAAGGCTACTTACTTTAGATTAGAGACATTACACAAGCCTACATTTAATCCTCTATAGAATTAAATAGACTAATAACTATAAGACTCCCTAAAGAAATTACTAACAACTTCCCTTACAATACTATAATATAAGTTATTAAGCCCCTTTACAGAATTACAGAAGTAGGCACTTACTAGTGGTTAATGTACTTAAAACACTATTATAAGAAACTTAATATAGAAGCGTCAACCTATAATCCATACCTCCTTATATCTAATGCAGGAAACCAGGGATTTGGCCTTATTAGTATGCAAACAGACGACACACTTAGCCTTAGCAACAAAATTTTCTTTAAATAAAAAGAGAAAGAATTACTAGAAGCTAAATTTATAGCAAAGCTAAAACAAAGACTTAATAATAAGAATCCCCTTATTTTTAATAGCTATATCCTTTCTACTACTAATAATAATACTCTCCTTCTTATATAGAAAGGCTAAAGTAAGAAAATCTATACTATTAATATTATAGACCTAGTAAGAGAGTAGAAATACGTTAAACAACATGCTTAAGGCGCTTACATTGCAACAATTTACTAACCAGAGGTATTATACAACCTCTTAGTTACTACACAATACTAAAATATTAAGGAAGAGGATATTACATAACTAAATAAGAGGCTTAAATAGCAAACTAACCATTAGAAACGTAGCCTCTACTATATTCCTATTAATCTATAAAAAGCAAAGCTATTTGTCTTTATAGATAGCTTATTTATAAATAATAAAGACCTTACTTTACAACTAGGATACATTGTAATCCTAGGAAATAAGGAAGCCTTAGCTAAAGCCAAATTTATAATATAAGGGAATATTATTACGTATAGCTCTATAAAAAGTAAACGCATAACCTAAAGCGCACTAGCTTTAGAATTATACAGAATAGTGCTTAGTATTAACATTATATACGCAATAAACACTACAATAAACATCGTAATAAGTCAACTCCAGCTCCCTAACGTAAAGCTAGTTGTCTATACTAATTCCTTCTTACTGTATAAGTGCCTAGTTAAGCTAGGCATAATAAAGGAAAAACAGCTTATAATTAATATTATAGCCCTTAGGCAATTATATAAGCAATAAGAGATATTAGAAATCCAATAGATTAATAGGAAGGATAACATTGTAGATATAATAATAAAGGCATTACTAAATAAGTGCCTTAAGAGCTTTATTAACTGTAATAAAGCAATAATTTAAGTTAAGGGCTAGGTTAAACGCCCTACAAAGGGACCTAACGTATAATACTTATACAGTCGCTGCAAATACCCTTAATTAATCCCACTAAGAAAAGAACTAATAACCTACTTAGCTAATTAGAACGCTAGATTCCTTTAACAGGATCCACTTATATACACTTCTTCTTCTTTCAATTTTTATTGCGTTTTTTAGCCACTCTTTAGCCTTATAATACATTAACAAAAAGAGAATTCGCCAGTGTTATAATGCACAGAATTAAACTCAGAGCCTCGCGCTCTAATTAGTGGAATCCGTCTAGATAAGTAGGGCGACAGCTAGGCATAGGTGGAGATAGGTAGCCAGTAGGGCTACGTAACCTATGCCGCATACATCCTTACCTTCACAAGCTCATCGCAAAGGGCGCCCTTCTTAGCTTAGACATACATAATCAAGATAATCACATAATTGCCTCATTCGTTCTTTTGCACTAGTGCTTTTGTTATAATTGGTTACCTTGGTGTAACCAACAATACACTATTAGATGGTCTGCTAGGTGTAGCTTAGCTTAGATAGTGCTGCTGTAGGGCTGGGTAGTATGTTAAGGTAGGCTGCTATTAGTCCTCCTATATAGGAAGTTAGCTTTGCAGAAGGGTCTAGTCTATATGTATAGGGTCTGCTAACTTACTTCTAAGGCAATGCCTTATGTAATAGTGCGTTACTTATAGTGTAGTGCCTATTTAGATTATAGACTATAGTCTAGCCCTTACTAATATCTACTAGTGGTTTAGTAAATACCTAGGGCCGCATTAGGTACACTACTCTTACGTAGTTCTAGTGTTTATTAGCAATGTTATAGGATCTAGACTAGGCTAGGTGTAAACCTATGTAGTTAATGCATTGCTTCTAAACCATTCCTATTAGCGTAGGATAGGATTATTCCCCTTACTTATAGCAGCTAGTGCTATATTAGCTATAATATAGTAGTGCCTTATAGTAGGCAGCAATATAATTAAATTTAAAGTAGTTGTAGTATTAGTAGGGATGTAGGGCATTATTATATAGTTTGGCTTTAAAGATTTCAGCTTTATATATAATACTAGCGCAGTAGAGCTAGTTTACTGCCTCTACTCTGTTAATTCTAATAATAAGTAGTAATCTTAATACAGTACTATATTATTTCTATACTACTACTTAGACTAGCCCTAGGCTATTAGCTGTAATAATATCCCTTAGGATGTCTTCTATAGCTTAGTTCTAGGAGTAGTGTATAGGGAATCCCTTAATAATAATGCTAAATATGCGTTGGTTAAGGGTTGCGTCTAGGCTAAAGGCAGTGCGGACCTAGGTTATATCTTCTATATAAGGTTTTACTATGTTATAGAATGTAATAACTATGTTGCTGCTATAGAGGCGCCTTACTACTACTACTATTTTAGTGCTAATAGCCCTATTAACTACTATAATAATATCTAGAGGGGAGTGGTCTTTAATAAGGTCTATAATAGATGTGCCTTTTATAATAACTTTATAGTATACCTATAGTAGTACTATAATAGTTATTAGTTAGGTTAGTGGGTGGGAGGCTAGGGGCCCTCTAGCTGCAACTCTAGCCTATATTAGGGCTAGTACAGCGTTTTCTTTAAAAGCTTTTTTAACTATATTTTTAACTATTTATTTAAGTTATTAGGGCATAGTAAGGATTATTTAGGTAGTAGTAGTGGGTATAATGTTCTTACGTTAGGCGCGCGTTAATACTGCGTTGTCTATATAGAGGATAATATTCTACACACTCTCTAGCATAGACGCTAGTACTATTCTAGCTAATTTATTGTATTTAAGCTTTAGATAGTCTAGGATTAGATTATATAGTGGTAGCAAAGCAGTAACTATATAGGTTAACAATATAAATCCGCCTCTGCTAGTAAGGAGGTAATAGTAGCTTTAGGTAAGTCTACTATAATAGCTACTATTAATATCTATTAGAATCCCTACGCCTACTGCGTCTATGCTCCGGCTTTAATACGCTATTAAAGGACAGGGTAAACAGGCAAGGCGATTCTTTTGCGAATGTTTTTGGGTTTTTTAGAGTCGATTCCGCGTCGCTACCGCGGTGCAGACGAAATCGCGAAGTTTTTTCCTTCTAATAGATAGGGCATAAGAAGTGCTTAACTAGCTAATTAAATTCCTATTATTAAATACACTATTAGTTAGAGTATTATTAAAAGTAGTAAACTTATTAGTAAATATCTCTTCTACTAAAAATAAGAAAGGCTATTAATTAGTAAGGAAAATAAAGAAAGAAAGAAATTATATATACTAAGAAAGTATAAGAAGACTATCTAAAAGGTTATTTAGACTAGTAGATAATTTAATAAGTAACTTAGAGGCTAGGTAAATACTTATAGACTAAGATAAGGAATAAGGAGATAATATATAACTTAACCTTATAGAAATTATATTTCTTCTAACTAGTGTAAAAGACTTATTTTCTATAATAGGGGCTAGGGTAATTAATTTATTATTTAAGGATAAGGAAACTATATAATACTAAGAATTAGGGAGTTTAGTATAAGGGAATACCTAAGCCCTAGAAAACTTATACCAACTTTAAGTAATTATTTTAATAATAATTTAAGAGGCATAGGAATTATAAAAAAGCATAATTTATAATAAAGGGAAGGAGGTTATAAAAAAGAAAAAAGAGAAAAGAGTAATAAAGAGGAAAGCTATATTATAGAGAGTAGAGATAGGGTTATATATATATAATATCTTACTATAAGCTTACTCTATAATTTATAATATAAGACTTATAACCTACCTAAAACACTATATTTATAGGCAAAGATATTAATTACACCCTAATATTAACCTTATAGGGTCTAAATTAGGGGGTGTGTTGCCTAAGGAGAGGTGGTGGAGCTAAATAAGCACTTAGTCTGGGTAAAAAGGGCTCATTTAGGTTACGTGAAGGAACCACACAAATTAAAGAATAAAAAACAAGATAGAAAAGCGTATAGCGAAGTAGAATGGAGAATAACACGATCAATTAACACACCTTTCCTCCCTTCCTAAGGACCCGAGGTATTGTGTGAGTGGTGACGCGACCTGCGAGGTCAGGCGCGGACTAGTCAAGGCTGGCACAGATAGGTGACAAAAGGGGTATAAATAAGGGCATTTGCGCCTAGGTAGCTTAGAACTAATATGCATTGCATTATTAATTAATTAAGAATAAGAATTTAGATAAGAATTGTAGTGATTATTATGTAGAATTAATAGGAACTTATACATAGAGGAGCTGTATATACATTCCTAGTAACCATAACTATAATACTAGATTCTATATATTATAAGGCATAATATCTAAGTCTAGGTAATGTATATTATATAATTATAAGAGACTTAGATTAACTATAGGAAATCCATTACTCTAGTATTTAAGACTATAATATTAAGAAATTACTATATTTAAAGCTATCTATAGGGATTAATCCTATATAATATTATAATATCTTTAATTAATAATAAGGTTCTAGTTAAAGATACTATTTAATTATATAAATCAGGACTAGGGACCAAAGAGACCTTCCCCTTAGGCGTCCTCCTTTTGCAATCTAAGTTTTCCTATACGGATGGGGGCTTCGTTGAACACCTATGAAGCTATTCCGTACTGAGGACCTCTCAACACAGTATCAGCTCGAGTCCATCACACTAGCTACTCTCTTACTTATAAAATGCTAAGGGTGCACGCCCTAGACGCCTATATACTACAAAAGGGGCTGCACCTAGTATAATCCTTAGAAGAAGCAAGCTTCAGTTCCTTAACACACCCTATGCCTAACTATTGTTTCGGCCTAGTTCTACACTCCTCACAAAAAGGTATAATTTATATAGCTTATAAAAATAGAATTTTTAATCTTATGAAAGATCTAAAAGAGATAAAAACTATATTTATAAAAAATGGGACTATACTATGAGAGATAGGTAATAATATAGAAACTTTTAGTATACTGTTGGTTACACCAAGGAAACCAGTCGCCTTCTAGGCCAGTCTTTAACATTAGGATTAAATTATAGCTACTAAGGTTAGGTAATTAGTAATTTCTACGTATAAGAATGCTTTCTAATCTATGTATATATGATATATAAAAATCTAGGTAGATAAGTTTTATTAGTGCCTAGAAATTAGCTACTGTACATGCGTTGGGTTTGCTACAGTGTAGCGGATTTATGGTTACGTGTAAGGTCACGTGCGCATTGTGTACGCACCTTACACTATCAGTTGGGTGCATTTTGGTGCATTATAACCCGACCCAAAATGAATGAATTAGAAGAATTATAATACCAACGCAGCTGCAGTTACAATAGTTGCGCTTACGTCAGAAAAACTACATGCGCAATGCATAACAAGCAGAGTGCTCCCGAATCGTTCGCAACGCTACACCTTCAACGTGGAACCTTTTGCTTCCTCGTCTGATCCTGCTTTTTCTCTTAGTATTAACTCGACCGAGGTGAGATAACATCTCCCGTAACCTACTTGCGAAAGATACACCGTACACAGAGCCTTACTAAAGTTTTGTTTTCCAATAAAACAGCTGCAATTTGGATAGACAATCTCAATTCAAGGGAAACAAACCACGGTGCTATAGCAAACGAGCGGGCAATCGGAGCGAGCTTTCCGCAGGCGATCAACAACATCCAGACAATGATCTGTCATTACTCACAGGGTCTCACAAAACCCTGGAAGGCGATCGGGTTTAAGATGGCATCATTCAGCAGCAGCATGGTCTCTGTAGGAATTCGACACACTCATACACAGAGTTGTCGCCCCCACGAGTATAAAACATTCACACACGGTGGACCCTTTTGGCCGGACTTCAATATTCTCGATAAGTGGATGTTCTGCGAGCAGCCTGTTGTATACCTTGATAGTACATACGGAGGCTTTACACTCCGTAGACGTCTTAGCACCTGGTGCTATTTGAGCAAAGACCCAACGTCTAGGTAGGTTTCTAGAAAATATATAAGAAATGATACTAATATATCTTGCAGTGCAAATGTTACGATTAAATTCCTAAGTCGCTCGAACAAAACCGAACTTCAGATATCTAAATTCATCCAAAAACACTGCCAGAATCAGCATATTTGTACAATGATGGATAGTTTCAAGATTCCACACCATCTTGCACGAGATTCAACAAATTTTGCGGACATCGATTTCACTGCCATCGTCTATCCATTTACAGGCACAGATTTAGGGCGTATATCAGCTTATATGGATCGTGCAGTAGGCCCTAATGTTCCTCTTTCCCCTCAACGGCGTAAACAGTGCATTCGGGACATTATCTGTGGTGTCGCTGGACTACATCAGATAGGGATAGTTCACGGAGGTAAGTGTATGCACATGTCGCGCACCTTACAGTAAAACTTAGTCAGACCTGAAGTTCTTATTACAACTAACTAAATATAGACATTCATCCTGGGAATTGCGCTTTACCCCCGCCTCCAAACAATGAAGTTGAAAAATTTCTTGCCAACCACATACCGATGCAACATGAGATCCATCGGCGGGATGGCCAGTCAACACATCCCAACCTTCCTATCAGAGTTGCTAAACCAATAGAACTTGGCTTTGGTGAAGGTAATACCAAGATTTACGACTTTAAACACGCTTTCCATGTTATGAAGGGCGCCAATTATAGCCGAGATAATATTCCTACAAGATTAGGATTGCCACCAGAACTTTTTAACAAAACTAGCACAGAGTTTCCATTTAAGGTAGATAGCTGGCATCTTGGCTTATGTGTAAGTGATACCATACTTATATCTGTTTAGTATTATAACTGCTAATAAGTTTAGATTTATTGCATATTAACTGATAGGTGCGAAATGTCTCTACAAGCTACCTGGTGGGAATTCAAAAGATCCCTTAGTGCATATGAGGAATTCATAAAGTGTATTGCGGATAATAAAGACCCATACCTAAATGAGTTGCCTCCTAAGCTTAGGGATGGTTTTCGACCAATTCTTCTCTCACTTTTGCATCATAACCCTGCCCGTCGGGTCTCAGTGCAGGAGCTCCTAGAGAACAACTGGTTGATGAACAAACAATAAAATTTGTAGCAAAATGTGACAAGGGCCAATTTGAAGGGGCTTGGAATCAAGGATTCAATTCAGTGCAATAATCAAATTTTAGTCTTCTAAAGAGGGTTAAAGGTTCAAGTTCTTCCTTTGTAATTCCTTAACCAATTAGTTCTTATATATGTCACACGGGAGCGTCGAAGCGTCTTGCATTCCTCGCTAATCTGCACGATGGTGGATAGGTCAGGTGCTCTAAGGTATCAAGCCCTTACTGCATTACCCCTTAATATATATAAAACCCTTACACCTCCCTATTAGAAAGAAAGGAATCTCTCCTTCTCTTTATTAGACCTCTTAATACTATTTAAGATTATCTTTAAATTAAGTTTTTATTCTACTCTAAGCCCTAGTTCCCTAGCCCTTATTATAAATAATCTTAAACCCTTATTAGATTATATAATCTATATTACATAACCCCTCTGCACCTTAATCTAATTATTATTAATATCCCTAAATCTTCCTCTTCCTCTTCCTTATTATTATTAGCCTTATTAGAACTAGATATTAATACCCTATACTACCTAGCGTAGCTTCCTTACACTCTCTAGCATCTAAAGAGTATACTATATAACCCTATAGGCAAACTTAGCTTATACTACTTTTTAGACTACTCTAACACCTTAATTAACATCTAGGAACTCCTTAACTCTAGTGCTACACCCCTTAGTTCTCCTTTAGAACCTTACTCCCCTAAGTCCTATTACTACTACTTCCCCCTTACTATAAATCCTATAAAGAGTAAGGCCCTAGTCCTACCTAGAAATCTAGTGTGTGAGTGGTGACGCGACCTGTGAGGTCAGGCGCGGAAGGGCCGGGACTAGCGCAGATAGGCGCAGGAGCGCGAGATCAGATGGGTATAAATAAGGGCATTTAGGCCCAGGTAGCTTAGAACACGCATGCATTGCATTATTAATGAATTAAGAATGAGAATTTGGACCAGAATTGTAGTAATCGTTATGCGGAATTAAGAGGAACTTATACATAGAGAAGCTATGTACGCATTCCTAGTAACTATAACCACAATATAAGAATCTAAGCAATATAAGGTGTAATAACTAGGATTAGGTAATGTATACTATTTAATTATAAGAGACTTAGAATAACTATAGAGAACTTATTATTCTAGTATCTAAGACTATAATATAAGAACACTACTATATTAGAAGCTATTTACAAAAGACAACCTCTTATTAATATCCTAATATCTTTAATTAATAATAAGGTTCTAGTTAAAGATACTATTTAATTATTAATATAAAGCATTAGATATACAACTCTTATTACCCTAGCATCCTAATTTATAAATATAGGAAGATTATTATAGCTATAATACCTAAAAGGGAATAATACTAGTTAGGATTATAATATTATAATACCTTTAACTAATAATAAGGTTCTAGTTAAAGATACTATTTAATTATATAAATAAGGTCTAAGGACTAAAGAGACTTTCCCTTTTAGAGCCCTTCTTTTATAGTCTAGGTTTTCCTATATAGATAGGGGCTTTATTAAATACCTATAAAGCTATTCTATATTAAGGACCTCTTAATATAAATAGAGGCTTTGCTAGGGAGTTAATTTAATTATCTATTAACTTAAAGGCACTATTACTGCTGTAATAAGAACTATTAGTATAAAAAGCTAGGGGACCCCTTATATACCTAAAAAATAGGATAATAATAATTAAATAAAGGGCACTATAAAAATAGAATAAGCATTAGAAAAAATATAATTTATATAATATAGATTATTTAATTATAGAAAGCGCTCCTATAGGAAGAGCATATACTAGCATAATAACTAGTGTAGTAAAATATAATATAATAGAAAAAAGGGGTCCTAGTATACTAGGGGCTAAGAAAGAATTTTCTACTAAAGGAAAGTATAAAATAATAATTAAAAATAAAGGATTAATTAATTAGAATACTAAAAGCCTAATAAATAAAGAATATATAGTAAATTTAGCTAGGAAGAGAAAAACACTATAGTAGTACTATACTAATTTAGAGAGGCTAAGGCTAACTCTATATAAGGGAGACTAACTAGTAACTAAGGATAATGCTAGGATTCTTATAGGGGTTACTATTATTAGACTATTCTTTACACTTATAAAAAGCTACCTACTAATAAGTATAGTTAGTCTATAGATATTTAAAGAATACTTATTAGTGTAAATTACTATAATAAGAAGAATAAAACACACTCTCTTCTAAGCTCTTAATTATTTAATTATATAATACTATACCTATATATTAGATATACTTAACTCCCTAAAAGCAAAAAAGGAATTGCCCCTAAAGTAAATATAGAAAAGCAGCCTTTTAAGAATACTAAAAATAAGTATTAATCTTAAAGACAATAAGTTAACTATAAGCTCTAAAGAAGATTAAGTTACTTAAGGCCTATCTAGGGACCTTAAAGCTCTTCTAAAGATATTAGTTATAATAAAGAATAATATTAAAATGCTAATAGAAGGGCTTAATAAGGAATCTAGGAGATGTAATTATATTGTAACCTATAGACTAGCTAACTCCCTATTTAATAGTGTAAATGTCTTAGAATATATTATTAACTTTAAATTCAAAATAATAGCTTTTAGAATTAATAAGGAGCATTAGACTAAGCACTTTAAACACCTAATATATAAAGAGCTCTATAAGGATATTTAATCTATAGAAGCAGCCTATAAATAGCTAGAATTTAAGATAATTATCCTATAGTAGTTTAAGGTAATAAACTAGAACCTTATTAAGTCTATATATAATAGCCTTATTAACCTTAATACTAAAAGACCTTAGGGAATGGCTAAGATATAAACTTAGCTATAGTATTATAGAGCTCTAATATTAAAAGCTAACCTAAAAGGCTAGAAGAGTATAATCTCTTAGAGGAACTATATTTTTAGGGCACTACTATAGGGCATACTCTCTAGATTTATTAATGCTAAAAGGCTTAGTAGAGATAATTTTCTAATAACCCTATATATAGATTTATAGAAGAAGCTAGATAAGTATATAAGAGTTAGACTTAAGATAAAGAATAGGAATTTAGTCCCTAGGAAACCACCCTTTATAAAATAGCTTAGGGATTAGATAGTTATAAAAGGAAATTAAGCTAATGCTAGTATAAAGACCTAGAAAACTTGCTTTATAGACAACTTAGATATGCCTACCTACTATAGAGGGTATATCCTAATTATAGCTAATATTAAAGATAAGAAGATTGCTAGAGATATAGATTATATAGATTAAATAGATAACCTTACCTATTAGCTTAAGGAGATATATATATTAGTTATAAAATAGAGTATAAGTAATATAGACCTATTATACTAGTTAGAGGAAAAGTATAAACAGAACCTTATAATTAACTAATTACTATAGATAATTAATATAGTTTAAGGGTAGGAGATAGTAGAAGACTAATTAATTAATAGATAAGGAAGAGTATTATATAGCTAGCAGTAAATATAGGGGTACTAAGGGTTAACCTATAATAGGGGTTATAACTAAAGATCTAGTAATTAGGGATATATTAGGACGTCCTAGGGCACTTAGTAGGGCTACTTCTACTATAGAGATACTTACTATAGGTTCTCTACTTACTAAGTCTATAAGGCAGATAAGGCTAGTAGCTTTTACAACTATATATAGGATAAAAAGATCCTCTTAGTTAGGGGGCATCTAATTGCCCTAATGTTCTCTAGTGCTTTTATAAATATAGAAAGCATAATATAATAAGCTACCTACTTTTAGGCTTTTATCTTCTCTAAGAGTAAGGTATTTAATAAATTATAAGCTATTAGAGACTCCTCTATAGGGAATCTAAGTAACTAGGAACTAATACTAGAGGAACGCTAAGTTATTAAGTTTGCTATATTAAAACCTAAGATATAGAAGCTATAGCTAAAGCAGTAAAAAGCGCTAGAAGCAGTAAATAGGGTTATAGTAGTTATAGCCTTCTAATTAGAAATTCCTTCTAATATACTAAAGAGGGCTGCTAAGGGGTAGGTATTAGTAGTAACTAATTTAGTAGATACTAAAACACCTTAAAAGTTAGTATACTTAGAAGGAAAGCTAAGGAAAATAGAAGAGGAGCTTTAAATTAAGGATAAGTTATATAAATCTATAAAAGCTAACTATTAGGAAACAGACCCTATCTATAAATAAATATTAGGGACTTTATATAATAAGATATTAAATAAGAAGATTAGGGTATCTATTAGAGACCTCTACTACCTTATGCCTTCTCTTACTATAGTAGTCTCTAAGGAGAGTAAAATACGCTCTTAAGGAATTAACTAAATATACTTTTTTAATCTAAGTATAAAGGATAGGCTAAGCTTTAGCATCTACTCTATAGGGCTATAGAAGAGGATGTAAACTAATAACTATAAAGATCATTTAATTAATGCTATTTATAGTATAAGAGATATAATTAAGGATAAGGAATCCTATAAACCAACTAAATCTATAGAGCTAAGCTTAATGTAATTGTATAATATAGACCAAGCCCTTATAAAACTATTATAGGAAAGGATATAGAATATAGAGAAAGCTTTTAATTAGATATAAAAGTTACTATATATTAACGCCTTAAATGTTATTACTAGAGACTCTATAGCCCTAGAGCCTTAATCCCTTATAAGCTACCTATAGGAGTTGCCCTATCTATAAGTCTGCTTAGAAAACCTAAAGGGAAACCTACTGCCTACCTTAGTTAATAGTAGCTTATAAGGAAATATTATTACCTAGAGCTTTATAAAGATTACTAGCCTTAGAATCTATCTAGTAATAATAAATACTAGTATAATATCTTATACTAATAGGGCAATTAAGATATTAGGGGAAGTATATACTAAACTTTACCTAGGGAATGTTTAAACCCCTATCCACCTCTATATCTCCCCTAATACTATAATAGTAAAATTAATCTTAGGAATACCTTTTATTTAGATAGCTAGGGCTATATTTAAATATAGAGATAGAGAAGGGAATATAATAATTAGGTGCTGCTTTAATAATATTATAATTGTATTAAAGGTTGCTAAAGGAATATAGTAGGAATTTATTATAGAAATAAAGAACTCTACTATAGGTGTCTACACTATAGACCTTTAGTATAATAATAAACTACTAATTAGGCAAAAGGAGTATAACAACTATTTAATTAATAAGGCTATTACTAAACGTTACCCCTTTATAGCTTCTATAGCTATATTTAGGGCGCTAAGCTGTAATATAGTTAGGCTATTAAGGAAGGGTAACTAAAGTAAGGGTAGTGTAAGCGCTATTCTAGGAAACTTAAAGGATTGTGTAACTTAGAAGGAGCTAGGTATAGAGCTAGCTAATAATAAAAATCTAGTGCTAATATCTAAATAAGAGGGATTAGTAATTGCTAAGTTGGTTTTAAAAGAGGCTGCTTGTAAGGTGCACGCATTCGTGCGTACGCAAAACGCGTGCGCACTTGCAATGGCCTCATATATCAATGTAAGGTGCAGTGATCGCAATGAGCGATTACTGGCGGATCTTTTGATAGTGACCATTGGTGTAATGGGCACACCTTCCCGTTATCTCACAATAGTAATCGCTTATTAATGGTCTTCTGGCTGTGTGCGCATGTTCGAATCCTAACCAAGGTCGGTGGTAGGCCTATGGGGTTGGTTGGATTGCGAAGTCATGGGGTCACGTGATACATGTTACGGCTTACGTTGGGCTTACGGGGCCAATTCCCTGGGGGTTCGCATTGGTGGCAATTATTTAGCTCTGCTTACGTAAGCGCCGGCGAGGACGCGGCTTAGTAAGAGGGGGGATAATTATAAGGTGCACGCATTCGTGCGTACGCAAAACGCGTGCGCACTTGCAATGGCCTCATATATCAATGTAAGGTGCAGTGATCGCAATGAGCGATTACTGGCGGATCTTTTGATAGTGACCATTGGTGTAACGGGCACACCTTCCCGTTATCTCACACTGCTTATAAATATTATATATAACTATTATACACTATAAATAATCTCTAGGCTACTAAAAGCTAAAAACTATTTAATCTATAGGTTTATACACTCTATAAGAGAAAGGGAGTAAAGATTCTGCCTTAGGATAATATTCCCTTAGATAGGACAATCCTAAAGGGAGACCTCTTTTAGAAATTAAAGAAATAGATAGAAGCAAAAAGACGGCTTAATACCTCTAGGGTGTATAGAAAATATATTACTAGATGGTTTAGTAAGCATCTATAAGGGTTTTGTCTAATAAAAGAACGCTTAGATTAAATAGTTGATAGAGTTTAGAAGTACTTAACTAATGTGTGAGTGGTGACGCGACCTGTGAGGTTAGGCGCGGAAGGGCCGGGACTAGCGCAGATAGGCGCAGGAGCGCGAGATCAGATGGGTATAAATAAGGGCATTTAGGCCCAGGTAGCTTAGAACACGCATGCATCGCATCATTAATGAATTGAGAATGAGAATTCGGACCAGAATTGCAGTGATCGTTATGCAGAATTAAGAGGAACTTGTACACAGAGAAGCTATGTATGCGTTCCTAGTAACCGCAATCACAATACGAGAATCTAAGCGATATAAGGCGTAATAACTAGGATTAGGTAATGTATACTATTTGATTATAAGAGACTTAGAATAACTATAGGGAACTTATTATCCTAGTATCTAAGACTATAATATAAGAATACTACTACATTAGAAGCTATTTATAAGAGATAACCTCTTATTAATATCCTAATATCTTTAACTAATAATAAGGTTCTAATTAAAGATACTATTTAATTATTAATATAAAGCATTAGACACACAACTCTTATTGCCCTAGCATCCTAATTTATAAATATAGAAAGATTGTTACAGCTGTAATACCTAAAAGGGAATAATACTAGTTAGGATTATAATATTACAATACCTTTAACTAATAATAAGGTTCTGGTTAAGGATACTATTTAATTATATAAATAAGGTCTAAGGACTAAAGAGACTTTCCCTTTTAGAGCCCTTCTTTTATAGTCTAGGTTTTCCTATGTAGATAGGGGCTTTATTAAATACCTATAAAGCTATTCTATACTAAGGACCTCTTAATATAAATAGGGGCTTTACTAGGGAGTTAATTTAATTATCTATTAACTTAAAGGCACTATTGCTACTGTAATAAGAACCATTAGTACAAAAAGCTAGGGGACCCCTTATATACCTAAAAAATAGGATAATAATAATTAAATAAAGGGCACTATAAAAACAGAATAAGCGTTAGAAAAATACAATTTATATAATATAGATTATTTAATTATAGGAAGCGCTCCTATAGGAAGAGTATATACTAGCGCAATAACTAGCGCAGTAAAATATAATATAATAGAAAAAAGGGGTCCTAGTACGCTAGGGGCTAAGAAAGAATTTTCTACTAAAGGAAAGCATAAAACAATGATTAAAAACAAAGGATTAATTAATTAGGATACTAAAAGCCTAATAAATAAAGAATATACAGTAAATTCAGCTAGGAAGAGAAAAACGCTATAGTAGTACTATACTAATTTAGAGAGGCTAAGGCTAACTCTATATAAGGGAGACCAACTAGTAACTAGGGACAACGCTAGGATCCTTATAGGGGTTACTATTATTAGACTATTCTTTATGCTTATAAAAAGCTACCTACTAATAAGTATAGTTAGTCTATAGATATTTAAAGAATACTTATTAGCGCAAATTACTATAATAAGGAAAATAAAATACACTCTTTTCTAAGCTCTTAATTATTTAATTATACAATACTATACCTATATATTAGATACGCTTAACTCCCTAAAAGCAAAAAAGGAATTGCCCCTAAAGTAAACATAGAAAAGCAGCCTTTTAAGGATACTAAAAATAAGTATTAATCTTAAAGACAATAAGTTAACTATAAGCCCTAAAGGAGATTAAGTTGCTTAAGGCCTATCTAGGGACCTTAAAGCTCCCCTAAAGATATTAGTTATAATAAAGGATAACATTAAAATACTAATAGAAGGGCTTAATAAGGAATCTAGGAGATGCAATTATATTACAACCTATAGACTAGCTAACTCCCTATTTAATAGTGTAAATATCTTAGAATATATTATTAACTTTAAATTTAAAATAATAGCTCTTA
Organism: Claviceps paspali; assembly: GCA_013435705.1. Lineage (NCBI taxonomy): Eukaryota > Fungi > Ascomycota > Sordariomycetes > Hypocreales > Clavicipitaceae > Claviceps > Claviceps paspali. Next base: position 1,940 of record JABAEC010000156.1, on the reverse strand, counting down.
GAATCAATAAGAAGCGTTAGACTAAGCACTTTAAACGCCTAATATATAAAGAGCTCTGTAAGGACATCTAATCTATAGGAGTAGCCTATAAATAGCTAGAATTTAAGATAATTATCCTATAGTAGTTTAAAGCAATAAACTAGAACCTTATTAAGTCTATATATAATAGCTTTATTAACCTTAATGCTAAAAGACCTTAAGGAATAGCTAAGATATAAACTTAGCTATAGTGCTATAGAGCTTTAATATTAAAAGCTAACCTAAAAGGCTAGAAGAGTATAACCTCTTAGAGGAACTATATTTTTAGAGCACTACTATAGGGCATACTCTCTAGATTTATTAATGCTAAAAGGCTTAGTAAAGATAATTTCCTAATAACCCTATATATAGATTTATAGGAGAAGCTAGATAAGTATATAAAAGTTAGACTTAAGATAGAGAATAGGAATTTAGTCCCTAGGAAACCACCCTTTATAAAATAGCTTAGGGATTAGATAGTTATAAAAGGAAATTAAGCTAATGCTAGTGTAAAGACCTAGAAAACTTGCTTTATAGACAACTTAGATACGCCTATCTACTATAAAGGGTATATCCTAATTATAGCTAATATTAAAGATAAGGAGATTACTAGAGGTATAGATTATATAGATTAAATAGATAACCTTACCTATTAGCTTAAGGAGATGTATATACTAGTTATAAAACAGAGTATAAGCAATATAGACCTATTACACTAGTTAGAGGAAAAGTATAAATAGGACTTTATTGTGATGGATTCGAGCTGGAGGCTCGGATCCTTATCGGAAGACCAGCGGACCCTACACGCAGGGCGGGGAGGTCCCGTATACGAAAGGGCCCCCTATCGGGCACCCTGCGGAACAGGCTGGGGCCCCACTTAGGGCACGTGTAGCACTCGCTTAGCTTACCTATAGGAGATATAAAGGGCGCACATAGTGGGACAGAAGAAGACGATCCTTTCTTCTTCTGTATGGTTAATAATAACTCTATGAACGCTAGATAGCAGTCGCTCTCTAGGCCAGTCCATAACATTTATAATTAACTAATTACTATAGATAATTAATATAGTTTAAGAGTAGGAGGTAGTAGAAGACTAATTAATTAATAGGTAAGGAAGAGCACTATATAGCTAGTAGTAAATATAGGGGTACTAAGGGTTAACCTATAATAGGGGTTATAACTAAAGATCTAGTAATTAGGAATATATTAGGACGTCCTAGGGCACTTAGTAGGGCTGCTTCTACTATAGAGATACTTACTATAGGTTCTCTACTTACTAAGTCTATAAGGTAGATAAGGCTAGTAGCTTTTATAACTATATATAGGATAAAAAGATCCTCTTAGTTAGGGGGCATCTAATTACTCTAATGTTCTCTAGTGCTTTTGTAAATATAGGAAGTATAATATAATAAGCTGCCTACTTTTAGGCTTCTATCTTCTCTAAGAGTAAGATATTTAATAAATTATAAGCTGTTAGAGACTCCTTTATAGGGAACCTAAGCAACTAGGAACTAATACTAAAGGAACGCTAAGTTATTAAGTTTACTACGTTAAAACCTAAGATATAGGAGCTATAGCTAAAGCAGTAAAAAGCGCTAGAAGCAGCAAATAGGGTTATAGTAGTTATAGCCTTCTAACTAGAAATTCCTTCTAATATACTAAAGAGGGCTGCTAAGGGGTAGGTATTAGTAGTAATTAATTTAGTAGATACTAAAACACCTTAAAAGTTAGTATACTTAGAAGGAAAGCTAAGGAAAATAGAAGAGGAGCTTTAAATTAAGGATAAGTTATATAAATCTATTGAAAATATGGCTTGGTATAGAGTGATTACTAGTAGAGGTAGTGAGGCTCTAGGAGTAATGCTTCTATAAGCAATTATCTTCAGCAGTGGAAGGGCAACGACTTCTAGCAATCTAGAATAG
>JABAEC010000155.1:35204-54672 GCA_013435705.1 Claviceps paspali | reverse complement strand
TGTATGTGTGTATGTGTGTATGTGTGTATGTGTGTATGTGTGTATGTGTGTATGTGTGTATGTGTGTATGTGTGTATGTGTGTATGTGTGTATGTGTGTATGTGTGTATGTGTGTATGTGTGTATGTATGTATGTATGTATGTGTATCATTTTTACAAAAGTTCACGTGCTCTTTTTAACTTTTGACGTCGTTGACCACCCACCACCACCAACCACCACCACCCATCAATCACGTGACGTCAAACTTGAACCTCAAACGACCGACGACCGACCGCCAAGTTCGAAAACCAACAAGAGTCCAAGTCCAAGATTCGATTTGATACGCCGGCCAAGAAATCGCCACCATCAGCCACGTCTTATCACGAAACTCGATTCCTTCAAGAAGAAAGAGGAGAAGGAGAAGGAGAAAAGAGAAAAAGCCCGTCCCGAATCTTTCGTCTCGTTGTCTCTCCCCAGCCGTATACCTCGTCTCGGCTCGTCTCACCTGCGCACGTCGGCTCAACGACCAAGAAAGGAAGTCGGGTTCACATAGAAGCAAGGATGCTTTTTTTTAGGTAATTCGAAGAGAGGGGGGGCGTCTTACGCGCTACGTGGGGGGGGGGGAGGTCTTGTGTTTGCCTTGTTTGTGTTTTGTTCCTTTTTTGCTTGTTTATACATATACACATACTCTCTCTCTCTCTCTCTTTCTCTCTCTCTCTCTCTCTCTCTCTCTCTCTCTCTCTCTCTCTCTCTTACTTACCCTCTCTTACACACTTACTCTCTCTTACACACACATACTCTCTCTCTCTCTCTCTCTTACACTCTCTCTCTCTCTTACACACTCTCTCTCTCTTACACACACTCTCTCTCTTACACTCTCTCTCTCTCTTACACTCTCTCTCTCTCTTACACACTCACTCTATCTTCCACAAATAAAAACACATATATACATATATACAATATACAAAAGAAAGCAAAGAACCCTACTAACACAACCCCCCTCCCCCCCCCCCCCCCAAAAAAAAAAACCAGCTTCTTCAAAACCCTCATAGACCACCAGGTCACAGTCGAGCTCAAAAACGACGTCCAGCTCCGCGGCACCCTCAAAAGCGTAGACCAGTACCTCAACATCAAGCTAGATGACATTGCCGTCGTAGAAGAGCTCAAGTATCCCCACCTGGTACGTTGACCCCAAAGAAAAATCCCCATGTATATCAAAAAGCCCAGCTGACGCCATTAATTTTTTTTTTAAAAAAAAAACCCCCCCCCCGCCGCAGAGCTCCGTCAAGAACGTCTTCATTCGAGGGTCTGTCGTGCGCTATGTGCATCTGCCGGCTGGGTCTGTGGACACGCAGCTGTTGGAGGATGCGACTAGGAGAGGTACGTCGGGGTTGTGCTTTTTATTATTATTATTTTTTTTCGTATTTCCCTCTTTTTGTTTTTTGATCTGTTGTGTTTGGTCATTTGTGCTTTTTCACCACCGGACATGATGGGAGCTAACTTTTTTTTTGTTTTTTTGCAGAGGCGGCGGCGCAGCAGGCAAAGACGAGGTGATTTCTAAATGGGTGTTTTGTTTTTCTTCTTCTTTTGTTCTCGTCTTTGTTTCTTCTTTTTCGGACGTGTCCGTCCCTTCGGGAGCGCGGTAGATGCATCAACTGTGTATTTTCTTGTCGATTCGCCTCGGTGGATGGCGGGAAGGACGGGAGGAAGGGTGGGAGGGAGAGGGGGAGAGTACGTATCTTCAACACGCAGGACTGGTACGCGGCTGTTTCGTCTAGAGGCAAAGTAGGGGGGGGGGGGGGGGGGTGAATGGAACACATTGGCTCTTCCGCTTGGGATTCGTGGTGCAAAATGTCTTTTGCTCGGACGCTCCAATCACTATGTTGTATTCATTCGCACATTGGGGGGGACTTCTGCTGCGGCAGCTTTGGGGCGAAGGAGGAAGGGGAAGAGATGTAGACACACAGAGAGAGAAAGGAGAGAAAGAAGGTGTGAGAGAGACTACGAGACTAAGAGGGACACAGACAGCAGTTTACAGCCGTCTTTTTTTTTTTTAAAAAAAAAAAAAAAAAAAAAAACACCCAATCTCACCACCAGACACCACCTCCCTTCCCAGACTTATCCTCCCAAAGCGCCATCCCAACCTCATCAAGGCGGTACTTGTTGTTCCTCCCCTCCTCCTCCTCCTCCTCCTCCTCCTCCTCCTCCTCCACCACCAACGGCCTCGCAAGACCGCCCCTCCTCCGCTCCCCCGCCCACCGATCAAGCCAAGCCTTCATCCTCCTCCTCGACACCTCGCTGCCGATATTAACGGTGGGTATGACCTTTTCTATCCTCAGGCACATGACAAACATGGCCAGCTCCCGGAAGCTGCTGTGCTCGGAGTACGGCACGCCGAAGCACATTGCCTCGCTGGTGCTGCCTCGCTGGGGGACAAAGTCCCCGCAGGCGAACCTCGTCCTCCAGCCCTTCCCGTGCAGGAGGTCCTGGGTGGATATGCTGGAGGGCGATGTGCTGGCCGTCATCAGCTTGCCGCTCGGGGGCCGGAAGGTCCATCCCGTGGGACGGAAGCCGACGATGCGGCTGAAGTGCGGCTTGTGGCCGTTCAGGTACTCCTGGAGCGTCTCGGCGCGGATTTCCGCGAGAGGCTGCATGTGGACCTGTGCCTCGAGGGGGTCCGACGTCAGAAGCGCCGCGAGCTCTGCGTCGTCGAGCTGCTTGCAGATCCTCATCTTGCCCGGGTTGGCGAAGATCTTGGTCCTGAGCGCCTTGGCGACGGCGATGCAGATGCGTTCTTTGCCGATCGAGTACGTTCCGCAAACCACGAGCAGTCGCTGTTGCCCGGGTTTGTTTTTGCGCTGCTTTGCCTTCCGCGCCTTGTCGTCGTCCTTGTCGTCGTCCTTGTCGTCGTCCTTGTCGTTCTGCCTCGTGCTCGCGAGATATCTGCTCATGGCCTGCGTCCCCTCTCCCCCCTTCGCTCGCCTCTCCCGCGGATCACCGTCCACGCTGTCGGGATCTGGCGACAGCGACGTGCACAGGTCGACGCAGGCTTTGATGACGTCGTTCTGGGGCGGGAACGAGTACTTGGGGTTGAGGTACGTCGTGTCGAGGTAGCAGATGTCGATGACTTGCTGGCTCGGCCTGCCGGTGGCCATGTCCACGACGTCGGGCTTCAGGAGCGGGTGTCCGACGTGGGCCGGACACGCCCGGAAATCACCGCAGTGGAGGATGCGCCTCGCGCGCCGGTTCGGATTCGCGCCCCCCCTCTCCGCGGGTTTCTCGAACAGGAAGAGCGAGCTGCCGGGACAGTGGTTTGCCGGGATCATGGTCACGGTGGCGCCTCCTGTGCCGGGGACGTCGTAGGTCTTCTCGAACTCCAGCTCGACGACCCATCTCGCCGCCGTCCTCAGCTGCTTCTTGACCAGGCTGCCGGTGACTCGGCTGCAGTAGATGGGGCCATGCGCCCAGCTGGCGGTGAGGCCGATGTAGTGGTCGCTGTGGAAGTGGCTGAGGAAGTATGCCTCGCATCCTCGGACGGCGCCGTATCGAAAGGCGTCGACGCAGATGTTGAATCCCGGGATGATCTTGTAGAAGGGGCATGTTCTCTCGTGCGCGCGACGCCCTCTCGAGGCGTTTTCCGCGGCGGCCGCGACTGCCCACGCGCCGTCTTCGGCCTTGTTGGACATGAGTTTCGAGAAGGCCGACTTGCTCGAATCCCCTCCTCCTCCTCCTCCTCCTCCTCCTCCTCCGTCTTGGCTGTCACCGCTGTTACGGCTCAGATCAAACGGATTCGCCTGACCTGGTCTCGGGACGGCAGCAGCACTATGGGCAGATGGCTTGCTCTTCTCCGCGGCCGCCTCGACAGAGCGCGACGGCATGGGTGTCTGGGGGGCAGCGTCTGGCGTTGGTAGAGGAATGGGGTTCCCGTCGAGGCACGAGTTGACGTGCCGCGTGGCTTCGTCCATGGAGACGTTCCCAAGGCTACCATTGCAGATGGGACAGCATTCGGCCGCCGCGGAATCGTCATGGAAGGAATCATCGCCAAAGTCGTCGAGGGTTTCGGCGCCGACTTGTTCGGCCTCGAGCCGTGCCTGTTCGCGCGTGAAGCGTCTCTCCCGCATCTCCTCGCCTTCGAATTCGTCATCCGGATCGGCGTCTTTGGCGCCGTGCGTCTCGTGTTGTTTTTCGTCCTCGCTCTTGCCACGAGTCTCGTGTTGTTTTTCGTCCTGTCTCTTGCCATGAGTCTCATGTTGGTTCTCGTCTTTGGCGCCGTGCGTCTCGTGTTGTTTTTCGTCCTCTCTCTTGCCATGCTGGTTCTCGTCCTCGGCGCCATGCCTCTCGTGCCGTTTTTCGTCCTCGCTCTCCGAATCAGAGTCCATGACAAAGGGCACACGAACACGCGTCTTCGCAACCGCCCCAACCGTCCCGACACGACGCGCAATCCCTCCAAGACTGCCACCCTCAACGACCGCAGCATCAGACACCCCTCCTACTTCACCACCACCAGCAGAACTCCCGCAACCAAGTCTCCTCTTCTTGACAGGCGACCCCGCCTCGTTAAAACGACACCCATCGTCATGTCGATCACGGATCTCGTCCCCGTCGTCTTTGAACGCGGCAGCGACGCTGGCCCCGACGAACAGAGACTCCTCCGGCCGTTGCGTCTTTTGGAAAAAGCTGAGGATGCTGGCGTTTGGTCTGGCGGCTTGTTTCTTGGAGAGAGGGAGGGCAGAGGCTGGTTTTCGAGTGGCGATCGAACGACTGGGTTTAGGTTTGTTGGCGGTAAATGGCATTGTGGCGCATGGTTTTGTGTGTGTGTGTGTGTGTGTGTGTGTTTGTGTGTGTGTGTTTCTTATTTTTACCTTTATGGTTCGTTCACGACGATGGGGCAGGAGCAGTACATTTCGAATTTCGAAAGCATCAATTCAAACCAATGGCTTGTCGTCGTCGAGAAGTGGCGATGTTCTGATGAATCATGCACAGTACATAGTACATAGTAGTACCCATCCATGCATGGCAGGGATGAGAAATCAAACTTGTACTTTGTACCTTGTCACGGGGAAGCAAGGGTCGAAAACTCGCCACTAATCAGCAACTACTACTAAGAACTAACTACTAGTAGTAGAAGTAGTTTACTAGTACGTAGTACTACTAGTAGTAGTTAGTCACAGACTCAGAAGTAACCATTATACTAACCATTATGCTTCCGAGTAATGTCCTCGAGAGAGACATACAACCATGGCCATCAGTTATGAGGACGTCCGATCTCCGGTGCATAATCTGGTGAGCGCTGGATTAGTAGTTGGGTCGGTGACGACCAGCGAATCCCCAGTGTTGTATGTTTTTTTTTTTTTTTTGGAAATCACCATCTTTTAGATGGTAAAAAGAGGCAATTTCTTTCTTGTCTTTTCTTTTCTTGAACGTCATGGTAGTATTGGTAGTGTTGTTATACCCATAATCCCCCCCCCAACCTACCTCTTCTACTCCAGCCGCATCGGCTTGTCCAGATTTCCGCCACAAAAACAACGATTTCCATTTTACTCGTCTTGTAAAAATGAATATCCCGTAATTCACGGCACCGGTGTCCAGATGAAACAAATTATGATTAGGAAAAATAAAAATAAAAATAAAAAAAGACTCGGCAACATGCCTTGCAGCAAGCACATCTACCTACTTCACCTTCGAGGTCGACGCCAACGTGGGCTAGTAACAACCCAATATATGCCATTTTTGCATGCGTGTATGTATGTATGTATGTATGCATATACGGTACAGTCGGGGGGGGGGGGGAAGAGTCGTCTTGTTCCGAACCAAAAATCCCATTTCCACAGACGCCTGATGCACCTAAAAACTTTCCAAAAAAAAATACTCTTTTTTTTTGTTTCCTGGCATTTCAAACGTTGATTAGGTCGCGCATGTTCTTGGGAACAGACTTCGAAGAGACTGTTCTGTGCGGCGACTCGTGTTCAGGAACGTCGGGCGTTTCGGGCGCCACGTCCACAACATCAACGTGTTGGGCAGCCTTGCCATTGCGGCACGGGGATGGCAGCGACAAAACCACGCCTGATTTTCTTTTGGCGGGCTTTCCATCTGGCAGGGGCGAGCGGCCCGAGAGCTTCTTATGTCCGACGTCATCGACATTGGACAAAATCTTGGATGCCTTGAACGTTTGCAAAAGCGGCTTGGCGGCCGGCGGCTGCGCCTTGACAGGTGGTTTGGGTTTCCTGCCGGTGCGTTTGGCGACGGCTTTGCCAGACTTTGTGACCTTTGTATTTTGGTCTCCAAAGGAGAGCTTCGTCTGTTTTGACTGTGGAAGCGGCTTCCGCGCTGGTGCTGGTTGTGGTGCTGCTGCTGCTGCTGGTGCCGCTGCTGGTGCCGCTGCTGGTGCTGCTGCCGCCGCCGCCGAAGGGGGAGGAGGAAGAGGAGGACGGGGAGGAGCATGGACGAGGGGGGGGCTCGCGCGAGGGGTGAGAATCGCCTGCGTGTTTCCCTCGTCTCTGGGTTTGCCATCCAACAGCACTTCGATTTTGGGTGAAGGAGTGGCCATCCTCTGGCGCTCCAGCTCCTTGGACACGAGGTAGTCGTCGCCGATTTCGCAATCCCACGGTGGCAGCGCGGCCAGTCTGGCAATGTTATCGCACTTTGACCTGACGACCAGATCCCAGCAGTGCTTGAAATCGGGGACTTTTGGTTCGGAATCAATGTTTATCCACGCGGTGAGTCCGTCCTTGCGGCCCCGGGTGACGTGGCACATTTCCCTGACGAGACGTCGGGTGCCGGGAACCTTGAGCGTGGTGCCGACCACCAGGACGGCATCCGGCCGGGCCCTCAGATCGGCGCGCATGATGTTGCCGATGGCGTCTTCGTCGGGGTTGAACTCGTTGTACAAGACGAAGCGAGGTCTGAGGCGTCCGATGCCGTGGCTCCGCTTGCCGGCGTGGGCTGTGCGGACCTTGTCGAGGTCCTGGCAGGGTATGCACAAGGGGGCCTCTGGTCCGTTGAAGAGGTCGCTTTCGAACGGCTTGATATCGGCGCATTTGGTGCAGATCATCTTGTCGAGACTCCCGTGGAGCTGGACGGTGACGGGCCAGGGAGCCTTGGGCTCGAGCGGAATCTGGGTCTGCAACGGCTTCATCGACGTGTCGATGCAGTCGATGTTTTGGGAGTAGAGGCGCAGCAGGCGTCCCTCCTGGGCCAGCGAGGCCAGGAAGTGATGAAAGGGGGTGGGCTGGGCATTCCTGCTCATCTCGCTCATCTCCCTGACCATGTTGTGGAAGGACGAGGTGGAGGATTCGTGCTTGTAGACGGAGGCGTCGAAAAGGTGTTTCCCCGAAGCCTTGACCTTGTGCTGGTTTCGCTGCGTGGCGAACAGGCCGTTGGCCGAGCGGAAATCAGGGATCCCGGCAGAGACAGAAATGCCGGCGCCGGCCACGACGACAATCTTCTTCTTCTTGCGCAGGGCGGTGAGCAGCCTTTCCATGTTGAAGCTGTCCTCTGGGGTGAGCTCCTCGTGGGGCTTCAGGAGATCGAGGTATGCGGTGGTGCGCTCGCGCGAGGGCGTGAGGCGCCTCTTCTTGGCGGGCCGCGGGCTGTCATCAGCGAGATCGCCGAGCTTGATGGGGGACTGTGTGGCGGATGTCGCTGAGGCGGCAGTGGAAGAGGGTGAGGGATAGCGATCGGCCGCGGCTGGTGACATGACGGGCGTGTCTGGCAAGGAGGGCGTCTGCGAAAGATGAGACAGCGGTGAGGAGGGTAACGATGATGCTGGGGAGGATGACGCTGGGGAGGATTTCATCGAGGGCAACGGGATGGCCTCGTGTTCCATTGCTGGTTTTCTGTCGGTTTTTTGTTGTTTTAATTGTCTTTTGCTGGGGGGCGGGTGGGTTGTGGTAGGTTTTTTTTTTTAAATAAAAAAAAAACCTTAAAAAATTGTGTGCGAATTAAGCAAGCTCGAGAGCACCTGCCTGATAGGTTGGTGGCCCCCGTACAATCGTGTTCGGGATCGAGAGTTACGGAAGGAACAAGTGAGAATGTGAAAAGCACGGCAGGTAGCACTAGTAGGTACTACTAGGTGGTGGTGGTGCCGGAGTAGGGTAGGCCACCTAGGCAAGGTGTTTGTTATTTCGAGAGGCGCGGGGACGAGTCAGAGACGAGACGACGAAGGAAGAACGGGAAGTTAAACCATGGCGCGAACGGGGTCCGTGATGGGCGTTGTTTTCGCTTGGGCCGATCACGACTGGAGGTTTTCTTCGTTCACTCCGCAGCGAAGGAGGTGGCTGTCGAGCGACGTTGATCTGCGCGGTCAATGATGATGTTCCAGATCCCACGGCTTCGTCCGGTCCCGGTCTGCGCGTGTCGATCGATCGAGGTGTACGTTGTAGGGGCGACAGCGAGACAGGAAACGCGACGTGAAGGTGCGTTTGCGTTGCAAAGGTTATGTATGTCGTTGAGGTTTCTGGCGAAGAAACAGGCGGAAGTCGATCAGTCGTACTGGTTCTTTTTTCTTTTCGGGGGGGGGGGGGGCAAAGAACCAATCGGGGGGGAGGATGTCCACGGTAGCTTGTCTCCGATGGGCCTATCTCAGTTGCGGAGGGCAATAAATAAACAAACATCAACAACACGGGGGCATGTTGTTGTCATGTGGGGCCGGGGAAGGGGCAGGCACTCTGTGTGTTGGGTGGGTTTCTTTTCTTTTCTGTTTTTTTTTTTTGTGTCAAAGATGATGCTACTACTACTACTAGTATGTAGATATTTTTCTATTTATTTATTCTTCTTGGGTTTTTTTTTTGTTCATAAAAAAAAAAAAAAAACTACTACGTACCACCCGCAACACACCACCACCTTCCTTGTTCAACCGCGTGATTTGACGGGTGCCACACAGCCCTACGACAACGCACACACATGTCTATTACGTATCTCTTCGTTTCCTTCTTTGTACATACTACTACTACTACGTAGTATGTAGTACGTAGCATTTTCATTTGATTATTTTGCGCATTTCTCTCCTGCCCCACACGCAGTCCCCCACCGTTCAAAACGGTACAAGCAACCCTGCCCGCAACAGGGCAACAAGCCAAGTCACTCGGGAGACGAAAGATGGCGACCCACACAAATCTTGCCAGACGCTCGACGCCGGGAACCAGGTAGCAAGCATGGACACATGGTACATGGTATGTGGGTGTGGCGGGCACCAATCTGTCTGTACCTGTCGTCACGACTTTTCCTGGTCACCATCCCATGAATATAAACTATATACTATGTCAATAGATATATATAATATACAAGTATATATATATATATATAAACTCGAATAGACGAGCTGTTATCCTTGACATGTCCTGATCGGTAAAACGAAACGGGACGTCCAAGTTGATCGTCTCGTTCTCTCGCCGACGGACCCCTTTTTACATTTAATTCGTGTGTTGGAGCAAAACAGTGTCTACTACTATTTGATATACATTTTCTTCTTCTTCTTCTTCTTCTTCTTCTTCATTCTGGTTTTGTTATTATTTTATTTTTCTCCTGAAAAAAAAAAGCAAAGTAGATGCCATGTATGCAACGCCCGCTGTATGTTGTCCCCCCCCCCCGTCCTGTGATTCCCATCTAAATCCATCCATCGTACATACCCCCCCCCCCCCCCCCAAACGACCACATCACGTCTTCCGTCCTTCCTACAATACAAGAACCCCCCCCCCCCCCCCTCCCTTCCCGCCGCCACCGAATCACCGCCGTCCACCAAAGACCTCAATCACCTCCTTTGAACGTGAACCCCCTTCGACATCTCCCTTCTCCCCCCCCCCTCTCCTCGCTGCCACCACCCCGTTCAGAACCTCTATGCCCAGAATCCCTGCCGCCATGCCGCTCAGGTGCGAGGCGATATCCACGCCCAGCTTGGCGGTCCTCCCAAAGGCCGCGAGCTGAAGGGCCGTCATCAGGGCGAGAAAGACGATGCCGTGGACCCCGTCCCGCGGCAGGCCCAGGATGCGGAACCCGTCGCCGCGGTGCTCCCAGAAGTAGGCGGAGCAGAGGCCCAGGGTGGCGCCCGACGCGCCGAGCGAAGTGACCGTCAGCCAGCCGCGCAGGGTGTACGTGACCAGGCTGCCGAGGAAGCCGAGGGCGCCGCAGCCGAGGTACAGGGCGAGGAACTCGGCGCGGCCGCGCTCCTCGTGCAGGGCCGTGCCGACGAACCACAGCGGCACCATGTTGGCCAGCATGTGGCCGAGCTTGGTGTGCGAGAAGACGGCCGTGAAGAGCGTGAGGGGCCGCACCGTGGCCACCACGAAGATCATGTGCCTGTTGAAGAGGGACCAGAGCGGCGGGACCCGCCAGCACAGGAAGACGAGCGCGTTGAGGGCGATGAGGGTGCCGACAGTGGCGTGCGCGGTCGACATGTCGCCGAGCAGACGGTACTGTGGCATCGGCTCGTCGTAGACGACGGCCACGCAGCCCAGGAGGCCCAGCACCAGCGTCACGACGGCCGCGGAAGGCAGGATGCGCTCCCACGCCTTCATCTCGGGCGGGGCCTCCAGCTCCGACTGGGCCTTCTTGTAATACTCGGCCACCTTGGGGTTCGTGATGGCCCGTGTGCCGTCTTCTCTTCTGGCCAGGGCGCCGCCGCCGCCGCCCGACACACCGACGGCCGCCGCCTCCCCGGCCTCGCGCGCCAGGCGTTGCTGCTCTTCGGCTGCCTTGTCCAGGGCCTTCTGCTTGGCCATGTTCCGCGCGCGGATCTGATCGAACGCGCTGAGCCCGTACACGGGATCAGGCGTCGGCGCAGCTGTCTTTCCGGCTTTGTTGTTGTTGTCAGCCCCGGCCTCGGCCTCGCTCTGCTGTGCCGCGCGCTCTGCCGCCTCCCTCTCGAGATCCATCTGGTTCAGCTCGTCCTCGGCCCTCAGACCCGCGTTGAGCACCTCGTCGACCGGCACAGTCTGCCGCAGGTAGTCGAGGCCGATGGCGATGAGCTGCTCTGGGTACTGCGACGTGTTGACCGCAAAGGCCGGGTCATCCAACGTGCCCGCCACCCGCCGCCCGTGGAGCACCCGCAGCAGGCGATTGCCGGCCGCGGCGTTGATCCCGCGGCCGAACACGCGGGAAACCTGCTCGTCGGAGAGGTCGTCGGGGCTGAACCTGAGGCCGATCTGGTCGCGGTAGTCCTTGGGGAGGTCTTCGTAGTGGCGGAGAATCTTGGGCTTGGACGCCGAGAATATCATCCGATGCTGCCGCAGCGTCGGCCGAGGGATGGATCGTGTCGTCGTTCCCGTCATCGGTTTCTTTGGCCCCGGCCACGAGGTGCTTCCGGAGAGCCATCGCACCCCCTGTTCGAGCTCTCCTCTGGCTTTGAGCGTCGATGTCGTTGTCCGTGTCGTCGATGCTGTCGCCATACGACGGGACGCGGCCCGCAAGAACGCACACGGCGCGCACCGAATGGAGAGCACGTTCATGCCGCCGGGCCGATGTGAGCGACAAGACACCACCGGCCGCGTTGTCGAGAACCGAACTCGTCTAGAAGTTGTCGTTGAACAAAACGAGCCGGGTTTTGCTTCTCGAAACTTTTGAAATTTCCCCAAGAGGGAAGAAGCTGCGTCACATTCACGTCTCCACCCCCACCAACCAACCAACCAACTAACCACCAAAAAAAAAAGCCCAAGCAAGCTGACTCCTCCTCCATCTCTCTCTCTCGGCTCGCAGCCAAAAAAAAAAAACATACAAAATAAGAGAGATACACAAACAATACGGGCAAGACGAAGAAGGAATTTTCAAAAAAGAAAAAGAAAAACCCTGGTCTTAATAACTCAATCTTCTCTTCTTCCTCTTCCTCTTCCTCTTCCTCTTCCTCCCCCCCCCCTCCCCCCTCCCAAAACCACCATGTCCGCCGACACGCGGCCAATATCTCCCGCCCGCTTCGCCGCCGCCCTCAAAGACCTCTCCCCCTCCATGCTGCACCTCAAGGTCCTCGAGATCCGCAACTCAATAGCCCACCTGCAGTACTCAAACGACCAGCTAAGGCCCTTTGCCGAGGGCACCGCCACCGCGCTCGGCGACGCATCCACGACGACGACGACCCCGCGCCCCGACCAGGACTGCATAGATGCCATGAGGGAGAACGAGGCGGTGATTGACCGCATGGTCGAGCGGATAGCATTGGTGCGCGCCGAGGTCGAGCTTAGGGGGATCAGCTGGGACGAGTTCCGAAGCGAGGAGGAGCCGGAGCCGGAGCCGCACGCGGAGGAGGAGGAGCAGGAGGAGCAGCAGCTGCGGGCTGGCCGGGTGAATCACACAACGAACCCGGGACAGACCCTGCACGCCGCTTGGACGGACGGCACGTTTCAGACGGGCACGGTGCGGAATGGCGAGCTTCGCATGGACAGCCCGTCGGCCGCGGATCGAACCGCCAGCACAGGGACATCGGGCGGTAGACTGGGTGACGAGGAGCTGAGGCGGGCCGTGGAGGAGAGGATGCGAAACCTCGACGACGATGAGCAAGGAGAAGGCGGATTGCACCTGTGACAAAACTGCGGCACGACATGCTGGTCATTGCATCATCAAGAGGGGTCACATGTCTATACGAAAGCCAGCATCTTGATGAGGCAGGCAGGCCCAGTGCTTAAACGGCGGTTGACAATTGGTCTCTTCTGAGAATTTGTTTTTGCCTCTTGTCAAGTTGCCTTTTGTGCTCATTCTAGCTGTCAAGATTCCAAAGGCGCGGCAATGCGGCCGAAAGAGAATGGAAGAAAAAAGAAAAAAGAAAAAAAGGGGGGGAGGGGAACGGAGAATGTTCTGCAGCACCATGACCACTGAATTATTACTACGGTAGGTAGGTTTTCCACTCGATTGCTTTTTTTTTGGTCTCTCAAGACAAGTCATCGCTCTTCGTGAGGGGTGCCAAGTCATGCCAACAACAAACAATATCTCCCAGTGCAGTCTGCGAGAAGGTGTAAAGCAAGAACCCCTCGCCAAAAGGCTTCCCAAACGCAACAAAAAAAAATGTATCAAGGATGGAAATCTCGAACAACAAAAAGATGAAAGAAAAACAAAAAAAAAACGCCTGACAATGCACTACATGGATCCCACAGACGCCTGAAAGAAAAAAAAAAGCCAAAAAAAGCCACAGCGCTAATCGGTATCATCTCCCACGGGAGAGTCTACCCATGCCTTGTTTCTGCTCCTCATTGATTTTTGCCGTCTGCCAGCTCTCTTGGACATGGCGCGAGAATGGGCTCTGCCATCCGCGCTGGGAATAGTTTCCAGCTTGGGCCTCTGCGCAGCATACCCCGGCGTGCTACTCGTGTGACTGGCCGTATTGGATATTCGCGCAACCGAGGGGGTCGAGTCGCCATCTTGGTCAGACTCCATGTTGCCGGGTGAAACAGGGACTGGCATAAGTCGACGGCTGCGACGACGGTCAAAGGGGTTGGCGTCGAGAGAATCGTCCGAGCCGTTGAATGACAAGCTGCGGGTTCGAATGCGTGCGACGGAGAGGTTGCTCCGCGTGGCGAAAAGGGACTCGATCAACTCGACCTCGGTCGGATCGCTGGCTTTCCTCATCCTCTCCCTGACCACCTTCTCCCGCGCCTTGCGTCCGAGGTTGCCATCGTCGCTGATCAACGTTCTTCCACTCGACTTGCTCCCGGAGCTCACCGCACGAGACACGGGCACTCTGCCCTCCATGATCTTGGCGGCGGGAGGTGGCTGCAGCATCCATTTGCGGGCATCCTTATGCGGCGGTTTGCTGCTGACAACGGGAGGATGGTAGTCATTGACCGGAGGATTCCTGGGCGTCAGGTAAAAATCTCGGCGTTCCTGGTCAGTCACCTCCTTCTCGATTCCGAGGGTCGACTCGATCAGGCGCCCGGCGGAGTCGCGGGCTTTGGAGAAGGCATCCATCAGCTTGTTGTTGGGTGATCCGGGACGGAGGCCGGACCACTGGCCCCAGAGCTCCTCGTCTTCCCTCTGATAGCCACGTCGTCGGTTCCAGTCTTCGGAGATGGTCTCTGGCGGCATGGTCGTGGCACTGTCGCTGAAATAGGTTCGACTATCTGCAGCAGTTGTGCGCTCCAACATGCTTGGCGTCACGCTCTCATGGCCCGAGCTGGTCAGTCCTCGTTGACTCGAGTTCTTGCTCGTCGACGACTTCTTGGGTAGGCTGGGGCCCATGTTGATTTCCTCTTGCCAGTACGGGTTCGTGTTGAAGGGTGAAGGGTGTCGATACAAGCCGGGCTGGTCCGACTCAATCTTGCACTTTTCTTCCCTCTCCTTTTTCGCCTGCGACTTGGCCTTTTGTCGATGGCGGACTTTGGCACATGGTGTACAGGCGAGGAAGTAGAAGACGGCCGACTGAAAGGCGACAGGCAAGGACATGACAGCAGATGTGGGGTCAGGATATTGCCTGCCTCAACCTGGTCCTTCTGTCAACTGAGTCCGCGCCGAACCGAGTGCATGAGAGGCCGGGGGAGGCCGAGAAGAACGGTGCTGGCCAGCAATCGCTTCGATGAGACGGGTTTCGAGGTAGATGTAGTAATATCTTTCGAATGGACGAACAGGGGTCGCGCGCGCGGTTTTTCAGGAGGAGAGAAGACAAAGGCAGGCAGGCAGGCAGGCAGGTCTAGTCCGGCGATGAAAATCCAAGGCGAACGAACGGTCCCAAATCTCGATGACAGTTTGGAATGTGATTGAACGTCGATTAGTCGGGTCGGATGGAGTCGAGGAAGGGGAAGGTGAAGATGATGTCTCTGAATGAGTCAAGGGACTGCCTGGCTGATTGGCCGTGACGGTCCAAACCCTGTTGAGTAATTTAGTAGTTGGGAGAGAGGTGTCCGGGAAAGGGAGGGGAAAAGAAAGAAGAAGAAGAAGAAGAAGAAGAAAACGGTGCAGCCGAGCCGCCCAGTTGTTGAAGGACAGAAAGAGGGAGGTAAAAGAGATGGTAGGGGAGAAGACAAGAAGAAAAACCCCGGCAGTGGTCAATCAACTACGATGAAGAAATTTAATTAAAAATGAAGAAATAACAGATGACGGAAGACTAAAGTAATGGGGAAACGGAAACGGGAAAGAGACGTTGTTTGTTTCAGACGGATGCCACAGACGTATTGCCACAGACGTATTGCCACAGGGCAGCAGCAGTCAGCAGTGGGAGAGGGAGAGAGGGAGGGAGAGAGGGAAAGAGCGAGCGAAAGCAGAGAGTAGAGTTGAGGATGACAACGCGGTGCTGTCAGTGGCTGGGTCCAACCAATATCAGCACCAGCCACGCCACACCCACTGTGACACAGGCGGACGATGCCCTGCTGGTTGCGGCCGAGCGGGGGAGGAGCAGAGGATTGTTGTCTGTTTGCTGTTCGCAGGGTCTCGGTCCCCCGGCGAATCGGGACTCGGCGGCAGTGTGGACGCAAGCAGGCAGGCCGGAAACACGAGGGAGAGAGAGGAGAGAGGGGGGATGGCGCGATGGGCTAATTGATGCACAACACAACACGTTGCACAGCGCGCGCGTGCTGCGGCGTTCGACGGACCGGCCGCAGGAATCCAAAAAAGAATCCATAGGACGCTTACTGTACGTAGTACGAGGATGCCCCGCCTGGCCTCGTCCACTAGTGTCGGCGGCGGCGGCGGGCGGATGATGCGCGTTGCGTGCACCTGGCACCTGCTCCTGCTTGCTGCTGTGCCGCACCAGTGGCTGGTGGATGACCAGTCAAGTGGTTGTGGTGTTCAGGGGTAGAGGGGGGGGGAGCCGGGTTGTGCGGGGTGGGGAGATTGGACCACACCGGGCCCTGCAGCATTAACCGGCAGTGGCCGCCGAGGCCCTTTCTCTGCCGCCACAAAGCTCGGTGGTTTCGGGTCATCGCCATCCAGGAGCGAGGAAACGTGTCAGCCAGACCGACGGCTGCGCGAATGGCTTACTACTACGTAGTAGGTCCGTCCGAGTTCAATTTTCCCCACCGAGGGTGCCACGACGTTTCGGTGGACAAGGGGACTCGCATGATGGGAAGAATTGGGATGACTCGGATGACTCGACGCGGTTGAATGCGAATTGCGTCAAGAGGGCATTTCAACGTGAACTGCGGACAGGCAGAAAAGGAAAAGGTAGGGAAGGAGCGAGTGACGTGGGCAATGTGGTGGGTGTCTGTTTTTTTTTTTTTTTTTTTTTTTGAAAAGGTGCCAGCATCGGCCTTGCGTCATGAGCGAGCCCCTGATTGATTATGTGATCTCCTGCGGGTTGCGCCGCATTGCGCATTGGAGCGATCTACTACTAGTATCTACTCCACTCTGCAGATGTCTCTCCCCCCCAAATCCAATCCCCAACGTGAGGTGTACGTAGTAAAGCGATTGGGGCGTTGAGCCCCTGGGAAGTTCATGCCGTCTCAGGTCACAGAAAAAGCACGTCATAAGACCATAAGACGCAGCG
Organism: Claviceps paspali; assembly: GCA_013435705.1. NCBI lineage: Eukaryota > Fungi > Ascomycota > Sordariomycetes > Hypocreales > Clavicipitaceae > Claviceps > Claviceps paspali. The sequence goes on along the minus strand of JABAEC010000155.1, from coordinate 38,300 downwards.
AGAAGTGGTGTGAATTATCCAGGAAGAAGAGAATCCAGGTCGCTCTCACCCAAAATAAGAGGCTGACCGATAGTGGAAGGTGTAGGCGACGAGGAAAGAAAAGAGGAAGGAACCCCACAGGTCGGAGCAGAGCCATCATCGACTGGGAGTACGTACCAAGTAATAAGTAATAGCTGCGGTGTAACTGTGTCTGTCCTGTTGTTCCAAGAATGCATGAGTGGAATTAGAAAGCTGTCCAAGATGACCCGTCATCTGAGCAAGTCAATGCTTGCAAAAAAAGAAAAGAAAAATTCATCTGATTCAAGCTGCAAGGGACATTCCATTCATCCCCATAACTCACTGTTTGTTCTCTCGACCTACATCCAACTTTCTTCAATTCCCAATTGCCGTCTCAACGCAGCCAAGTGGGAAAAAAAAAAAAAAAAAAAAAAGAGTCCCTGCACCTTTGCGCCTCTACGTACGTAAAACACAAACCTTCGAGATGCCAACTCTACAAAGCCGGCAGCATCAAGACACTGCTCCCCAAGGACAGAAGCGCCGTGCAGCTTCATCTCCAAACGAAGCAGTCAATTCTCCTCACAAAAAGCGAAAAGCGCCATCATCTTTAAACGAAGCGGTCAATCCCTCCCAAAAGCAAAAAACAGCTTCCTCCTCAAGCAAGGCAGTCAATCCTCCCTCTCAAGAGCAAAAAGCACCTTCGTCTCCAAGCAAAGCAGTCAATCCTCCCCATAAGAAGCGGAAAGCGTCTTCACCTTATCCACCTAAATTCTGGGACGGCTTGTCAAAGATCGCTCTCTGCAGAACTGCACTACAAGAACTCGATCGGCGAAACGACTGTAGGTCTAAAAGGTCCACTCAAACCACACGCACATATCGCCTTCCGCCAAACCTCGGTTGTTTTGCAAGACAAGGTGGTCCAGATTTTTTACATATAAGAGGGGTATGTACAATGTAACAAATGCAAGGACCTGCTAATCATATTATACAGTATCAAGTCCCAACACTTGTACGAAAAAATATGAGTTCAGCCCAGTCGAGCCTCGGACGCCGAAAAAGAGAGTATCAGTCTAGTGAATCACAGACAAAGCCTAGCAAAACCTCTAGAAACACGGCCACGAAGCGCACTGGTCCATACAATGCTACATTTCAGCAACACCTCCTTGATCACAATATTTTCCCAGATGGTTCCCAGTATCCCGATGGCACTTTGCCCCCGATGCCTAACAACCGAGACGACATACTACTGGTGTTAGACCAGCCCAGACCATTTCATTTCAGTAAGGATGAGTTTCAGAAGTTTCGACGACAAGATCAACATGCTGTCAAGGAAGTAAGCGTTGTAAGATACATTGTATCTTTTCTCTAAGGAACAACATTGGATTCGCATCATGTTGCAGAGGATGTTTTGTTTTCACACCTCAAATACTTAACCAATGACACGATCAAGCCAGCTAAACCCGATTTATACTATGGCTCGGCACCAGGCCTGCTTGATCCTGGTGTCCGTAAAGAATTGGGTCATTTCATCATTCCCGGAGAGAACGATAGCTTTCCAATGGTCCCCAATTGTTTTCTGGAAGTCAAAGGGCCTAATAGCAATACGGTAGTTGCAAACCAACAGGCATGTTACTACGGCGCCTTGGGGGCAAGGGCCATTCACAGTCTGCGGTCATATGGCCAACCAGGATCAGAGTATGATGGCAACGCATATGCCATCTCATCAACATATCGAGATGGAACGCTGAGGATCTATACCACCCATCCCACACCGCCAAAGAAACCAAATGGGGAGCCTGGATTCATCACAAATCTGCTTGAATTTTATTCCCTCACTGGCAGTTTTGAGACATTCCGTCAAGGAATAAATGCGTTTCGCAACGCTCGAGATTGGGCGAAAGCTCAGAGAGAGAATTTTATTCAACAGGCGAACGAAAGGGCAGCAAAAGGGCACCTTGTTTCGCCTAGTCCTACTGTACAAGATGAAGCTTCCGTGTATGTAAGAACCCTATTCCTACCAATAGTCTTGGGCCTTTTGCTGATTGATACACATGGCCCTCAAACAGACGATGATCCTCCTCCCCTATAAGAAGAAGCGGAAAGCGCATTCACATTTTCCACCCAAGATCATCAACGACTGAGAAAAAGATGAAAACACGTCACTCGGTCGCGTTCTCAATTGAAGCACTCAGCTGAAGCCGTAGGCTGAGGCTGCATACCTCAACAACCTGCACGATGGCGGGTCAGTCTCTTGTAATTGATGAGGCCTCAGGCCTCCCAGCATAACCCCTCATGCATATAAACTCCTCGATCCTTCCGGTCGGAAAGAAAAGAATCTCTTCCTCTTCATCCTAGCCTTCTCGGGTCATCCGAGATTATCTCTGATTTGAGTCTTCTTTCGCTCCAAGCCCTCTTCCTGAAATCAGAGCCCTTGTCACAGGATGTCATTTGAAGACGTCTCCAATAACAGGGACTTCAGTTGATGGAAAGAGGTTGGAGGAAGAACGACTCGATTCAAAGATAATCTCGTATGACTCGAGAAGGTCGGGATGAAGAGGGAAGGATTCCTTTTCTTCCGACCGCGACGAATAAGGGATTTATACTAGGTATATAAGAGAGGGGTACGCAGGGAGGGAGGCCAGATGTGTGTGACAAGGGGCTCAGTGGGTGAGGGCTTGGAGTGAGAAAGAGAGTGAGAAAAGAAGACTGGATTCAAAGATTGATCTCGTAGGTCTCGAGAAGGTCAGGATGAAGAGGAATACTACGTAGGTTCCTTTCTTTCCAACCGGAAGGTCTGAGGGGGTTTATATACAAAGAGGGGTAATGCAGAGAGGGCCTAAGGCCTCATTCCATCTGACTGCTCCACCATCGTGCAGATTGTTGATGTATGCAAGCTTACTCGACGCGTCAAGACGCGACCGTGTGACACCTGAGGCCTCATTAATTACACGAGACTGACTGATCCAGATCCACCACCCATGCAGGCTCTGAACAGAACTCCACCAAGTCAGGTCCTGGATTTTTATATCGCCAGTGAGAAAAATTGTGTGTGTACTACGAAGGAGAGGAAGGGGGGGGGGGGGGGGGGGGGGGGGCGCG
>JABAEC010000155.1:0-35194 GCA_013435705.1 Claviceps paspali | reverse complement strand
CCCCCCCCCCCCCCCCCCCCCCCCCCCCCCCCCCCCCCCCCCCCCCCCCCCCCCCCCCCCCCCCCCCCCCCCCCCCCCCCCCCCCCCCCCCCCCCCCCCCCCGAGAATAGGTGTCACAAGCCATGGATGGAGGTTTAAAGAAAGAAAGGAAAAGAAAAGGAAAGAAAAGAAAGAAAAAAAAATGGAGTGGTCCCCCTCGTTCTTTGTCGAAACAAACAAAACATGGATTCTTTTTTTTTTTGTCAGTCTGGTGTTTATCTGGCCACACGTTGCTAATTGCTACACCCATCCACTCTCACACACACACACACACACACAAACACACAAACACACACACATCGAGAGAAGCCCTGCTCCTTCCCGCCGGATGGCAACATGCAACCCCCTTCTGATCTCCCCAACGCCGAATCCAACGAAACGAAATCAGCTTGTCAGAAAAGAGAGAGAGAGAGAGAGAGAGAGAGAGAGAGAGAGAGAGAGAAAGAAGAAGAAGAAAGAAACCCCGACTTCTGCTCCATGTTGCAGGGTCGAATCACCCAACAGCCTGCGACCACCAACATGGCATTGTGCATTGTGTCCCGTTTCATAGGGACCCGCGGCATCTTCTCTGATACTCATTGTTATTTTTTCCACCTCGTCGTATACTAATAATATAAGTGTCCTGATTCGCCATTTTATGATTTGACCTCGGTCGCCCTTTGACACTCACTCACTACACTCGAACCGAGGTTTTTTTTTTGAAAAAAAAAAAAAAAAAAAAGTTACTTTTGATAATAAATCAGAGCAGGTGGAACGAAGAAACGCGACATTAACATGATGGGAATACAAAGAGGCATGATTGCAGGCCTCGCAGGGACGATTGCTGCTGGTATACAGGGCCAGAGTACAGTTCTCGAAGGTGTTTCGTTCGGGTGTAGAGGCGAAAGAGAGATATGGAGAGAGAGTGGAACGAAAAGGATTAGACATCCCACTCTTCCTCTTCCTCGTCTTCTGCTTCTTCTCCCTTCTCCGTGGCTGCGTCGTCCTTCAGAGCAGAGAAAGAGCCGAAGCTGCCAGAGGTGGTAAGCTTGGCGACCCTCTGCGGAACTGCCGCAACCTGCTGAGGCTGAGGCGCGGGTCGCTTGCTCGCATCGTCGCCCGAGTCGATCGACTTCTTGGCCTTCTTCGAGGCTTTAGTGGGAACCGTGCTCCATTCGTCGCTCTCGTCCTTGAGCATCTCCATCTGCTCTTCTTCCGATGGCAGGGACGAAATCCAAGTGGCCTTGGGCTCGGTCGCGGCCGCCGGCTCCGCAGGCAGAGCCGTCGCCTCCTGGGTGTCCAGGGGCTGATGGAGAACCTCGTCATGGCCAAGAGGCTTCGCGCCGGCTCCGTTGGGAGCTCCGTTGGGAGCTCCGTTGGTCCAGGAACTGGTCCCATTGGTGGCCATGAACTGGGAACCATCCTTGGCCGCTCGGCCCTCGGCGATACGAGCTGCGCGTCGCTGCTTCTCCTCCATGAGCTTTCGCTGCTTTTCTGCCTCTTCTCTGGCTTCCCTGGCGGCTTCGGCCTTCTTCCTGTTTTGGCGCTGCTTCTTGGTTTCCGTCTTCTCGGGGGCCTTGGTGGCCTTGGGCTTCTTCTTCTCCTTGACCTTGTCGGCGTCGGTGATGCGCAGGACAGAAGGACCGGCAGGGACCGGCTCGAGCATGTCGCCCACCCCGGCGACATTGACGACATCGGCGGGCCTGGTCTCGGGGGTCTCGACGGGCGACTGATCATGGTCACCCACGAGATCCGTCACGGCATCTGCTGCGGCATTCGCTGCGACATTCGAGGGTTTGTCATCGGAGAGCGCATTGCTGATTTTGTTGGCTCGGGATTGCTTGACGGATTTTTCCTTGTGTTTGGAAGCCTCGGCCTTGGTGGCGAACTTCTTGCCCTCCTTGGCCTTGGCCAGCTGCCTCGCAAACTCACGATTGTCAACACCGTCGTCCGAGGTGTCACCGGCAGCATGCCTTGGCCAGGGGGCAGCAGCAACCTCCGGGGCATTCACCTTCGCCTTGGCAGCTTCCTGTGCTTCCGAGGCAAAGCTTTCCAGGCGCTTGTTCTTCTTCCTGTCGAGCTTCCTGGCCTCGGCTTGCGTTCCCTTGGCCAGTTTGGGAGGATTGGTTGTTGCTCTTTTGTTGGCTTTGCGCGTGGATATGCGGTAGGCGGCGTAGCCGACCCCAAAGACGGCGGCATAACCACCAATTGTGTAAAGATAGTTCATCTCGCCGTCCGTCATTGTCGCCGCGGAGATGGAGAGCAGTGTGTCGCCGTGTTCTTGACGAGCAAAGTCGACGACCGGGGGGGGGGGGGGGGGTTGAGTAGCAGGAGGATATATTTGCGCTTCAAGACAGACAGACAGACAAAAGCAGATGGCGAACAGTGGCGTGGGCCGTCGCAAGTCGTCGGCCTTTTTGTCCCCAAGGATTTTTGTTTCTTTCTTTTCTTCGCGGTAGGATGGAGTATCTCACCCGCCAGGTTTTTTTTTTTTTTTTTTTTTTTGCTGCAAATGCCCAACTCAATGCTCACGCTGTTCGTGATGGCGATTGTTGGATTGCGGAAGTTTCTTGTTGAGGAACGAAGAACACCTTCTGGCAACAAGGACGACGGGGGTCCTGATCCAAAAGGGATCAGGGGTGGTGGGGCCAACTTTTGTCAGAAGGGCATGGAGAGGAAAAAAAAAATAAAGAAAGGGAGAGAAATGATGTGGGCTGGCTGCCGTGGGAAAGGGAGGGAATGCTCCGTTTCGACGAAGGATGAAGCCACCTGGTTGCTGACCGCAGGGTGTCGTCGACTTGTGAAGGAGCTCAAAAGTTGTTCAGGCCAGGTTGCCAGATGCAGATGGAAAGACAAGCTGGCATGAGCAAGCACTCCATACAGCAAGTAGCACAGTACCACGTATCAGGCCAGACATTGTTAGAGGTTATAAGTCACTAGTCTCGTCCACGTAGTACCTTTCTTTTTAGGTACTAGTACTACTAAGGTAGTACTAGCAGTACTGTCATAGTAGTACTAGTAGTAGTAGTAGTACTACTAGTACTAGTAGTACTATAGTAACTGACAGTACTACTACTACTAGTAGTGGTGCGGTTAGCGGCCTTGGCATTGGAAGAGGCAGGTGGTCTGGTTGGTTCATAAACACAGACAGACAGAAGAGAAACCTTTCGGCTCGGCAAACAGAAAGTCCTCTTCTAACAGTAGACAGTACGTGTTCCACCCACCAGCACTACCCCCAGAGAAAGGTACCACTACTTACTCGGTGCTAACCAGAACGATTATCCCGACATCACCCCACTCTCCAACTCTCCACTCTTTCTTTACTCTTTGGGGGGGGAGAAAAGATAGTACTACGTACATGGAGGGGCACCGAAGCCTTGTGGCGTCATTGCATCACATCGTCTACGTCTGGGCACGTTGCATTGCAGCAAAAGGTTTCCGGCTCTCTCGAGGGGTGGTTTTTTTTTTGTGTATTCACCGATCTCTACAACTTGTAGTCCCCGCGTCTCGACGTTCGACGTTCGACGTCCGTCCCGATACATTCTCGTCGTGCCGTGTCTCCCGCCTCGGCGTCTAGGAAGCAAAGAATGGCCCCTCGGAAAATCATCATCGACACCGATCCCGGTATGACTATTCTCTGGCCCGGCACACAAACAAACGCGCGGATTTCTTTGATTTTTTTTCTAATCATTTCTAATCCGGTGAATTTTATTTTGTTTTTTATTTAATTGTTTTTTTTTTCGCTCCAGGAGTCGACGATGTCATGGCCATGCTTCTTGCCCTGAGCGCCTCCGCCGAGGAACTCGATGTGGTGATGCTGTCTGTGACGTACGGAAACGTCCCCCTGCAGAAGTAAGGCTTTTTTTTTTTTTATCTGTTCTTTCTCGTGACACGAGCTTTCCCTCTGCGTGCGGGCTGTATCTTCGATTTCTAATTAGCATACGCTTTTTTGTGTGTACTTCTTTTCCCCCCCGGGTGTTGCTCAGTTGTCTCCGAAACGTTGTGGCCATGTTCCACGTCCTGGAAAAGGAATTGGAATGGAGGAAATCCACCGGCAGGCCCGAGGGCTTCGGAGCTATGAAGAGGAGCAAACCCGTGGTTGCTGTTGGTCCAGAGCATCCTCTCGAGGACGAATGCCTCATGGCTGACTATTTCCGTACGTGTCATCCACGAGATGGAGGCTCGCGAGAAAGTCGAGCCTTCTCCTTCTCCGATGCGGGAAACAGATACAATCATGCGTGGGGTGTTTCTTGGAAACGGTACGGCTGATTCTACATGTAGATGGCCTCGACGGTCTGCACAATGTTCATGAGGTGTATCCGGACTTCAGTCCTGCCGAGACTTGGAAGGACTTGTTCCAGAGCGACGGCACCGCCCCCGTCGACGACGCCAGCTCTCCCTCGACGTATTTCACGCCATCCAAGGCGCCAGCACACAAGGAGATGCTGCGGATACTCAAAGAAAACCCCATCGACACCGTCTCCATCTGCGCGGTCGGGCCCCTGACCAACATCGCCCTGGCGGCTGCCGAGGATCCCGAGACGTTTCTTCGGGTCAAGGAACTCGTCGTCATGGGTGGTGCGGTCAACGTCGAGGGGAACGTCACGCCCGTGGCCGAGTTCAACTGCTACGCTGATGCCGTTGCCGCCGGACGCGTCTACGCGCTGACCTCGTACACGCCTTCTTCGACCATGCCCCCTCTCCCCCAGAACATGTCATCCCTCCCTGCCTACCCGGACAAGCTGTCCCGGCAGCTGAAGCTCACTCTGGCCCCTCTGGACATCACCACGCCGCACCTCATCGCGAGGACCTTCTTCACCGAGAGCATGCGGCCATATCTCGATGCGGGCAGCCCCCTCGCGACATGGACGTCGCACTTCATCCAGGGCGCCTTTGGTCAGATCGAGAAGATGCTGGGCGACGGCAGCGAGCCGGAACTCTCCCTGCACGATCCCCTCACAATATGGTACATGTTGACGCACGACGATCCCCGGTGGAAGTTCCCGCCAAAGCCAGAGGACATTAGGATTGAAACCTCTGGTCAATGGACGCGTGGAATGCATGTCGTGGACAACAGGCTTCGAGCCAAGCCGGCCGAGTTGGCGGCCCTGGCTTCCCTAGACCCCCGCGAGGACCCCAACGTCATTGCCAACGACTGTGTTCACGGCGACACCATGTCGTGGCTGAGTGTTCTCAAGGGCAACAGGGTGAATCGTCTGGTCGAGTCGCCTGGTGAAGACATCTTCAAGGACGAGTGGGTGAGGCGAGTCTTTGGCTAGAAGAGGAAGAGGGAGGGGGGAGGCAAGGGGAGAGGCATAGACGTTGAAGGAAGTGGTTTTTTTTTTGTTTTTTGTTTTTTTAGAAAGAAAAAAAAAACCCCATGTAGATTCTCTCTCGCGCATTTGAGTCTCATTGTCCGGATGTCCAAACTCCATGCCCACAATGACTCCTCTTTCTTCAATGTTGTCCCCAACACCACCATCAAGTCCATGATGAGTCAATCCAAATCAAATTCCCCAAAAAAAGCAAAGCAGGGAAGCGCAAACAGCGCGCGTCTGTCCCGGATCCCACCAAAACGCCCTTCAAACACCATCCCTATGCCATTGCAAGCTCCTCCTCATCGTGCAAACGTGCGTTCCCTCTTTTCCTTTTCAGATGCAAAAAGGGGTGATGGCACGAAAGGGCGAGGGGCATGTTGTGTAAGAAAGAAGGAAACAGGAAAAAGAAGAAAGAAAGAAAGAAAGAAAGAAAGAAAAGAAAGAAAAAAAAGAAAGAAAAAGCCTATATATGCCTGATGCCGCCTATTTCCGACCCCTTCACCTCAGTCCAGTTGATGCTCTCGTCCAACTTCTCATCCACCAAACCGACGGAGCAGACGTTGTCCCCTCGCACGAGGTACAATCCGAGAGGATGTATTTCTGACGGTTCATGGTCATCGGGCTCGTGGATCACGCGTTCTTCTGTTTCTTTCAGGACCTGTTCTCTCCGGAGGGGGGAGGGCATTAGCAGCTGTACTGTTTGGGGGGGGGGGGGGGGGGTTGTATTCTCATTGGTGGTTCTTTTTTTTTTCTTCTTCTTTCTTCGAGGGAGGGATTCGTGAGAGAAGGGGGTGTAGATATTATGTGATTTTTGGGTGGAATTTCAGAATCCAGCCCGAGGAGAAGGGCATGTACCAGGTTTGTGGACTGGTCACACGCGGCGAGTGTGCCGACCAAGACGCGCGAGTCGGCCGTCACGACCAGGACTTTCTCTGCGGGAATAAAAGCTGTGTGAGCGGGTGTGCAGCGTATCTTTTCTTTTTTTTTTTTGTATTCTGTTCTTTTTCTTCTTCTTCCCCGTGGCTTCGTTCGTTAGAATACGCACTGTTCAGGTACCCTCCCAACGTGGCCATGATGCCTATTCTCGTCGATGTGGCCTCTGCGACGGAAATCTCTCAAACCGAGCGGCTTAAAGTCGTGTTGCTTTGGGTTTTGGATTTTGGGGGGGAGGGAGGCGCGGTATCGTTGTGTCGCGTCGAGGGGGGGGGGGGGAAGGCGCGTGCTGCTTGGCTTGGCTTGGGGGGTTTTTGGAGTGGGAGGTTTGCTGTCGTTGTACGTAGTAGGTAGTAGTAGAGAAGAAGCTCTCGTCGGGATGGGGCGCTAAACCCGATGGGTCAGGATGGGGGGGGGGGGGTTATTTTTATTTATTTATTGTTTTTTGGGAAGAAGCATGGGTTTTGAAAAGGGCTGTCACGACATCTGGGCAGGGCCGTCACGAGCTACTTTTTTTTTTAAAAAAAAAGAAGAAGAAGAAAAAGAAGAAGAAGAAGAAGAAGAAATATGCGGCGGCAAACGACGCGGACGCATGTCTGTCTACTCGCCATTGTCATTCATGGGGTTCTGTCTTTTTTTAAAGCACGCTGAGAACGAAACAGTGCTTTTTTTTTCCCTCTTTTTTTCGCGTTTTCGCGGGTGGGGTGGGTTGCTTCCTGAGGCTGAGAGAACCCAGGTTTAGGGGACAACAGTGCCAGGAATCACGGAGAAACGTGTTGAAAATGGAACTCGAGACGTGTCTGGGCGATGTGACACAACTTCAGCTTCGCCTGAACTGCTTGCCTTGGCCCGAAACCATCTTCTTGTCACGCAATCTACGACGCAGCAACACTTTACTGATATGCACGAACCACGCCGACACCGAACATTGGGATACTCAACCCTAACGACGCCACTTGACACTTCACAAATACGAACAACCCTTCTTCACTCCGCCGGGAAACCCAAGCGCAAGCAATGAAAAGATAAATGGTTCGCGTCACCTGGAGGCAGTGTAATACCAGGGACACTGTGAACAGAACCATGTGCAAGCACAGAGGATTCCATCCCGATACCAAAAATAAGAATAATCACGATTGGTCTCAATAAAGACCTTTCAGAGATTAAACTGAAAAGAACAGATACTACACTTGATCTAAGCCAAAAGGCAAAGAGAGCTGGAGAGGAAAGGAAAAGAAAAATTCAAAAGAGAACGGCGGGTGCGCGAGGATTATATAGTCCGTGGGTGGAGGGCGGTGTGATGGCCTTTGGGTGGGCCCTGGCAGAATTGGGGGCTGGGCCGGGCTGGGATGGTGGGGGACGAGCTGCGACAAGCTTGTGGTGAGTCGTCTGTTACTGCGGTTGGGGACGAGGAACGAGGAACACCTTGGCGCGGCGGCACTTGGGGCAGTCAGTACTACAACCAACTGTCCAGCTGGGTGCAGCTGTCAACTGAGTAGGTGGGTGGGTCCTTACCCTGCGGCCTGCGGTTCAGCTCAACATGATGATGTAAACACCATTTTTCTCGCTTCATATCAGTCGACGGATATACGACTGTAATTCGAGCATTACTGTGTTCGAACATCACTGCATTTCAAATTCACAGTTCAGAAGACCAAAAAAAAAAACAAGAAGAAGCTTGGTATTTGAAATTGTAGATTCCAAATCAAGTTGCCAAGACTCGTCCACGGACCCCATCGTGACTACTACGTAGTACCCAATTCTTCCAATATTCCATGGCGCCATCACAAGATCCGTGACGCCGTATGATATGATGCCAGTTACATGCACGTAAAGCGAACGAGAAAAACATAAACTACAACAAACAGAAGGAAAAAAAAAACCATTGATATCATCCATGGCGAGAGTCAACAACAACATAACATGTGTGATGCGACCCTCGCCAGAAACGCCGTCCCAAGGGGAAAAAAAAAAAGAAGAAGAAGCAGTCGGGGGAGAAAGATACAACTTGGAAAAAAAGAAAAAAAAAAGAAAAAAAAAAGAATACCCAACTTGGCACAACCGACTGTTCAATCCTCCAAAAGCTCGCCCTCATCTTCCGAAACCTTGGCTCGCTTTTCCGCCCTATCGGAATCGACTGTAGGTCCAGTATCCATCTCCTTTCGCTTGGTCGGCGACCTATGCATGCTCGTATCGCTCACGTCCGCGCCATTGATTCGTGGCGCCGGGCTGCGGCTGCGGCTCGGCCTATCATGCTCCATGGGTGTGCCGTTCGAAGAGAGGGTATCGAGGGTATCGGCTCGCCTCCTGGTGCTCTCCAGATCGAAAGCCGGCGAGGGGAGCGACGGATTCTGCTTCCTAAGCGGATTCTCCGTGTAGAACTGACGCATGACATCGATGGCCTTGGTGCATAGTTCTTCATCCCCGTTGAGGTATTTCCACCACGGCTCCCCGTTGATGTCGTCAATCTGTTGGTTCGCGTGTACGCTGGCGAAGAAAATGGCCGCGATGGCAACATCCCTGGCCCCGACGAGGAGAGGAATCGTCGTCAGGCACGCATCGTTGCAGAATGCCCAAGCAGCCCGCCTCAGATTCTTGTTGTGAACAATGTCGAGCTGCCCGAGGAGCTCGAATAGATTTCGGTAGGGATTGTCGATCATCAAGTCAAAGGTGAGCTGCTCCAGCATGACCTCCTCATACGTCAAGATGCTATCTCGCCAGCGCCAGTACTCCTTGCTCTGCTCGTCAATGATGAGCTTCGCGTTCTTCTGCGCCACTTTGGCAACAGCTATGATGATGTCCTTTGTTTTTCGGCAATTTTCTTCGACCTTGTTCGCGAGAAAGAGGGCAGTAGCAGCAATGTTCTGTGGCACGAAGCGCAAGTCAGCAAACCTAAAACATCCATGTGCGAGTTCTCTCTCTCTCTCTCTCTCTCGCTCGCTCGCTCTCCTCTCTTTTCTTTCCTTTTCCTTTTTCTTTTTGGCAAGGCAGACGGAGGAAGAAACGTGTGTGTTGTTGTTGTGTGTGCTTACGTAGTGATGTATGCCGGCCTTCTCCTGCACCATGCTGAAGCGCATGTAGAATCTATGAAAGAAGACTCCGGCAACCCACAAGGTGATCTGAGGCAAGTCCAGCATCACGCCTGCTTGGTAGATGAAGTTGACACCCTTGGCCCGCCGGAGCCTCTCTTCGGAAGGAGAGATTCCATCAATGACGCTAGGTGTGCTCTGTACCTCCTCGAGCGTAAAGGACCACTGATTCGCTGGGGCTCCTCGTCCGTTGCGGCTCGACTGCGGCGCCGGCGACTGCTGACTGGATGGATGGGTTACTTGCGGACGCGGGGGGGATGTCCGCGCGCTGTGCTGTGGCGGGGTAGGAGCCGCCGGCGGCACCTCTCGCTGGCCAGGAGAAAGTTGAGATGTGTCGGAATGGCGAGAGCCTCCCGTGAGAGTGGGAGGTTGATAGCCTTCGCGCGGGGGCCGGTACCGGTCGATACTGGCCATGTCCGGCGTGTTTTTATGTCGGGTTGGCAATCAAGGTTGCAATGCGACGTGAGGAACTCATGGAGACCAGTTGAGGAACGGGCTGTGTTGCGACGGATCGGACGGTCGGGGGAAGAAAAAATATATATAAAAAAAAAGCGTTTCCTTGAGGATGATGCAGATGGAGAGATGGAGAGGGGACTTGTTCGATTGTGTTCTAGTGCCCTTTGGGGGCGAGCGAAGGGAGGGATATTAATTCGATAATAAGTTCCCTGTCCTTTGTTATCTAATCAACTGGCCGCAGCGGGTCAGCTGACTTATAGCACCCAGCAACCCGCAGTTTGCTTCTCCTGCGTACTAGTGTGTGTATACGAACGCTTGTAGATGATCGTTTTTTCTTTTTTTTTTCTTTTCTCCTTCTTCTCCTTCTCTTTCTCCTCTCCTTCTCTTTCTTCTTCTTACTTTACCCCCCCCCCCCCCTTTTTTACACTGTTGAGTTGCGGAGTCATGGAGGGGGTATCAATATATATATATATATGTATATATAAATGTGTTTTTTCTCTCTCCTTCCAGTGCCAGATGTGGGAAAACGTCATGTACATGTACAGTCCTTTTTGTATAACATGGCATCGCTAGCGATGCAGGGGAAAATAAAGGAAAAAGAAAAAAAAGCCAAAACCCCCGTGCCCACCATCAGAGAGCCTCGCCATCGTTACGACCCCAGAGCTTAACGGTTCGATCATGGCCGCCGCTTACTATCCATCTGCCGTCCCTACTGTAGTCCACGCTTGCCACCGGACCCGTGTGGCCGCTCAATGTCTGCACCAGGGTCCAGTCGTCGGCCGAAAAGATCTTGACGTTCTTGTCGAACCCGCTGGACACGAAAAACGTGCCGGATTTCTTGGGGACCTGCACTCCCTTTTCATCTGCAGCTGGTGGGATTCCGGTCAGAGGGTCGTCCAGCCCCTTGAACCACCGCATGTCCGAGACTGCGCTGAGATGGGCACCGAGGCCGCCCGTACGCTGCACCTTGCGCACATCCCAGCATTTTATCCACCCATCCGCCGATCCGGACAAGACCCTGTGGCCGTCTGGGCTCCAGTCGAGTGCGTGGATGGGCTTGATGTGGCCGTCGAGGTGGCCGTCGAGGATCATGACGGTTCTCCCAGACCTCAGATCCCAGATGCGGCCGATGCTATCCAGACCGGCGCTCGCCAACAATGAACCGTCTGTGTTGAAGCTCACGGCATACACGCCACGCGAGTGCCCCTCCTGAAGAAGCACCTCAGCTGTGGTCTCGATATCCCAGAGCCTCCAGGACGTGTCTTCAGATGCCGAGGCCAGGTAGCGGCCGGATGGGTGAAACTCGACGCGGCAGACGCGCTGTGAGTGTCCATGCAACGTGGACAGAGGGGTGTCCTGGTTGAGCGACCAAAGTTGCACCAGCCCCTCTGCTCCACCGGACGCCAGATTGACTGTGTCGGGGGAAACGTTGGCTTCCGGCAGCGTAGCTCCGGGCATCCAGGACAAACCGCTGATCTTGTTTGTGTGGCCGCGGAAATTCATCCTTTCAGTTAGGTCTGGGATATCAACCAATTTGACCTGTCCGCCCCAGTTGCCCACGGCCACAAGCTCTCCGCTCGGGGATATCCTCGTCATGCTGATGTGTCTTTCGCCAACGGTCTGACTGCCCTGGAGTTCAAACGCTTGAAGCCTCTCTTTGAGCTGTTTCCTGAACTTGACATGGGTTCGGAGGGGGATCGTCGCCTCCCGCTTCTGAAAGGCGACTCTTCGCTTGGCGCGGGGTAACGAGTACTCTGCGATATGAATTCGAGCCTTGAGGAGAGCATCGCCGCCCCTAGAATAGAACTCTTCTTCTTGCTCTTCCGCCTCGCCCTCTGCTGGAGCATCCTCCATGGTGATGTCGCCGTTTTCGATGCCGCTGATTTCGGCTTGTATCGTCATCAGGTCTCGTAACCGATCGCGGCGGTCGCCGGGGCCTTCTCCGAAGAGTGTCATGGGCTCTCCCATTTCTCGAAGCCTCGCGCGGACGCGGCCATCGTCGGTGGGCACGGCAATGGTGGCGGCGAGTCGCTTTCGATTGAACTGGCTGAGGATGGCCGAGTTCCTCTCCGGGGCAACGCCGGGAGCTGTGGTCATGTCGTAGTCCTGATCATCTTTGAGATCCTCCAGGGCGATACCCGCAGGAGGTTCGGCATCCTCGACGTAGGCCTGACGCGATGGGTGAATCATGATGAAGGTTGTCACGAGCGTCGAAACGCCGCCGGCGACGGTGGTTGTTCTATCGTAGTCCGATTTCCAAAGAACAACGAGACGGGTTAAAGTGAGGAAGAGGCAGAGGGTTCAGGAGTCGAGAAAGGATGTTGCGAGAGACACCAAACGTTTGGATGTTCCAAGTCAGTCATGGGCATGTATTGGAAAACATGAAATGGAACCTGCCTCAAGCCTCGAAGCCGTAAGTGGGGGCCATTCCAGACGTCCAGGTAGTAGTAGTAGGTAGTCCAACACTCCACAACTAGGGCCGTTCCTTCCCAGAATGAATGCGCTTAGTTAGACTTGGACCAGGCGGCGGAGTCGGCAGTGCTCAGTGCGACAACACAACTGTACACCTAACCTGCCAGCTGCCGCTACACTTTACACTTTCATTTGCGTTTAGATTGCAGATTGTGCCAGCCATCCGAAAAAGAAAGAAAGAAGAAAAAGAAAGAAAAAGAAAAGAAGAAAAAGAAAAGAAGATCATCTACATCATACACTATGTGTACACGGCTTCTCGATAAGAAGCTGGATAAAACCCTCGCGGTATTCGCTTTGCACTCTCTTCCCTTCTCTCTCCCTCCCCCCCCTTTTTTTTTCTTTCTTTCCTTCCGTGTGTAACATTATGTACATACTAATTAACAATGTACTACTACGTACAATACTACTGCTATTAATAAGCCTCCAGCCGGATCATGCGGGACAATGGAGCGTTCTAGCGACACCAGCTGCAGGGCCGGTCACACTTTTTGTGCGCAGCTGCCTAGAGCGAGGCTTTTTTTTTTTTTTTTTTTTTTTTAATAAATGCTTACCACTGGCCACACCTCCCCTTTGTTCCGCCCTCTCTCCCACCCTTTGTCCCTCACACCACTTGGTGAACATCACGACCTCTCTCCCTCATCTGCAATTTCTCCCGTCACCCTCTAGGCTCAATGCATATACAAAAGACGTCCCCTATGCCATCTTCATCATTCTTCAAATACCAGATGCGTGTTGCGAGCCACTACGATATCCAGCTTCCGTTCATTGCGAAGGAGCGCGCAGATCCGGAGCGACGACGCGGTTCACGTTGAACGACTCGCCCCTTGGCAAGCCGCCGCCAGTCGCTTAGCGATTAGCGACACCGAAAAGAAAAAAAGAAAACATCAGCCTTTCTTTCTTTTTTTTTTTTTTTTTTTTTTTTTTGTAGACACGATGAGCCCTCCGTCCGTGGTCCGTTCTGTGATGCGAGGCTTCGTGGGCACACCCGTCACGTCTGGAGATGAAGAAGATTCCGACCACGGCACGTGCGAAACGCCGAGCCTGGGATCTCGTAGAGGACGGGCCTGGCTAGATGATGTCGTCAGCGCCAATTGCAGCCCTGTCTTGCGTGCGGTGCCGTCGCCCAGCGTCTCCGGGATTGCGAAACTGCGGATGCAGATGGATCATCTCAGCCTGGACCCATCCTCACGGTCAAGCTCTGTGACCCGTAACGCAGGCCACTCGATTCTCAGGTCCGGGCTGACGACGGCAGCGAACAGCCGATCACACAGCCGGGACAGAGCACGAAGCGAAACAGGCAGCGACAGCTCCGACTGCGGCTCGACCAGCTACGAGGTGAACCTGGAGCACGACTTTGTCAGCGAGAGCGTCCGGGAGCGATCCGGGCACATCGAGGGTGGTCTGAACCCGAGACGCAAGATGACATCGGAGGAGTTTGAGTGCCTCCGTTGTCTCGGGAAAGGGGCCTACGGCACTGTTCTCCTCGTCAAACAGCGAGCGACGGGGAGACTCTACGCGCAGAAGCAGCTGAAGAAGGCGTCGCTCGTGGTGCACAAGAAGCTCATCGAGCAGACCAAGACGGAACGTCAGATCCTCGAGTCGGTGAACCGACACCCGTTTGTGGTGAAGCTCTACTATGCCTTCCAGGACCTCGAAAAGCTCTACCTCATCCTCGAATACGGACAAGGAGGGGAGCTCTTCACCCATCTCAACACGGAAAAGATGTTTTCCGAAACAGTGACGGCCTTTTACATGGCCGAGATGATGCTGGCAATCTCCCACCTGCACAACGACCTCGGCGTCGTGTACCGCGACCTCAAGCCCGAGAACTGTCTGCTGGACGCCGATGGTCATTTGCTCCTCACAGACTTTGGCCTGTCCAAGGTGTCTGTCGAGAAGTCAGAGGACAGCTGCAACTCGATCCTCGGGACCGTCGAATACATGGCGCCAGAGGTGATTCTGGGCAAGAAGTACGGCAAGGCCGTCGACTGGTGGTCGTTTGGCGCGCTGGGATACGACCTGATGACGGGCAACCCTCCGTTCCGGGGCCAGAACCACGCCAAGATCCAAGAGAACATTGTGAAGCAGAAGCTCGTGCTGCCCTATTTCCTGAGCGCCGATGCCAAGGATCTGCTCACGCGCCTGCTGCGCAAGGAGCCCCACAAGAGACTGGGCTCTTGCATGCCCAAGGATCTCCAGACGCTCAAGAAGCACAGGTTCTTCCGCAGGATAGACTGGAAGAAGCTGGAGGCGCGCGAGCTGGAACCGCCCATCCAGCCCATGATTACCGATCCCGAGCTCGCGGAGAACTTTGCGCCCGAGTTCACCGAGCTGGCCCTCAGCCCCGTGCTCGACGGCAAAGAGGCATGGCCCGTGCCTGAGTCGAGCAAGGACGATCTATTTGGCGGCTTCAGCTTCGTGGCATCCACGAGCCTTCTCGAAAGCAACATGTTTCCTTGCGCGGCAAACGCAACATGAAAACCAGCTCGCCGCCCATTTCCCGCCATCGCTTCTGCACCACAACAAACACGTTGGGTGTCATGATTTTTGATGATGATTGATGATGATGAAGAGGGGGAGGAGGATATGAAGAGGAGGATATGAAGAGGAGGAGATGGAGAGGAGGAGATGGAGAGGAGGAGGAGGATGGATATTGGAAGCTCAATGCTCAATTGCATCGAGTGTTGAAAAGTCATTAGATTGCGGTCACGGGTTTGCGTAATTAATCTGTCGTTTGTTTGTTTGTTTGTTTGTTTCTCTGAGAACAATTGTTTTTGTGGCTGCGCTGTCTGGACTGCGCGAGATTATGCGTATGGTTTCTGCCCTTGTCAAGGGAAACAGCACTTGTGTGACCGTTTTAGACGAGAAGAAGGGGGAGCGGGGGAGCATTATGTCAAGAAAGAGCGTCGGGAAGATGACGGGCCAAAAGAGACGATTGGAATATATGGAATATATACATATACATATATATCGAGACGGCTGTTGATATTTACCAGCACGAATAGAGGATGCGATGCCTGTCGCCAAGGATGCCTGCTCTGCCGTGACGGACCGGGCTGATGCAGAAGAAGCCAGAAAAGCCGACGAGCACCAGCATCAGCTCGATAGCAGCCCGTGAACTCCGTACATTCACCATTACATACGCCCCCCCCCCCCCCCCTCCCCCCTCTTCATGTACATACTATGTACGTAGTAGTAGATGTTCGATCAACAACGAGGGTTCTCTGGCCCGTGCGATTACGTATCCCCTGTTCACTTGGCGCAGGCTGAGAATTAGGAGCCACGTGGTTGGACAGAAGCAAGCCTCGACAGAGTCAGGGGGTGTGAGTGTGGGAGTGTAGGAGGGTAGTGTGTGTAGTAGTAAGTGTGTGTGTACTATTATGGTAATCGTTGCGTTGGCGTGTTGCAGGCAAGTGCGGCCGGGGACAAACTGCAGCGGGGCGGGTAAAAACTAGACGCTGGCTTAGTGCAGGGCGCTACTGCAGGGCCCAGGCTCAGCGGATGGTCGCCCTTCCGGCGAACAAGCACCTGCCACTACCTGCCTCGGTTGCATTGGGGTACCTACTTCCCATTCACATAGTACTTGCCCACGGAAGGAGGAACCTCGTCACGCGTGATCCGGCAGCTGCCTTCCCATCCAACGTAAACCGCAAACGTGATGTGGATCTTCTTCAAGTGGCTGATGCGATCCCCCCCCCCCCCTCCCCTCCCCTTCCCTTTCCCCTCCCTTCGCTTGCAAATCGACCATCGACCATCTCCATCTCTTGTCAAGCATCTTCTTAGCCACACTTGCCTTGCCAACGCATTGATGTTTGATTGCACATCTGGACGACGATGCGCCACCGGAGTAGTCAATGGTTCTTGCCATGGACGAACGGCTGAGACGCCTGTCCGCCAAGCCGTCGGCCAGCCAAGCCTGACATCTGATGGGAGGGGGGGGAGTTATTGGAAGTCTCGTGGAAGTCTCCTGCAAGACGCTGACATTTCATCTTCCGTCCTCGCCTAGTAGTAGTAGTAGTATTCTGCCGTCGGATGGAGAGCTGCCCCCCCCCCCCCCCTGCTTCCCGGCTTCCTTAAGACCCTGGCCCCTTTTTGTCAACACGAAACAACACGACGCCTCAGAGACAACAATATCCTTTGGTGGAAGAAAAAAAAAGGAAGGAAAAAAAAAAAACCGGGGGCGTTTAGGACCGTCGTGCGGGTTTTTGGATTGCCGGACACACCGTTGAATTCATGCATAAGCCTTGTTTGGGACACCTTTTGGCTACTATGATGAGCCTTATCCCTCGAGCTGTATATCTACTAGTCTGTTTGTCGTCGCTTGTTTGTTTTGCTCTTGGCCGTCGTGGCAGTGGCAGGCAGATTTTTTGTACTTGTTGTACTTCTCTTGAGGACTTACTTACTTGACTTGGTGTTTCGCATTCCCGTCCTTTCTCCTCCTCTCTTCCCATCTCCAACCTGTAACAGTTGTTGACACGACCATGAAATCCGCCAAAGCCGTCGCCGGAGTCGCACTGGCTGCGTGTAAGTTGTGTCCACGACTTTTTCCTCTGATCACCATGTATCTATCCCCTTGCAATAAAGGCTGACGAGCTACCACGCTCTCTGTCCCAGTCGCTGCGACTGCCGAGGCCGCACCGGCATCAAGCTGTGTGGGCAGCAACAAAAACGTTTGCTTCCAATGGGGTCTTCCAGCCGCCGCCGCCAAGTCAGGATCAGGCAACTTGTATTTCCAACTTCGAGCGCCGACGACGTATTCGTGGTTCGCACTGGGCACCGGATCTGGCATGGAAGGAGCCAGCATCTTCGTGGTTTATAGCAACGGAAAGAACAACATCACACTCAGCACGAGGGGCGGCGAGGGCCACATCATGCCGGGCTACACACCACGATCTGACGTTGAGCTGCTGGAGGGCTCGGGAATCGTCGGCGGAAACATGGTAGCCAATGTGAGATGCAACTCTTGCTCCGACTTGGACTTGGGTAGCACCTCGAACTGGATTGCCGCCTGGAAGGAGGGCTCCCCCATCAACTCAGCCAGTCCATCTGCCGACATCACCCAGCACGATGATCACAGCCAATTTACCGTCAATATCCAGCAGGCAACCATCACCTCGGATTCCAACCCCTTCCTCCCCAAACCCCATCAATCTGGCACCAACGGCGCCGGCAGCCAACCCAACGGCACCGTCGGCACCGGCAGCGGACCCAACGGCGGCGGAACCAGCGGCGGCGATTCCAACGACGACAACGGACCTAATGACGGCGAACCCAGCAGCAGCAGCAGCAGCTCTGGGGTGTCGATCAAGCAAGATGACGATTCCAACCTGGTCCTGCAACACGCACACGGCGTGGTCATGGCCATTGTGTTTCTCGGTGGATATCCCATCGGATCATCTCTCATGCCGCTGATTGGAAATTGGATTCTCCACGCCAGCTGGCAGTTTCTGGCCTTCTTGGGCATGTGGGCTGGGTTCGGCATCGGATACACCGTTGCAACCAACACTGGCGTCGTAGGTGTTGCGAATGTTTTTTTTTGTTTTTTTCTCGATCCTGTCATGCTTGTGTTGTGTGTCTTTCTAACCAGCATCCTGTCCGCAGCGTTTCGACGACGACCATACCAAGCTCGGCACCATTGTTTGCGCATTGATGGGACTGCAGCCTATCCTGGGCTGGCTTCATCACAAGTACTTTGTCAAGAACCAGAAGCGCGGGGTCGTCAGCCACATCCACATCTGGTATGGGCGCGGACTAATGATACTCGGCATCGTAAACGGCGGCCTCGGCCTTCAAGCCGCCAACCAGTCCACCCCCTTTGTCGTTGCCTACGCCGTCATCGCAGGAGTGGTCGCAGCAGTCTACACTGGCAGTCTTGCCGTGGGCATCTCCAGGAGACGCAAGCATATTGTTGAGAAGGACACGTCCTCGTGTCCCACGTCAGAAGACGATGATGGGGAACGATCGCCCGTGTCTGAGGAGAGACGGGTGGAATAGGAGAGGGGGGGAAAGGGAGAGCAGAATCAAGAAGAAAAGAAAAAAAAAAAAAGAAGAAGAAGAAAAGAAAGAAAGAAATAAGTGCAGTTGGCATGACACGACGTGAATGTGAATGGACGAATCGATGCGCTAGAGGTTTTGGGCAGCATGTCTGTGTGTGTGTGTGTTTTCTTTTCTTTTTTTTTTTTTTTTTTTTTGAGTAGCATATGTCTTGTTTGAGTAGCATGTTTTTTTGTTCAAATAGCATGTATTTTGTTCGAGTGGCATATGTTTTGTGTTGAGTAGCATGTATTTTGTTTTTAAATGACATGGATGACAACAACGCCTCTCTTTGCGACGAGAATACTCCGAGGTGGTTTGCTGCGTGACAGGAAATGTAATGTCGTCAATGAAAGAGAAGCATCCCCGCTTACTACCATGTATGTACATACACCCCCGGTCGAGATGAGATGGTGCATCGATGGGTGCATCGAGATAACGCGTTGACACTACTACGTCAAGTACTGCATTAGTAGTGGTGGTAAGACGAAGAAACAAAGTCGACACGACTGCTACTACTACTACTGCTACTACTACTACTACTACTACTACTACTACTACTACTACTAACTACTACTACTACTATGTAGTACCTACCGAACCGTCTCTTCAATAGCTCCAAACACCTGCCAATAGAAACGCAGCCGTTGTCAAAATCATTGCATCACCACCACCCGTCTCTGTGCGCCTCGCTGACAAGGAAGAATGCAGAAGAAGCAAAGTCCTTGACGATCGGTAACGTCATGTTCGGGATTGTATCACGTGACCCCATTTACTTTTTTTTTTTTTTTTTCCCTTGCATTTTCGCCTCCTCTCCCCCAGTGGCCAGTGGCTACTAGTAGTACCTACTTAGTACCCACATGTTGGGAGCCTGAGGCAGAAACTCAGAGGCTGCGTGCGACCAAGCAAGCACACAAGCTTACTAGTTCTCTAGTCTCTAGTCTGGGAGGAAATGGACATCACGATTTTCACAAAAACCCCCAAGAAGGTTCAACATTCGCCTGCCATCCCAGGGTCCCCCAATTGAGCAACTCCCAGCCATTCAAAATGCTCAACCAACTGTCCAGGGCCACGGTGAGTGCAGCATCAGCCGTTTGCCTGTTTCCCCCCCCCCCCCCCCCCTTCCTTTTTTTTTCCCGCGAAAAGAACATGTTTCTTCTTGTCGGGGTGGCGGCGGCCGTGGGCCCCGGGCCTTTCTCGTCATGACTTTTTTTTTTTTTTATTTCTTTGTCGATGGGACACAACGTTTGGACTGACGGGTTCTTTTTTTCAATGCAGCGCGCCATTTCGGCTGTTGCCACCTTCTCTCGCGTTGCCAGAGTCAGTGCCGTTCAGACGCGATGCTTCATCGCCCCGACCGTGTCCCGACGAGGTAAGAACGACAAATCACCTTGTTTCCGTATCGATGTTTCTTTTTTTGCCTCTGCTTTTTTTTTTTTTCTTTCCATCTTTCTCGTCGTTTCCCTCTCCCCTCCCCCCCGGAAATATTCCGCTGACGGGATCTCGGTTCGTCCTCGTAGCCGACTATGTTCAGGAGCTCTATCTCAAGGAGCTCAAGGCCGCCAAGCTGGCCATCTTCAAGGAGTTCGACGCCCAGGGTCAAGTCCAACAGTTCCACGTGCCCAAGACGCCCGCCTCTCCCGAAGAGGCCGACATCGCCAGCAACCTGAAGGAGTATCAGAACATGGCTGTCGAGATTGAGGGACAGGATGCCGTCCAAAGCCAGGGCGGTGCCGCCGTGCTGCCCGATTGGCTCGAGGCTGAGGAGGACGACGAGGCCGGTCACTAAGAAAAAGAAAGAAAAAAAAACGGTCTGGCGTCAAATCCCCCCCAGAACACAACCGATATAGACCAATGGGTTCTTTTTTTTTGTCATGTTATTTTCAATGACGTTCGTGGCGAGATGGGGGGGGGGGGGGGGCGGGAAAGTAAGTCCTCGATCTCGAGTGTCTGGTTTTCGCATCGATGTCCCAAAGAGCCAGCGCAGCGAGGTGCAACGCTTTCGTTTGTCTACTTTCCCTCTTCCCGACACTGCCACACAGCTCAGTGACTCGACGATTCTTCTTGGATGGACCAGTTCGAAAATGCCGCGAAGAAAGATGGGCGAGGGGGGAGGCGGCGAGGATTGAAAAAAAAAAGAAAATAAAAGGAAAAAAAAAAAGAAAGAAAGAAAAGCAGGGGTCGATTAATCGTATTGTATATTATTCACCTCTTTGCAAGCCTCAGGTTTTATTTTTTTTCCGTGTCGGATTTCCCTTTTTTTTTTATCACTGTTAAATGCGAAGCGGAAAAAAAAAAGCCATATCAACAAGGAAATGTTCTCTTTTTTTTTTGTTTTTTTTTTCTTATGCAGTTGTTTTTTTTTTTAACGGCTTAAGTAACAAATCCTGCGTGTCCTTGTCGGTGTGTGAATGTCTTTTTTCCCCTTTGCCTTTGACACTTTTCCATGGGCTGTATTATTTTAGTTTTGTATATTGTACAGTTTGTGCATGTCTGTCTTTCCTTTAATACTTTTTTTATGGTTCTACATCATCTTACTCTTATATATTGCATCTTACTCTTATATATTGTACAGTTTGTGCATGTCTGTCTTTCCTTTAATACTTTTTTTATGGTTCTACATCATCTCACTCTTATATATTGTACAGTTTGTGTATGTCTTTCCTTTAATACTTTTCTTATGGTTCTACGTCATCTTACTCTTTATATTGTATAGTTTGTGTATGTCTTTCTTTCCTTTGACACTTTTCCATGGTTCTACATCATCTTACTCTTATATATTGTACAGTTTGTGTATGTCTTTCTTTCCTTTGACCCTTTTTCCCCAGGCTACATCATTTAACCCCCTTACGTCCGGCAGAACCGCATGCCACGGCCATGGGAAGAGAAGAAAAGCAAAACCCATCTGTCTCCATCGACACCCTCTCAGCTCTCACTCGCACTCCCAAGCACACGTCTCATTTGTTTATCCCTCAGGGATGCAAAACCCATCCACGACGATTGTTCACACCCCCCCCCCCCCCCCTTCGTAGTCGTAGTCGTTCCCGCTAACCAAGTTGTAAAAAACGCATGATGAGCGTCGGTTTTTCCTCCCTTGAATCAACGTTCTTCGTTCAATGACCCTCCTTGGAGGGTGGTGTCTTTCTCTAGGCATGTGTTTGTGTTGGTGGTTTCGGTATCTGCGTTATAGGGGGTGTTTCGGGAAAGAAGAAAGAAGAAAGGAGAAAGAAAGAAAGAAAGAAAGAAAGAAAGAAAGAAAGAAAGAAAGAAAGGGGAGGGGGGAAGGGGAGTGGTTTTGGGAAAAGGTGCTCCCGATTTATGCATTGTATATCGTACATCGTACATCGTGAGTGTACATCGTACATCGTACATCGTACATCGTACATCGTACATCGTACATCGTACATCGTACATCATACATCCTCTTTCCATCGACAATTCTACCCCCACAACCTTCCAGTCAACAATAACAATCCAGACTGTTCTTCAAATGTAGATGTAGACACATAACAAACTGCCTACTACTACTAGCAGTCCAAAAATGGACAACTCAAACCATCTCCTCGTCTGTCCGAACATGAACGGGTCCCAAAAGAGCAAAACAGTATACATCCAACCATCCTTAAGATAGACTGTGGAGTTGTGGTTTTTTTTTCATTAGATTTTCTCCCATTGTTACTACCACTATGTACACGGCAGTGCCATGTCCTGTCGCATGTACATGTGCTCTTGATTGGGGTTCTTTTTTTCAACAACAACAACAACAACAACAACAACAATTATTAACTTCCTGTCCTCCCAGGCATCACTGCTCCCGCCAACTCATGTACCAACGTTTTTTTTAGAAAAAAAAAAAAAAAAAACAACCCCCCCCCCCCCAAACCCCATGCCTCCAAACCCACCCTTGATACAACTATATATACTTTTCAACTTCAAGTAAAAGGCGCAGCGGGCTTACATGACATCTTATTAATCCCCCCCCCCCCCCAAACTCTCAACGTCTTTTGTCTTGTTCAGTCACTAATTTTTTTTTTCGCAAGAGCCGGAACAAGCACGCCTAGTAGTTTCGATGAGTTGAACACGTTGCTAGCAACAGAAACTGTCCTAAATCCTCAGACCAAAACATGACAGAACAGGAAGAAACGCCAAAGAAAACTTCAGCTCCATGTCGTTGAACAATGCCAATGCAAAAGGAAAGTATATATAGATGTAAAAATACGCACGCGCAAACGCGTACAATGAAAAAGAAGAAGAAAAGAAGAAGAAACAAAGAAGAAAAAAAAAAAAAAAGGGGGGGGGGGGGGGGTTGAGGATGTAGGTCCGAAAGCTGAGCACTGCGAGTGGTGATTTTCGCAGGCAAAGAATACGAAAGGTGGCGAGGAGAAGTTAAAAACCCAGTAGCAAAGCATGCGGCCTTGAAAAATATAAAGATGCGATAGCCGCTAATTCATCAAATCAAACAGCCACCCTTCTCCAATGCAGTAATGACAAAGTATCCGTTTCATGCTAGCAGAGAAACTGTTTGGTGAAGGAAGAGAGAGAGAGAGAGAGAGAGAGAGAGAGAGAGAGAGGAGGAACGAAGAAAAAATAAAGAGATTAGGGTGAAGAAGCTTCGTGTCATGATCTTCGTCACATGGATGTTTTACTTTTGATTCCTCTGCCAAAGTCGGAGTTTGAAGAAGAAACAAGAAGAATAAGAAAGGTAAGAAAAGAGGAAATCGAGAGAGAGAGAGAGAGAAAGTTTTAAAAACAACAAGGGAAACAAGACGCGGAAGGGGAAAATGAAATAAAAACCCTCTTCATTCAAACTTCAAAATGAGCACCCCCCACCATGTGTTCATCTGTGTTGGTTGATTTAACAAGGCCACTCATGCGATTCGCTTTCCGTGGATCAATGTCGTTGATGTTGTCCCAGTCGTCCTCTTCATGGTTCGCTTGGGCATCGTGCATGTCTTCATCATCATTCCTGAATCGGTAACCCATGTGATCGTCCAGGGCGCTCTCGTCAACATAGGTGAAGCCTTGGAAGTTGGCCTGTACGGAAGGGGACAGCGGCGTCGACGTGGCATATCCACGTGCCAGAGCCGCTGCTCGCTCGTTCAGAGACCCGTTCTGCTCCAAGGCCGTGGTGAACTCGGGATCGAAGTAAGAGACGTCCGTCTCCGACTCCAACTTGGGCTTGAAGGGAGGGGTTATGAGTTTCTTGGTCAGCAGGTCCCAGTCGATGTCGCTAAAGAACAGATGTTGCTTCAGCTCCTCGGCATCGTGCGCGGCGCCGAGTCTGTGTTTCGGGTTCCTATTAAGCAATCCCTTGACGAAATTCCGGCCCTCCTGAGACAGCGTGTCGCGGGGAAATCTGACTTTGCCGAAAGCAATGTTCTTGTACATCTGCTGCGTGTCCTCGGCGTAAAAGGGGCTCCAGCCGCAGCACATTTCGAAAACCAACACGCCCAGCGACCAAAAGTCAACCATTTTCGTGTATCCGGACTCGTCCAGGAGGACTTCGGGAGCGAGATATTCCGTCGTGCCGCAGAAAGTATTCGTCGTGTCGTTCTTGGTCAGGTTCGCTTTGGACAAGCCGAAGTCGCAGAGGGCGATGTGTCCGTTCGCGTCGAGCAGGATGTTCTCGGGCTTGAGGTCGCGATACACAATGTCGTTGTTGTGCAAGTGTTGGATGGCCAGTATCAGCTCGGCAATGTAAAACTTTGCGCGTCTCTCGTCGAACCGCCCCTCCTTCTGCAGATGCCAGAACAGCTCGCCCCCGGACATGTAATCGGTGACCAGATAGAGCTCCGAGGGTGTCTGGAAGGAAAATTTGAGGCCGACAATGAAGGGCGAATCCGAGGTGGCCGTCCGCACGAGAATGTTGCGTTCCCCGACGGTGTGCGCGACCTCCTTCTTCTGGACAATGACCTTTTTCTGCAGAACTTTCATGGCGTATATTCGCTGCGTGTCCCTCTTTCGAACTTGATAGACCTGCCCAAAGGTACCTTTGCCGATGAGCTTCAGGATCTCAAAGTCGCTCGGACCGAAGTGCTTCTTTTCCGATCGTTGGTAAATCGCTTCGACGTATAGCTCGCCGGTGGGAGCATCTTCGGCAACGGTGTCTGCGTGGCCTCGCAACGCGAACCACCCCTTCACGGCGCTGTCGGAATCCCTTCTGGCTTGAAAGTCGACGTGACCGAGAAACTCCTCACCGGTCGCGGTATGATCGTAGACTGAGATGTCGACCAACATGTCGATATCGACAACATCACTTGACAGTAAGAACGAGTTAGCAAAGCCTCCCTTTTTTTTTTTTTTTTTTTTTTACCCTTCTTCCTATTCTCCTCCACCAAGCAAGGCCGCCCCCCCCTCTCTCTCTCTCCTCGGCGGCCCAAAAGAGACTTTTGGTGAGAAGAGTCGCAAATAATACATTTTTTTTTTTGAACGTACAAGACGGCCTCGGCATCCCATTTTGGATTCGTCAAGGGTGATGACCGGGCGGTTCGATTTCGAAACGTGTTGTAATCGTGAACGCTGGTGTTGCTACTTTGGCGACTTCTCATCGGGATGGCCATGGGAGTGCGGCCCGAGTCGCTGCCCTGTCGTTGGATCGGAACCCCCCCCAGTCCCGACGGGGTAACACTCAGCGCCTCTTCTTCCCCTTCCACGGGCCTCGGCCCGCCAGAGATCAGCTCGCTCCGCTGGAAGACAGCGACGACGTAGGGATCTCGACAGTTGCGCAACCCGCGGGCTTCGGCGATCTTTATGGTTAGTTTGCCCTTGGGCGCAGGAGGTTGGACGCTTGCCGTTCTTGAGGTCTGGCTCTCGCTCGTGGTGTCTGTCCCATCGTTGCTGGATCTGCCTGGCGTGTCTCTGCCGTCTGATTGCGAAGAGTGAGCGGCAGACAAGGCTCTCGTGGGAGTCGGCGGACCGCTCTTGAAGATGACACCACGGGTTAGCTCTTTGAGCCCCTCGAGCGAAAACCACTTGCTTGGGGCGGGCACTGTAGAGGCATGACGGCTGCAGGGTGAGGAGTGTGGAGGTGAAGATGAACTGGGTGGCAGTGACAGCTGAGACGCAGCATGTGACGCCGGCCCGGCGGCTTCCGTCGACTTTTCCGGAGCGAAAGGCCGGCAGCCGGCCTCGGCGCGAACCCCGGGGAGCGGATTGGCACAGGAGTTCGAGTTGACCTGGTCTATACCGAACTCCAGGGACAAGCCTTTGCATGAAGAGGCCTCCGAGTGGGATGGCTGTGAGGAGGGTGGTGTTGGGTATGGATTGGAGGCCATTCCAATGGACGAGATGGCACCTGAAGCACTACCAAGCTTATCCACTCGTCCAGATTGCAGCCGGCTGGCTGGCGTGCTTCGGTTGCAGCATGGATCGCCCTGTATGACGGGACTCTGTGACCGCTCTCTCGAGGACGGCGAAGCGCTCGGGATCGGCAGATCCGACTGGTGATCCGCGACGACGGGGTTCGTGGACGGTGGAGTAACGGGAGGACAACTAGAGGGATCGGTTGCAGAAGGGTCTTGACGAACCTGGCTGAAGTAGCTCATGATTCCCGGCAGACGTTTGTCGTGAAGGTCAGGTTGAGGAGTGGCTACACCAGACCGCGGTGAGTCAATACCGATGTGATCCGCTCCATCTTCGTCGGCGGCGGTCCTGGTGGATGATGATGATGGGTCAACACCTTGCATTGTCGGGTCCAGATTATCGAGCGCCAGTATGGGACTCGGAAGCATTCAGAAAAATCAAAAGGGAAAGGGGGGATAGAACAGGATGATGGACGGATTTCAAGACCGGAGCAGCAAAACGCCTTGGCCCCTCGTGTGGATGGGCGTGTTTTTTTTTTTTTTTTTTTTGCAGAGAAATTTTGATGGGAAAGCCACTAGTACATGACAGTTGCCAAGAAACTGCTTCAAGGAGGGGCGCAAACTGTGAGGTCGCAGTTTGACGTGCGCCTCAGACCGAGTACAGGATAGGCAGGTAACCGCCGCGCGATAACAGATACTGCCGAGTACCTGCCAAGGCGGTACTGGGTACTGACTGGTATGGAGCAGCGGAGAGGGTGTGTGAGGCAATGTGGTAGTAGTGGAGCCCCGAGCCTGAGCCTGAAAGGCCTGCTTGACTTTACGCCCCGGGAGGCAGAAGGCAAAAGAAAAAAGAAAAAGAAAAAAGAGGGGAGGGAGAACAAAGTTCAGCAGCAGTAGCAGCAGCAGCGCAAAGAGAGAGAGGGGGGGGGGGGGGGGGGGCGGAAAATATTTGCATACACAGGAACAAATTGACTGTGGAAGCAATTCCGGCGCCGGAGGTGTGTATATGTGCGTGTGTATGTGTGTGTGTGTGTGTATGTGTGTGTGTGTATGCATGCATGCATGTACAATGTACATTACGTACGCTCAGCTCGAATTGAACGAAGCGGCGGCGGCGGCGCGCGTCCATGTGCAAAAGTGGGGATGGGATGGGTGGTAAGGCTTGGTCAGCGGCTTTGGTGGGCCTCCTGGTTGCTTGATTGTGGCTCCCAAGACGTCCATCGTGTGGCGCCGGCTGCGTCGAACCCCTCGAGTCTTCCTAGTCGTGGACTGACTGACTTCAGTTGGCACTATTTACGCCAGCCGTAAGCTTAGCCGGTCCGTGAAAGGAGCACGACGACTCTCTCTCTCTCTCTCTCCCGCTGGTGTGAGTAATGCGTAATGCTGCATGGGCCCACTCGAGCCACCCTCTACACCCTCTCCCTCTCTCTGCACACCTTGGGGCTTGGGGCCAAAGAGTGGCCGAGACTTATTTTTGAGAGCGGACCATGATTGCGGACGGTCGCGATGTTGCGCGCGACGAGTCAGACACGTCAGACAACAGACAGGCAGCGGGGGGGAGGGCCCTCTCAGCCCAAGCCCTACCTCCGCCATTCTGCCGACTATTTACGGCGGGAAGGGCGCGGCGCGGCGCCTCGGAGGGTTGTCATGACGCCCACACTTGGGTATTTTCCGAAAAATAAAATTGGGGGAGGGAGGAGAAGAAGAAGTTGGATCAGAAGAACAAGAGAGGGAGGAAGAGGAGGCGAAGACGGAAAAGACGGAGGTTTAAAAAAAAAAAAAAAAAAAAAAACATAATGATGGGGGGAAAAAAAAAACCAGGTCGCCAAGAGCAAGCAACTAGCTGTGCAGGCAGCCAGGTGCGAGAAATGTCTTGCAAATGGCTGCTTTAGCGCCATTGTCCACGAACCAAAGTTGCAAGAATGTGTCTCGGAGCTCGGACCAGCAATACCGGGTATCCAGCATCCTTGAGAGGGTCTTGGGCCCAACATCCTGAGGCATTCGCCGACCAACTTCACGTCACTGGCTCCAAAAGAGAGTGGTTGCCATCCATGAACGCTTTTGTCATGATCATGGAATGTACTTGTTTTCCCCCAAGGTATTGATTGGTTGGTCCAAGACGAACAATAAGGGACCGACAAAATTTGTCTGACTGGGTTCGACTCGAGACACGCAGACATGACATAGGACCAATGAGTGTATTGTCGTCGTCGTTGTCAACAAGCGTTCGGTGACGATGGTGTTGAGGGGGGGGAGCTCAGCGTTTCTATCCGTCGTCGCAGCCTTAAAAAAAAAAAAAAGAGACGGCCGACCGGCATTGCGCTGGCCAGTGCGAAGGGGGCAGACTCTGGCCCAGGTGAAGAGTTGCTTGCCCAGCCACCACTTGGACAACAACCTCGACTTGTCTTTTTTTTTTTTTTTTTTTTTTTTTTTTCGTTCCAGAAGCCAGGAGATAACCACTTGGGCGGCCCCAAACTCCCGGACCGACGGCCTATTTGACACAGCACGAATGCCGTGCCCATCCACTCACCCACCACGTCTCTCAGACCTGACCTCAGACCAGTTGCCCACTCGTGAGTCTGGCTGGGCTCGGCTTGCCCACAACGGCAAGATGGGGTAGATGTCTCTCGTCGGAAACGAAGGTGACGTAGTGGAGGAGCTGCAGACCCGGCTTGGGGCATTGACAGCAATCGTGGCTTCACGAAGAAGAAGGGAAAATCCAAAGCGATGCTTCTCGTTCTAGGCGAGAGGAAGACGTTAACAAGTTGTGACGAACGTACTTTGACATCATAGCCTGGGTGGCCCGTCGTAACAGGTCGAAACTGTTACTGGAGTTGCCATGCCCATGCCCAACGTGGCCATCTCCATGGGCGTGCGGGTGCGCTTGACCGTGGGTGTTTTCGGTGCTCGGCATGACGGTCGAGTTGGGGTGAGCGAGCTGCGTGGATACGATACCGTTGCAGAGCTGCGTAATCGGTCGAGGTTGGCAAACGAGGGGGGAAATGGGAGCAACAGAGGAGGACGAGGGGGGCCTGCGAGGCGTCGCTCACGCCGCTGGGCACAAGATGGAACGGCGGACTTTGAATGAGGGGGGGGGGGGGGGACGCTCAGACGAGTCAGAGGTATAGAAAACGGCCGACGGTTGGCTTTCGCTCTAGGTTGTGAAAGAAATCGTCGCAGGTGCGGACGACATAAGGTGTTCTGGAAAGATTAACATTATATGGGGGGGGGGGGGGGCGAAATCTTGCCTGCCGCCCAGCGGGGAGCGTTGCTTGACTTAACCCGGCCCGGGACATCAACCAGAACCAGCCAGCTGCTGCTGGTAGCGCGGCTGCTGTCTGGTGTTACGGCGTAAACGTACGGGGGGAAACGGGCTGGTTAGGCGCGCGCAGAGAAACCAGGCCCTTCAGCCGCCGCATCATCCCACTTGCCTTCTTGTTGGCTGCTGTTGCGTGCGAGTTCGCCGTCGCTGAGCACGTGCCAGGCCTGGTCCTTCTTCCCCTGCCCGCGAATGGAAGATGGAAGCCACCAACAGATCGTAATTCGGGCCGTCCGTCGGCCTCCAAGCAAGGAACACTTTTCTTTTCTTCCACCGGCTTCTGACGTTTTCCCCTTTGATCCGTTCGTCTTGTCCGGTGTGCAGGCTGACAATCCGAGTTATTGCCTTCAGCACCCCGTGAAGCATGAAACCATCCGTCCATCTGCATTGCCTTGGCCGTCTCTCCTCTCCTCTCCCACCTTGTACCTTGTGAGGTTCCCGTTTGTTTGTTCTTAGCTACCTCGGTACCTGGTACTGGTACGCGATAAGTCGGTCCATCGACCAGATTCCTCTCCAGAGATCGGGCAAGTTTAGTTAATGCACGGCGGCTAGCTATCCCTGCTCGATGTTGTTTGCGTAGACATCAATGGGAACCATGCCACACCTACGTCATCGCCCTGGATCTCACCCACGCACTATTCCTACCCTGTATTGTGGTATCCAGTGTCAGCGTCGACCGATTTGGCATGTGGGAGCAATTGATGCATCATTGATGTCTTTATCAATAGACGACCGATCGAAAGCCATCCCTCGCGGTCTGGCTCGTTGAAAGGTCTCAGAAAGCTGATTGATTCGGACCATATTGCATTCGATCTCAACATGGTGTTGACAATGGCAGCGCCGGACAAGAGATCGGGCGATATTTGCGGTGTGTGAGATGGAATGTCATGAGGCAAGGGCTATTAATTTTATGTATGCACACCCTTCACGTGATTAAAGGCCGTGTGGCTCAATGGCAGAGCGTCTGACTACGAGTTCCTCCCAAGGAAATATAGCGCAATCAGAAGGTCGCAGGTTCGACCCCTGTCTCGGTCAAATGTATTTCTTTTTGAAGTTGGCCCAGCCCTCACTTTTTTTATTTACTCCAAGATTTAGTAAAGAACATTGAGCAACACGGTTACTGACTGGTATGGGATAGGTGAACATAACGTCAAACTCCAAACTTCATCTCTCCTCAACTCCTCACAGTGTGCACACGAAAAGCAACTAGGAGGAAAGGTGGAACATAGCGAGAAGCACAACACCAACCACAATTTAACCCACAACCTAATTTGCGTCGAGGCAGATCAATTGCCTGGCCGAGATGCAAAAAATATTCACTTTGTAGCGCATGTTCCTTTCCTCTTTTGAAAAGGAAAAAAAAACAACAACACATCTTGCACCCTCCCTCGTACGACGGATGTGCCAATTGCGACGATAGTCGGGCTGATCAAAAAGAAGATTTGTTGACCGAGACAGGGGTCGAACCTGCGACCTTCTGATTGCGCTATATTTCCTTGAGAGGAACTCGTAGTCAGACGCTCTGCCATTGAGCCACACGGCCGTGATGTCATACCCCAAATCAAACTATTGAGATACATATATGATGTAAATAATTCGCGATACTCTGTTCTGTCGTCTACTACGTAGTAAATCCCTCATGATGTAGCATGCAGCCGTCGGTTGGATTATGGCACTTGCTGAAAATGGCTTCACACATGCTCGTCAGAAAGTGAAACCTTGTCAAGCGTACCCTCTTTTTTTTTTTTTTTTTTTTTTTTTTACGAAAGCAGGATGCCCGAGTGCGATTTAGGAGAGAGAAACAAAAAGCAAAAAGCTGGCGGATCTTCCAATACAATACCACCATGCCATCCATGATCATGATGTCATGCCCTTGACAATCAGCGGCTCGTCGTATGAATGATCAATGGCTGGCTAGTATACATATCCGCTTATAGTACATGTACTGCTTACAGCAATACATACTACGTAGTACTACTACGTAGTGGTACATGGTGGCTGTCAGAGTGACTTGTTGACATCCCCCTTCTGCAGCCCCCGACGTTGACCCGATCTTCCTACACCCGCTTAAGCCCTGGAAAGACGGAGTGGCCTCATGACGAGTTGCGGGCCTTGCCTTCATCCCTACAGCAAAAAACAAAAAAAAAACAAAAAACAAAACAGCAAGCGCTTTTGATCTCTCGATTGGAGTTCCACGAGAGAGAATTCCCCGTCAAACTCCTCTCGCTCTGCAAGCATCTTGCTTCCCGTGTTGCCACTACAATTCCGGCGCCTTTGCTCCGGTACAGTAGCCAACCCCCCCCCCCCCTCCTACTCACGCGCACGCACGCACTGTCTCATTTTGACGAGACCTCATTTTTACACGATTCACTGCTTGTTCCCGACGGTTCGTCCTCGTCCAGGGAGGAAGCAGCTGATCACAACCTATGCTTTGATTTTTTTTTGTTCCCCTGCGCAGCCATCGATGCGCCCGGTCGCTCTGGAACGTCGATCAACTCGGATATGAAGAATTCAGGCGTTCCGAATGCTTGGGACGACGATTGGGAGTCGCAGGCTGACAACGCAGCGAAAGAGGAGGACAACGATACTGAAGACGGCGGTGGAGCGTCATTACAAGCCGCACCGTCGCTCACGAGGGCGGAGCGCATCATAGAGCACGCCGAGGCCAACCGGAAGATATGGGAGTCCGCGTAAGAAGAAAAAAACAAACAAACCTGTCCTGCTCTGCAACGTTGCCTCTTCTGTATCCATCTCTTCCTGTACTGACGTGGGCACAATTCTGCGGCAAAATCTGCCTTCAGAGACGCACCGCCGCAGACGTTCCATTACCTGGAAGCCAGCAACACGGTTCCTCTGGTCTCGTCCTTCAAACCCCAGGTCAAGGTCCTCTCACGAAAACCAGTCATCGCCAGACGCGTCAACGCATCCGGCATCGCCCAGCTGTCCGCCGAGGACGAGGACGACGCGGAAAATAAAAAGGAACGGCAGCTCACAGCAGAGGAGATCCGAGCAAAGCAGAAACGGGATCTGGAAGAGAGACAACGTCGCTATGATGAAGCCCGAGCCAAGATCTTTGGCGAATCAAATCCCTCATCTCGAGGCTCTTCGCCCGGGACTGTCACGCCGCCGAGGCCTGATGGCCGGCACTTGGGTCGGGGCCGCGGTCGGGGAGGCGGTCGGGGAAGCAATCCGAACAGCCAGGATGCAAGAGGAACGCTGGACATGAGGCGGGCAAACAATCACCCCCCCACTGGCAGAGAGCTTTATGATCCAAACTTTTCACCAAAGCCCGACTCGCCAGCACAGCAGCGCAGAGGCGGGGAAGGTTACGACGGACTCGCGCGTGGGACCTTGATTGGAAACGGCCAGCATCAATACCAGTCGCAATTCCAGTCACCGTCGCTGCCACATCATCATCATCATCATCAACAGCAGCAGCAGCAGCAGCAGCAGCAGCAGCAGCAGCAGCAACAACAACACCAATTCCAACAACAAGCCATACGGTCTCCGAGAGGACCTGACGGCAGCGGACGCGGCGGCTTCGGATTTGCCCGCCGTGGCGGCAACAACAACAACAGCAGCAGCAGCAGCTGATGGGTGCGCCTGTTGCTTCTTCTCCAAGGTTCTCAATTATATATGACATGAAAAAAAAAGGGGGTATAAATTCACGTCTACGCCATACGCCCCTCCTCTGTCTTGACCAGGAAGAAAAAAAAAATTGAGAATGCCATGCTCTGAATTTGACTTCTTTTCTTTCCTTCCTTCTTTCTTTCTTTCTTTCTTTCTTTCTTTCTTTCTTTTTTTTTCGCATAGAAGGACGGAATTGCGCCGAGCCGAGCCGAGCTTACCAGCCGCCACCCGCTTTCCCAGCCAACTGCACCACGTTTTCGGCCTCGGTTCCCTTCCCGACATCGCTTACGACCTCGCGATATGTCGTGAAAGCAAGCCTATCGATGCTCACGCCCGTGACCTCACACCAGTGCGCCAGGGTATCATGTATGTGCGCGCGAGAAATGCCACCAACCACATCACGGCCTTGGAGCTCACCGTCATCGTCATCGGCATGGCTACCACTCTGGGTCACGCCATCTGGATCCTCGCATGAGAAATATGCCTCGTCGACCTCGGCAAGCCACTCCTTTTGTTCTTGGGGACCACATCTGCCCTGCGACTTCTCCCTTCTTCCCAAGACGACTGGATCGTCGACCTTGACCTGCCCGCCACCGTTGGTGCAGCCACCCGGACACGCCATGACTTCGACGTAGCCGTACTCCAAGGAGGCCGGCTTCCCCGTCGGCTGCCGGGCGCTGCCAAAGGGTTTCCCGCCGGGCATTCGCGACGGCCGAGCAGGCTTCAACTTGCGCACCAGGTTCTGGATGTTCCTGAAGCCGTAGTACCGGGCTGCCTTGAACACGGGCGAACCGTTGGCGCTGACGACGAACTCGACCACGTCCGCGTTGCGACCGCGGCTGGTCTGGATCTCAGCCCCGGGTATCTGCGCAGCCTTGCGCTGCAGGATGTGGTAGAGCAGTCCTCCCGAGGAGCCCGCAGCACGGGGGACTCGATTGGGTATCGGCGGTGGAAATAAAAAGTTGTGCATCCTCTTGCTCGGGAACGGCTGCAACGGTCCCAGCGAGGAGGCTGCCGCGGCGCTGCCGTCGCAGGGAAGAGCAAAGAAGTCGAGCCCTCGCGACTCGGCGAGCATCAAGACCTCCTTGCTCGTGATGACGCAGTCCACGTCGCGGACACCCCCCCGGCCGGGATGCGATGCTGAGCCAGCGGCTCCCGCCCAGGCCTCGTCCGTGAGCTCTTGGCGACTGGCCTCCAGTTTCTTGTCGAAGCACGGCATGACGGCGAGGTGCCATATCCGGTGAGGGGGGATGCCCAGCGTCCGGGCCAAGGTCGTCTTCAGCAGCGTCCCCATCAGGGCCTGCGGCGACTTGACCCTGGACAGGTGCGGCAACACGTGGGGATGCGTCTTCTCGGCGTAGCAGACCCACCCCGGACACGCCGACGACAATATCGGCCGGCGCGGCGTCGTCCCGGGGAGGTTCGCGGCGAGCACCTCGTCGGCGCCCAGCACCAGAGCCGCCTCCCTCGCCACGTTCGTGTCCAGAACCCACGCGAAGCCGTTGTTGTGCCTGCCGCCGGAAGCCAGCCCGTTCTTCCCCCGCAACAGACGCTCAATCATCAGCCCGGCCTGCCGCTCCGACACGCCACCACCACAGACAGCCGCCAAGTTGGCCCTCGTCTGCGGGGACACGCTCGCCACGAAGAGTCTCGCGTTCTCATCCTCCAAGCCGTCCACCGTCCACGCACGACCGTTACCGCCGCCGCCGTCTTCTCGCACCACCAG
Source organism: Claviceps paspali (assembly GCA_013435705.1). Taxonomy (NCBI): domain Eukaryota; kingdom Fungi; phylum Ascomycota; class Sordariomycetes; order Hypocreales; family Clavicipitaceae; genus Claviceps; species Claviceps paspali. The sequence continues at coordinate 899 of JABAEC010000155.1, read as the reverse complement.
CGCAGGCGCACCGTCCAGCGTGGCCAAAACCTCAGCATGGCTCTGCAGGCTCACGAGCACGGCCTCCGCAGAGGTCACGCATCCAGAACACGCGAGACAATCCGTCAGCGAGATCTGGGCGGCCCCTGCGCCAGCCGCATCCGCGACAGGCTGCGTCCCATCCAGAATGACCTCGTGCTCGCTGGTGTCGCGCCCGGTCGTGTTCGGGTTCGGATTCGCGGCCGGCAGCGTCTCAATGGGCTTGATGCATGCCACGCCGGGGGAAATGAAGTCGTTGAGGTCGTCGATGGAGAGGATCGCGCTCATGACGAACGCCGTCGTCGGCTTCGGGGGAAAGGGGGGGGGGGTTTATTTATCCCTCCTACTTTTTATTTTTATTTTTTTATCTTATTCCTTTCGTTCTTTTGCGTCGTGGCGGCGCGAATCAATCAATCACAGCGTCGTGTGGCTTCGTCGTCAATTGCGTTTATTGTTTTTTTTATTGTTTTCTTCTTCTTTTTTTTCCTTCCAAAACGAATACCCTTCGTTATTCGGGTTTTTTTTTTTGCAGATGTTTTATAATGAGGAGAGGAGGGGTTCGTATTTTTCTTTCTTTTTTGTTTTCTCTCTCCGGGCGTGGTGGAAAAGTTCGTGGCATCCGGGAAGAGGATTCGATTCCTTTGTTGATTGGAAATGGGTGCGGTGCGGCTGGCGGGGGGCGACTTTGTTTGGGCAACTCCCCCCCCCCCCTCCCCCACTAATCAATCAATCGTAGTTAGTAATCTGCCACTACTACTATGGTACCCGGCATAAGTTTTCACACCTCCTTTACGAATTTGCCCCACTTTTAGGTAGCTGCACAGTAAAACTCTTTGATACGTGTGGAGCCTGCAGTATTCTTACAGACCAATCAGAATATC
>JABAEC010000154.1:43986-54745 GCA_013435705.1 Claviceps paspali | reverse complement strand
AGCTACTCGCACGACCTGGAGGTGGGCGCCCTCATCGTCACAGAGGACGAGACGCTCATGCGGAGGCTGGGCGACGAGCAGGCTTGGCTGCAGGGACATGCGCGCGCGGTGACGAGGGATGATTTCGCGACCAACGAGAGGAGAGTCGGCCTGCACGTCAGGATCGCCATGTGGATTGTGTCCCTCGTGGGAGGCGCCCTGTAGCACAGTTGGGGGGGGGGGGGGGGGTTGAATAGACACGGATGTGTAGGATAGATGTTACTGCATGGTTTTTTTTTTTTTTTTTTTTTTTGGCGTGGCATTGCGAGAGATACCCCCCCTCCCCTTACCTTACCTTTTGATGTGATGGAAAAATTTCAATGATAGAATGGCACGCACTGGCTGGCTGTTTTTCGATGTCGAGTTAAATGTAATTTGTAATGGTACAAGACGGATAGGGAGGGATATATCTAAGTTTAGGGGTCATGACCATGACTCCTACGGATGAGGCTTGTCGTCAAGAGCACGACCGTGCTGTAGTGAAGGGGAGGAAAGGCTTCTCAGAATGTGCAAAAAAAAAAAAAAAAAAAAAGGGAAGAAAGAAGAAAGAAGTCGGCGGCCTTGACTACAAAACAGCCTCTCCAACTACGAAACCCGTCTTGGGCAAGCCCTTGACTGCGACGCGAGTGACCAAGTCGCTCTGGTGCCTGCGAATCATCTCCTTGAGCACGCCCCTCTCCATGACGACGTTGCCCGTCTCCAACAGGTCCTTGACGTCGACGTCTTCCAGGCCCAGGGCTCGCCCCTCCCACGGCACCTGCTCCATGGCCTCGTACAAGCGGTCCCGCGGCCGTTCGGTGACGAAGAGGGTGCGGCCGCCGGCGCGCCCGAGGCCCAGCGCTTCCAGGACGCCCTTGACGTACTTTTGCAGGTACGACTCGCGCAGCCCGTCCTTGAGGTACCTGTCGGCCAGCATCTCATAGTCGGCCGGCAGGGCGAGCTCCATGCCGTCCTCGCAGACGATCAGCTCGCCCCTGCGGTAGCGGTAGCTCAGGGCCGTCCGCCAGGCCTTGTCGTAGACCTTGCGGTTGAGCTTGGTGCCGAAGTCGCGAGGGTGCGGGCCGAAGGACTTGCCGCCGCCGCGGATCAGGGGACTCTGCTTGGTGCCCATACGGGCGCGGCCGGTGCCCTTTTGCGGCCGCATCTTGCGATGCGATCCGTGGACGTCGTGGCGGGTTTTGCTCGAGGCCGTGCCCTGGCGGGTGTTGTCTCCTTCGTAGACGATTGCGTGGTGGAGGATGTCGCGGCGGAGGGGGAGGTAGAGGTGCTGGACGGAGAAGTGCTCCAGGGACGTTGGCTCGAGGGAGGGGAAGCTGTGGATCGAGACGGGGACGGTGGAGGCTGTTGTTGTTGTTGTTGTTGTTGTTGTTGTTTTGGACACAAGGTTAGTTTCGTCTTTCATCTTCTCTTTCTTTTTGAGATCAAGATCAAATCGTACTTGGGTTCCACGACTGGATGATGGTTTGCGAAGACGTCGCTCTCGTGAGGTCCCGCGCGGGCACCACGGTGGCCATTGATCGGACGAATGCTTTTCTCAGAGGTGCCGCCTTCGAGGGGGGTCAGAATAACAGAAGCGAATGGAATGATTGTCCCTGATGAGTGAGGGTTTGGTGACGAGCAAAGCTCACCTGGTGAGACGAAACTCGCAACGCAGCCATTGCGTCGACGAGGCATCCCAGCCCGGATTTCGAGGCCATGATTGATTCTGTTTTTTTTTTTTCTTTTTTTTTCTTTTTTTTTTCTTTTCCCGCGACGACAATCAAAGAATGAGAAAGAAAGAGAAAAGTCGAGGTTGGGTTGTGCGGATTGCGAGGAGGATTGCCGTCGTGCGACAGAGAACGAGGTTTCAAAATCACTTGGGGCCTTCGAGAGTTCCCCGGCTTTTTCCCGCGCCGAATGGCCGAAGGGGGGGAGACGAAGGGAAAAAAAAAAAAAAAAAAAAAAAAAAAAAAAAAAAAAAAGCCAAGTGGGTGGATCCTGCGAATCCCCGTATTTACTCTTTACCTGGCCCCATCTCGTCCGTCTCCTGTCCTACACGACGTTAACGTCCAACTTGGACTTGGGGAGCCATTTTCTCGTGGTCGGCGACGTTTTATTTTTATTTTATTTTTGTTTCTTTGTTTTTGTCCAGTCCCGCGCCTCAACGCCATCATGTCGAGGTGTCCGGCCATCACGCGGCCGCTCGCCAGGCAATTGAGGCAGCCATGCACCGCCGTCCGATCATCATTCACCACCACGGCCGCACGACGGGCTGCCGAGACGCAGGAACAAGAAGCTGGCGTCGCCGCGGAAGCGGAAGCGAGCGCTCTGGACCTCGACCCCAATACCGTTCTCCCCGGTTTCGAGAAGCAGCTGATCAAGGCTGGGAAAATGCCAATCGGCTCACGGAGGAGGCGCGTGGCCATACGGACGACGCTGAACATACCCTTTGAGCAGCTGCCGTACCAGGCGTTCCAGGAGGCTCTCAAGATCCTGGCGGCCGATCGCGCCGAGAAGCTGTCCAAGATCAGTCTCACGCTGGACAAGATCGCGGAGCTGGAGGGCAAGGATGCCTCCGAGGTTGCTGGCGGCCAGACGATGAAGGAGTTCAGGCTGGCAAGCTTGAGGAGATGGTTGGAGAGGCTGAAGCTCCTCGCGGATGAGAACGACCCGCTGGTCAAGAAGAGATTCGAAGACGGGATGGGTGAGGCGTCTTCTTTTCTTGCTCTCTTCTTTGGAAGTCATCACACGCATCGTTTCTTGCTAACCCGTCGGCGAATGCGCAACCTCGACCACCACCACCACCAACAGGCGACATGAACAAGCCCATCTACCGCGCCCTCGCAGAGAGAAAGTGGCGTTCCTACGACCACCGCCTCATCACACAGAGAATCGAGCAATTCCACATCGTCCCCGACATCCTCCCCAAGCTCGAGCCCACCGCCGACGTCCAGCTGTTCTTCCGCCGGTCCAAGGTGGCGCCCGGTGCCGTCGTGGACAGTCTCGCCAGCGAAAGGGCTCCCCGCCTGCGGGTGCAGGTCTTTGACGAGGGCGAGCGCCTCGTCACCGTCGTGGTGCTCGACTCGGACGTGCCCAACGTCGAGGGCGACGGCTTCACGAAGCGGTGCCACTACCTGGCTGCCAACATCCCCCTGAGCCCCACGGATACGTCTCTGCCGCTGGGCAAGATCGTCGCCGAGGACCAGCTGGCCGTTCCCTGGCTGCCGGCCTTTTCGCAGAAGGGCGCGCCCTACCACCGGATGGGCATCTTCCTGCTCGAGCAGACGCGCGGCGAAAAGGTGGACGTGTCGGAGCTGAAGACGCTGTACTCGGGCCGCGAGGGCTTCTCTCTCAAGTCCATGCGGGACAAGTTCGGCCTCAAGCCCTTTGGTTTCAACATGTTCCGGTCGGTCTGGGACGAGGACACCGAGGCAGTCATGGCGCGGCATAACATCCCCGGTGCCGACATCGAGCTGCGGCGCACGCCCGTCCACAGCCTCAAACCGCCCGTCAAGCCACGCGGTTGGGAAGCCAAGCGACAGGGTCCCAAGTACCGCCACCTCTGGAAGTACACGAAGCGCATCAGGGGTGTTTCCAACGCCCGGGGCTGGATCAAGAGGTGATGAGCGAGATGCGGGGGGGGGGGGGGCGTTGGATGGGATGGGGTTGGGAAGAAGGAGGATGGGAGAATAGAAGATGAAAGATGGAAAAACGGGGGGGGGGGGAATAGAAAATGGTCAAGGTTGTGTGTCCTTTTTTTTTTTTTTTCCTTCGTCTCATGTTCCCCTCCCTCCCTTGTACTATGGTGGTCTGGTGTACATGTATGAATACGATTTTGGCAAAGCTGCCCATTTGGTTCATGGCCAGGACTCAGCACGTCATGTCCGTTGAGCAAGTGCGGTGACACGCAGCCTAGAAGACAAAACGAATAGAGGGTCGGTAAGGAATGTTTCCCCCCCCCCCCCTTCCGCTCAAATAGAGGAAGAAGAAAAACAGACAGGGAGAGCTGCGAAAACAAAGAAGGATGTGTTTCCACCGTCGATACGTTCCACCATGGCTGTGGTGGAATTTTCCATCCGAGAAGATATACATCCCAATTCTGTGACCAACCCCGTCGAGAAAGCAAACGAAACATCAAACATAGAAAACAAAAGACAGCCCCGTCAACCGTGATGGCCAAACCCTGCATGGGGATGGAGGACCTCGGCCGGCTCCTCCTTGACCCCCTGCGGCTTCTTCATGACCCTTCTGTACTTTTCCATGTCAACGGAGACGTCCTTGTGCCACGTGGTGAGTTTTTCAAAGTTGATACAGTGTGCGTTTATCGAGCTGGGGTTTCCATCAGCGTCGTTACTTTTTTTTTAAAAAAAAAATAGTTGATCATTCGGGGTCTTTTGTTCTTACAAGTCTGGGAAGGGGTAGTCTCGGCCCTTGGTCCAGTGGCGGGTGACCAGATTCAGGTTATTGCTTTTTTTTTTTTTTTGTCATGAACGGTCAGCTCTATTGATTGAGATGATGAAGGGGAAGGAGGAATGGGGGGTTCCCTCTTTACCTGCATGAGATGTGCTGGAACAAAATGTCCACGCAGTGGTTGAGGTGGATTTCCGTGAGGGAGTCGTGCTTGGTTGCGTTGGCTGAAGGAATAGGTTATTATTATTATTTTTTCTTTTTTTCTTTTTCTTCTCTCTCTTCCTATGACTTGGAGATTTGTCACTGACCTACGGTTTGGTTGTAGTAGTTTGCGTAGGCCGCTTGCCGGAGTCTGCATTTGTTTCCTGCCGGTCAGCAATTTTCTCCCTCTTTTTTTTTTTTTTTTTTGGTGTTCGTGGTTTTTCTTTCTCCCCCACAACAACAAACACCGACAATAGAAAACCAAGCTGAACTCGAGACGATCCAAGGTTTGGAAGAAGAAGAAAGAAAAGGGGGGGAGAATGAAGAGAGAGCACAAAGAGAGAGAGATAAAAAAAAAAAAAAAAAACTGACGCATTCAGACAGTGCAGATTATGAAACAGGTCCAGCGCTGCAACGTAGGCGTCGTCGCCGAGACCCCAGACGTCGTCCTCGAGCTTGGCCACCGTGTCCGGGTTCTTGCCCATCTTGATGATTTGCTCCCGCGTCACGGGGATGGGACGAATCAGCTCAATGTCCTCCTCCCAGATGGCGTCTGCGGCCGGGTTGGGAAACTGCCTCGCGATGGACGGGTCGGCCGGCGGCATGACGGAGCCGTTGATGGTTCGCACCGAGGGCTCGAGGTCAATCATGTCGAATATCGGGCCTTTTTTTTTTTTTGCTCCCCTCGATCAGCCTCTCATCGAGGATGCTTTTCTCGCGGGAAAAAAAAAAAAAAAAAAGATTATGGCTCCCGTCCTGAGCACAGGGGAAAGGAAGGGGGGGCAGAAGATCTCAACTGTAGCTGGACGCGGCGCGCAGTTCGGCATTCAGGAGCCTCTTCCGCGGCGGCCGCATGCCCAGGCCGGCCATCATGCTTGCCGTCATGAGGAACAGCATCACGTTCATCAACGACAGGTACATGAGGGCTCTGTCGCGCCGTCGATCCGACCGGGCAGTCCCGGAGGCTGCGTCGTCTTGTGTCTCCATCGTGGTCGGTAGGAGGGCGTACCCGCCGGGGCATCGCTTCGCATCATCCGGGATCGCCATGTCTCGTTACCGTTTTTAAAGGCGGCTATACTGGGCGAGAAAACAGGCAAATGAGCCAGGAACAGTGGTTCTTTTTTTTTTTTTTTTTTTTTTTTTTCCCCTCCTTCTTTCGTCTTGGGGAGGTGAGAGCAGTTGGTCGTTTGTTTGTTTTTTTTTTTTTTTTTTGCCCTCCTTCTTTCGTCTTGGGGAGGTGAGAGCAGTTGGTCGTTTGTTTTTTTTTTTTTTTTCCTTTTTGGCGAGGAGGAAGCGACTGTTCGCCCCCCCCTTGTGGCCCTCCCTCCATAATGTGGTTGCGCGAGGCTTGAGCGTCGAGATTACAGGACGGCCCATCTCGATGACCTGTTGTCCTTGATGGTCTGTTTAAATTACAGGAGGATTGCCTGTTTAGATGTTCCGAGGCGGCGAGGCCAACGAGGCTCGCGTGCACTGCTGCGCGGCTGTGACGAAGCCGCAGCAACCCGCGTGGCCGTGTTCATCGTTCATCTCCCGCAAAGGGGGGCACAACGAAAAGAAATCCCTTGTCGTGGCATCCATTCTCGAACCTCTTCTTCTTCTTTCGTTCTTCCCGGTGAAGGAGAGAGAAGAAAAAAAACCAACTGCGTCCATGCTTCAGCATCATGTTTCACGCCTCCCGCCCACGAGAAGAGAGAAGAAAGGGGGAAGAAGAAAGGGGGGAAGAAGAAAAAGGGGGGTTAAAAAAAAGAAACATAAAGAAGGATACAAAAAATGAAAATAAAAAAAAAGACACCAGTCAACCATCATCTGGATTTGAAACCGTACCTCTGCGCCAACATGTGTGCGACGTGGCACAAAACGCACCGCGCTGAAACATGCACATGCGTTTTTGTTTTCTCATCTTCTGTCTGCCCACGGCTCGGTGAGTAACTTCCAGAGAGATTGTGCGTGTCTTTTGGCTTCTCGGTAGATGGCAGATGGGAAGACGCGTCCGTGTAGTCTCCTTCTTCTCGTCTCTCCGTCCCGCTGGATGGATTGCACCGTCAGTTTTCCCTGGTATAAATTTCCCGTCGAGTCCGCACTCGTCGTGGGACAAGCTGCTCATGCTTTTCTTCTCCCTCTGTCGGATACTCAAGACACAAATTTCGATACGGTTAGCCGTTTAAAACTTTGAGTTTGCTCAAACTAGTTCTCGTACTTTGTCACGTCCCCATCATCATCATCATCATCATCGTCATCGTCATGCATTTCAAGCTGCTGCTCGCCATCTCGGCTGTTGCGTTGGCCCTGCCCTACAGGGACACGGATAAGATGGTTGCCATGGAGCCTGTTGGCGCTGAGAAGCGCTCTCCGTATATGGATACGGACAAGATGGTTGCCTCGGAGCCCGTCGAAGCGAAGAAAAGATCTCCATACATAGATACGGACAAGATGGTTGCCTCGGAGCCCGTCGAAGCGAAGAAAAGATCTCCATACATGGATACGGACAAGATGGTTGCCTCGGAGCCCGTCGAGGCGAAGAAACGATCTCCATACATGGATACGGACAAGATGGTTGCCTCGGAGCCCGTCGACGCGGAGAAACGGTCTCCTTACAGGGACACGGACAAGATGGTTGCCTCGGAGCCCGTCGACGCGGAGAAGCGATCTCCTTACAGGGACACAGACAAGATGGTTGCCTCTGAGTCTGTCGACGCCAAGAAACGGTCTCCTTACAGGGACACAGACAAGATGGTTGCCTCCGAACCCATCGACGCCAAGAAACGATCCCCATACATGGACACAGACAAAATGGTTGCCTCCGAACCCATCGACGCCAAAAAACGCTCTCCCTACATGGACACAGACAAAATGGTAGCCTCCGCGCCCACCACCAACCCCAACTAGACCACGAAAGCCCACCAAGACAAAAAGAAAGAGGGTAAACCAAACAGCCATACCGCAGTAGCTGGACAAATCCACCATCTCCCCCCCCCAACACGCAAAGCAATGGTCCGTGTAAAAAAAAAAAAAAAAAAAAAAAACCAAAGCAAAGTTGACACTCGTTTTTATCTTCTTCTATTTTCTTTCCTTTCTGCCACGCCCTCTCATCTTGGTTTCGTTCTTGTTCGAGTACTCGTCGTTATGACGGTGGATGTAGATGTGGCAGCTGCAGAGCAGAGTTGATTCAATGGCATGTACCATACTTTTAATTGCTTGCTGTGTCTTTTCTGTCTTCGTTTTTCGTTTTTGCTTTGGGGAGGAAGAAAGAAAAATCCCAGAATGAGAGAAGGAATTTTTCACTTTTGGGAGGAATTCGACGTTCCCTTTCTATTGTTTCTATGTCATGTTAGTATACATATAAATACAGCAGTTGGGAAATCCGTGCTCTTGTTTGATCGTCTGGTCTACTTCTCTGCCATCTACGGCTTACATACTGATATTGATCACGCGGACAAAACACTACCAGTACATATATTACTACTACGTAGTACTATGGAAATCCATCTTTCCCAATCCTCAAGAAACCAACTACCCTGCACACTGCACAAAACGCCCTTCTCCCATGCGGTCCGTCAAGATGCCGTACTCTTTCTTCCCAGTCATGTGCATTGTTTTTTTTCCCCCTAGCACACAAACATCTATGTCTATTGTTATGTTTTTTTTTTTTTTTCACATCACCCACCAACAAAACGGGGATGAACAGAATGACAGAATCGATGAAAATACAAAAAAATTACGCCGACAAACTCCGCAGAACACACATTCCCTTCTTTCCCCGCATCGTCGTGGTCTAGAATTCGGCTACGCCATTCGCCGACTCAACTCCTTCCTTCTTCACTTCCTCGATGATTTGATCGAGAATGCCGGCACTTGCTGCGACGAGACCCAAGAAGGGGGGGGATGACTTGGTGACCTTGCTGAGGAACTCGGGGTGTGCTTGCAGGCTGTTTTTTTTTTTTTTGATTCATTTCGGATAACATCATTAGCATACATGACAACCTGGGAGGGTCCTACTGGCTATTTCCCGCCAACGTAAAAAAAAAAAAAAAAAAAAAAAAAGAGAGAAAGAGTAACGTACCCCACGTAGAAAGGATGGTCTTTGAGTTCAAATGCCTCCATGCGTTTGCCAGTCTCATCCTTGGCCACGAAATGAAGACCTGCCTTCTCGAGCTCCTCCACACGCTCCGGGTTGACTTCGTAACGGTGTCGGTGACGCTCGTGAATCTCGGAGGCGCCTCCGTACAGAGCTCGGAGTTTGCTCCATTCCGAATCAGGTTGGAACAGACTGGGCCGGGTGCCCAGTCTCATAGTGCCACCCAGTTGCCTAAGACCATATAGATGAGCAGGGAGAAGAGAGAAGGAGGGGGTTTGTGAGAAAACTTCATAGGCGAATGTTCCGGGGGACAAACTCACTCTTTGGATGATTCGGGCATGAAGACGACCGAGTGGTTTTCGGGATCCCTGGAGTTCACATCATCGACCCATTCCTCGGATGTGGCATTCGGTCGGCCGCATAGGGATCGAGAAACCTCGACGGTGGCGACCTGCATGCCCAAGCAGATGCCGAGGTAGTTCCGTTTGTTTTCACGCGCCCACTTGGCACAGGCAATCATTCCTTCGATGCCCCTCGAGCCGAAACCGCCTGCAAGATTTAGATTTCCTGGTTAGTTTGTGCCGCCGCCCCTGCTCCCGTTGCAGCAAGAAACAAGAATACGAACCTGGCACGATGACTCCATCTGCCTCGCAGACAGTCTGCCAAGCTTTGTGGTATTTGGCAGGATCTCTCTTTTGCGCAGCTGCCTCTAGATGTTCTGAGTCGACGGGCAAAAGACTCAGTTTGCGACGGCATCGCATGGCCGCGTGCTCCAGAGCTTTGATGACGGAAAGATACGAGTCCAGCATGCTTGTGTATTTTCCAACCAGGGCAATCTTCACGGGCGTCGTGTCTTTGGGGACCGTGACGATCTTCTTCCACAACTCCCAGAGCGCCGCGCCGTTTGCGCTGACGGCAGGCGATATGGACAGCTTGTCCAACTCCAATCCGGCTCTCAGGCGCTGGAGCAGCCCTTGCTCGTGGAGCAGCAGAGGCACCTGGTAGACGGTTTCCATATCGTGTACGCCGATGACCTGCTCATAGTCGACCTGACAGCTTGACGCGATTTTCCGGATAGTACCGTCAAAAAGGGTTGTGTCGCAACGGCATGCAATCTGGTACTTCGGGTCAGTTGTTGTTACAGATGCCCGTCTTTGTTCTTCGTGGGATGGGAGCTGACCAAATCTGGAATGAGACCTGCGCTTCGCATTTGCTTGATGGCGTGCTGGGTTGGTTTCGTCTTTTCCTCTCCGTGGATCCTACACGATGCATTGAGTCAGCACGAGAGAGAAGAACACGCAGCTTGAGATTTGCTCGAGGTTGTCCTGGCCGGGGGGGGGGGGGGGGGGGAAGAAGGGGACCTACAAGGGAACAAAAGAAACTTGGATATTGAAGAAGGACGAAGCAGGATCCTTGTTGAGCTTGTGTCGCAGCTGAACCAGGGCCTCTACAAAAGGGGCCGATTCAATGTCTCTAGGCGCGGGGTGTTAGTCGATCATGTCAGGATGTGACATTCAGACCGGATCCGAGTCCAGCAGAGCAGGCAAAAAGACGACGTGAGACGACGTACCCAATCGTTCCACCCTGCGGAATTCTCTGAAATTAGTGACCTGATGGGAGAGAGAAGAAAGGAAGGGGGCTTCCAAGCAACTACCATACCAATTCAACTAGCAGGAGAGGTCAGTAAAATGCCCAAAAGAAAAAAAGAAAAAAAAGGAACCAATTCAAGAGTCCTTCCACAGCAAGCCAACCACAACGTACTAATGCAGACGTCTGGTTCTTCACCAGAGTCGTCAACCGGAACCTTGGCAACTTTGGTGATCCACTCCACAATCATGTCGGTGATGTGAGGGACAACCTGCACCGTCCTCCCCAGGTAGGTTCCCTTTCGCTCGCGAGAAATGACCTCATGGTAGATCTTGCCAGTCGTAATGTTGTTGTCGCGTGAAAGCTGAATGCCGAGGTATCTAGTAAAGCAAACATCAATCGCTTCGTCGACAGAAGGGGGGGGGGGGGGGGGGGGGCGGCAGGTTAAAGAGGGCACAAAAAACC
>JABAEC010000154.1:6803-43981 GCA_013435705.1 Claviceps paspali | reverse complement strand
GGTCTCCCCCCCCCCCCCCCCCCCCCCCCCCCCCCCCCCCCCCCCCCCCCCCCCCCCCCCCCCCCCCCCCCCCCCCCCCCCCCCCCCCCCCCCCCCCCCCCCCCCAGGTTAAAGAGGGCTCAATCTACCTCTCGTAGTTTCCCAGATCTAAATCGGATTCTATTTTTTTTTCGGGTGTTAGTTCAAGTTGGACGGTAACCGACGAAACGCAAAAACAAAGATTGGTTGGCTTTTCCCTTTTCGCAGGAGCACATACCTCCACCATCCGCCAGGACAAAGCACTCGCCATGTCTTTGAGCAGCCACTGTCAGCACATGTCGCGCAATTTGAAGGAGGCTACGTAGTTGTTGGACACGGGACATACTCGAGAGGTCCCAAAGCTAAGGTCGGCCGTCGTCAGTATCAATCGGTATGGTACACTACACTACGACTTCGAGGATGCAATGTATGCTTACTGCCGGCGTCAATGTTCAAGTATGGGTCGATCTATGCAATCAGCATCCGGGAGGGAGGAAAATGGTCTTCGGAGAGTATCAAGATAGATACCTTGATTGCCTGCAATAAAAGAAAGACAGGTCAGTGACGCGTCCATGTTATGCGGAAGGGGAAAGGGCGCGCGAATCGAGTTTTCTTCTTACCGTGACTCGAAGTCCCGTGGTCTTGAGCAACAGTCCAGCCGAGGAGGCTGAGCGCAATTCATTAGCACGCCACAAGTCGCCAGCCGCCAGCCAGCAGAGCAGGATTGATCGAGTTCGAAGATGGTGTGAAACGCGTACCAATAATGCCTATAAGAAAATGAAAAAAAAAATAAAAAAAATCGGTCGTCAGTAAGTGCGGTTGCGGTTGTGGAGGAGTTCATTCGTCACATAAACCACGGCTCGTCGCATGGACTCACCTTTTCCGACGCCGGAGATGACACCACCGCTGACGAGAACAACACGCATCTTTGACGCTTTTCGTTCTGGCACGTTGGTTCGCGGCCAATGTCGGATTCGGAGTCGGAACCGATCGAGATGGTGATGAAGTTCTGCGCGTCGAGAATGGAATGGAGCTATGATGGTTGGAAATTGAGTTGCCAAACCTGATAGACCCCTGTTTAATTTTTCACTGGCTGTAGTTTTACTAGTTTTTTTTTTTCTTTTTTTGTGGGCTGAGCGGGTATGTAGCCCCACACGACGTGACTAAAGCGGAAATATTTATTCGGAGCAGTTGATCTGCAGCAGTACGTAAGTAGGTAAGTAGGTACGGGGTGGGTGTGTCATGTGTGATGGAGGGGGGGGGGGGTTCTCTGCCAATCCCAATATACGAACCCCGCCTTGGGCGGTGAAGGCCAAGTGGGAGCTTGTTTTACTTGGAGCGTGCACTCGGAAAAAAAGGAATAAAATATTATAGAACGACAAAAAAAAAAAGAGAGAAATAAAAAAAAAAATAAGCAAAAGAAGAAGAAGAAGAAGAAGATGTTGTGATGCACGGAATCGAACTCAGAGCCTCGCGCTCTGATTGGTGGAATTCGTCTAGATAAGTGGGGCGACAGCTGGGCATAGGTGGAGATAGGTGGCCAGTAGGGCCACATAATCTATGCCGCACACATCCTTACCTTCGCAAGCTTATTGCAAAGGGCGCCCTTCTTAGCTTAGATATATATAATAAGATTAATTATATAATTGCCTTATTTATTCTTTTGCACTAGTGCTTTTATTATAATTAGTTACCTTAGTGTAACTAATACTAATTAGTGGTTGTAAATACTAATATAACTATAGACAGTAAAAAAACCTAAGAAGAGATGCTATAAGGAGTTCTATTAGTATACTAAAGGAAGATAGTTAAGACTATATACTCCTTAGACTTCTAGGAATTGCCTTAGCTACTAGCTTTTACTTTATTAGAAGCTAGCGCTATAAGGGCTTAATTCCCCTTATTTATTATAAGAAAATAATAATACTAGAAGAAGAAAGCATAAGAGAACCTTCTAGTTAAAAATAATAAGAAAACATAGGAATTATTATATTCTATTAATAATTATTATAGAAATATTATATTCTACACCCCTTTTCTATCTAATTATCTATAAGTATTTACTTTTATCTATAAATCTTATTCTATATATACTTTTACCTTCTCTTTTATATACAAAACCTCTATATAATTATTTTTTACCTTTTTTCTTTACTTTTTCACCTTTTTAAACCTTTCTTTAATTATATCTATTATATTATTATACTCTAGCACTCCTTAGCATAATAAATCTATTAGAAGATAACTCTATTAATAATAAGCTATTGCAGATAAGTTATTAAAAACACAACCCTAAAGGACTACTAGAGCGTATTAAGAATTACATAAGGTGTATTAGTAAGGACTAGAAATACATAATAGAGGTTACATCTAATACAACCTTACCTTAAGTCCTTAATAATAAAATTACTCTCTTTATTAGCTATATCTACACTAATAGATAGTAAGACTAAGAACTCTAGGAAAACTTCTAAAGCTTCTTTATAGAATAGTCTCTTAAGAACCTTAAGAGTATTAATATAGATCTAATATAATATCTTTATAACATTCTTTATAAGAATAGTATATATATCCTATAATTAGGTAATAGGATCTATAAAACTCTATATAAGGTTATATATAAAGACAAATAGAGTACCTAGCCTAATAAAGAACTTCTTAAGCAAAGGAAATCTAGTAAATTTAACTTAGACCTTGCTTTACCTAAACTTTTACACCCTATAAAGCATAAGTCTAACTACCTTTCTTTATATTTACAACCCTCTTCTACTACTCTTAACCCTAATAAGTAACTTTAGTAATAAATTACCTAGAATTTACCTACACTATAGGTTTAGTAAGCTGTAATAGTAGTAAGCTCTATAATTTAGTAAAATAAAGGGCCTTATTATTAATAATTATAATACCCTTACTAAGAAGTATAGAATCCCTACCTACTAATTTACCCTTCTAGTTAAGCACCTATTAACCCTTTCCTACACTCTATATATAACTAGCCTTAGCAACCACAACCCTAGTAATATAGTTATTCTTAATTTATAAGAGAGTAGCCTCCTTCTTAACTATAAAAGCTTCCTATTAGGCAAAACTATTGCTTTATACATAATATAACTTATCTTAAAGTTATAAAGCTAATAACTAAACTTTAATGCTTATATAAGAATAGTAAGAAGTATATAGGTAAGATCTATAACTTTATTATCCTAAAAGTTATTCTATTTAAGGACTAATACTTTAAGCTTAGCCTTCTAAAGGAATATCTTAGGGATGCTTTTTTTCTTATTCTCTTAGGTAAAGCTTAGAATTTCTACCTTTATAATATTGCCTATTATAATTATAGAAACACACTTAATAAGCTTATTACTACTTTTAAAGCCTATTTTAAATTATAAAGCACTATTAAGCTCTATAAGTAAGAATAGGAAGATACTACCCTACTAAGTATTATAGCTAAGCATCCTAATAAATCTATACTTAAAGCCTTTAATATTATAGTCTAAACTCTTTAGAAAGTATACCTAGGCTTATATAAGTTACTAAATATAGATTATAAACTCTATAAGTAGGTCTATAAAGGCATCTAATATATTAATAAGTGCTAACAATTATTGTATATACACATAAAGACCTTTAATAGTATTTATAGTAATGTCTAAAGATACCTTATACTTTAGATTCTCTATAAAGAAAATATATAATACTATATTAATAACTATAATAAATTATTAGATTCCTCTTTACCTTTAAACTCTGCTTTCTTTATAAACTAAAAGTATTACTAATCCCCTTATAGTAGAAACTAGTATTAATAGGCTAAATCTCTACACTACTGCTAGGTTTATAATTAATTAGGCTATTAGTCTATAAAACACACTAAGAAAGAGTAATACTAAGCTAAAGAAGCCTAGTAGAAGATTAAGAAATGTAGTAAGCCTCTAACTAAGTAATAATATAAGGCCTTTCTATAATAATATAAGGGCGCTAATAATAATCACCTTAATAACGTACTGTAAATTACTAAATTTGCAGATAATAACTACTATAAGTTATTAGAAAGTAATATTTCTGCCCCTTTACTATCTTATAGGTAAAACTAGCCTACCTTATACCTTATATCTATATTCCCCTTTATTAATAATTATAAGCTTATTATTATAAACTTCTTTATAAAGACCTAGAACCCACTAGATTATAAAGCTATTGTTAAGACTCTTAATAATAGCTACTATAAATACACCTAGACTAAAGATAATCTATTCTAGGCTACTATTAGCCTATAATGCTTTATATTAGAGGACTACTACTCTAAGTATACCTTCTATAGTATTCTCCTAGATACTAGTGCTATAGGACCTTCTACTACTAGAATTAGCTAGGCTAAGGCACTAATAAGGGAGATAAGAACCCTAAAAATAAAGCCCTTACCTCTCTATATAGTATACTTTAGTATAGGCTCTAGTACTTTATTTAGTATTTTAAAAGTCTCTACAATATTTAGCATAATACCTTTTATTATACTTAATAGCACTACTCTATTCCTTTTATCTATTATAGATATAGATAGATTAGGCGTTAGATTTAATAACCTATAAAACCTACTTATCTAAGGTAATATAATAGTCCTAACAATTAGAAAATAGGGTTATCTATAGTAGACTTTTAAAGCTATAGAAATAACTGCTTTCTTTCTCTCTAAGTAAGACCTTAGATAACTCTATTATTAATTTAATTACCTCTTAATAGCCTATCTAACTACTATTCTAAATAAATTAGGCTATAAGATACAAGGAGAAGCACTAAAAAAGCTTACAAATGCCTACTACTATTACTAGCTAAATGCTAAAGCCCTAGGATGCTTTAAATTCACTCTCTAAGATAATAAATACAACTTTAACTATAAGATTATTATTAATATTATACAACTTAACAGTAGACTAGTCCTATATATTGTAGACTTAGCAATATTATTCTAAGCTACTAGGTTCCTTTACCCTTAAAAACAGAAGGCTTATAATATTTAGAATGCCCTTAAAGAATATTAGATTAATATCTATCTAGGTCCCCTAGACTAAATAGTTTATAATACTAGTAAGAATTTTACTTCTATAGAATTTAAGTATTATACACACCTCCTTACTATTAATATATTAGAGGTCCTAGTAGAAGTATATTACAGCATTAGTAAGGTTAAGAGATATTACGCTTCTCTCTGTAGGGCCTATAATATTATTAACGCTAAACTTTATAATAATCCTATTACCCTAGAGCAACGTTTATAAATAGTAGTAAAGGTAGTTAACAATTCTATAGGTCTAAATAGTCTTATTCCCACGCTCTTAGTGTTTAGAGTATACCTAAGAATAACTTATAAGTTACCTCTAAGCATACTAATTATATAGTAAGTAGAAGCACTCTATAAAGCAACCCTTAAAGCCTAATAATACCTTATAAGGCAGTAAGTTAATAATACTATTAATGCTTATAATAGACCTAACACTATATCTTTATACTTACTTCCTCTTTAGTCTAAAGTTATTATTTTCTATAAAAAAGAGGGCTATGTTATGGACTGGCCTTAGATACGACTGTATATAAGCGTCAATAGTATTATTGAAAATCATAGAGAGAAGGGAAAGAGAAATGTCCTCTCCTTCCTTCTCTATCTATCCTTAAATAGCTATATCCTATCCTAGTAGCATAATAGTAATCTTCCTTTGCGTTGCTACGCCTTCTTTTAGTACATCCTTTGCCCTTCCTTCTATACAATCCTTTTCTACCTCTTCTAGGTAACTAGGCGTAGTCCTAGTCCCTAATATATCTTCCCGCCCCTAAAAAAAAAAAAAAATTTATATCCCTTCCTAGCTTCTTTCTATAGTTTATCCCTAGTAGATCCTTACTATAACTATTGCCTATTGTTATTATTATTGCAATTATCCTATCCTTTCTTAAGGTAAAATATTTGTAGGTCCTAGGTTCGTCTACATGCCTATTGCCCTGCCCCCTTAATGTTACGCAACTAGTATATACCATTCTGTGTCTCTGTGGGTTGCGTTATTTATAGTGCCTTTATTACATTCTCCTAATTTATAGTGGTTACGTATAAAGTAAGATACAACTTACTTATCCTTACTTTATTGCAT
This sequence comes from Claviceps paspali, assembly GCA_013435705.1. NCBI lineage: Eukaryota > Fungi > Ascomycota > Sordariomycetes > Hypocreales > Clavicipitaceae > Claviceps > Claviceps paspali. The sequence continues at coordinate 37,823 of JABAEC010000154.1, read as the reverse complement.
TTACATTAGCAGCTAGTGGTCTGCTTATCTAATTATAGCCTTATTCTATATAGGTATAAATAGGAGCAGTGCCCTCCTTTATTTCTCTTCTTCCCTTATTCTACTTACTTACATCCTTTATTCTCTATACTATATTACTATATTATTATAGTTTTGTTTATTATTCTTCTAGAATTTATTTTATTGCCTTTATTCTAGTTACTATATGTATTGCCTATTATTTAATCCCTTATTTTATATAGTTTATGCTAATTTAGAACTAAACTTAGGCAGTCTTAGGTTTTTTACAATGTCTACTGCAGCTACACTACCCTCCCCTCCCCTACTAAATAACAATAGTAATAAGCCTTATTATTATATTAGTAAGTACCTTATTATTAGGGATTCCTCTAATAAGGAATATACTCTGCTAAAAACTATAAAGCACCTATACACACTATATAAGCTATACTTTATTCAAATTAGCATTATATAATGCATAGATGGTTCTATAGCAGTATATAAACCTTATACACTAGGCTATTATTTCTATACATAGAATATAGTAGTTTAGGCTAGTAACCTAAAACTATAACAAACCTATAAAGAAATGGTTTGTATAGCAAGAAATAACGCTTATATTATTCATCCTATAATGCCTAAAACCGCTACCTCTAAGGCAAAAAAGGCTGTGTTATCCGCAGAGTTCTATGGTCTTAGCACCTAGTAGCGCCGTTATTTTAATACTGTAATTGCCTTATTAGTGTCTATTTAATTAGCATTCACTCCTAGTTCGCCATCTACTACACCTAGCAATTAGCTTATGCTAGGTGGTGTGCCTTCCTTGTCCAGCCCTATATAGGGGCAATAAATCCCTATATAGTAGGTTTTTAGCTACATAACTATAATAGCTAAGTAGAGCGCCTACACCCTTACTGCTATTAAGTATATTAAGGCCTTCTATAAGCAGGAGTTTAGTTAGATGTTCTCCTTAATTAATAACTATAAGTACGTTGCTTTACATTGCTATCCTATTAATTCCTATCCCCTCTATTACTAAATGTTAACTCTAGAGTATATCTATACTCTAATACACTATCCTATCTATTAAACAGTGCTATATACTGCCTAAGCTTATTATAGGCTATCCTAGAGTATTATCCCTACTAGGTCCCCTATTATTAAGTTAGATATAGAGGGTAAAGAGGATCTAGGTAAGTCTAAGGAGGATGTTTTTTATAAGTAAGGGCTTTAAATCTAATTCTTTACTATTTTAGTGTAAGGTAGTTTTATTATAGACTAAATAAAACGCAATTTAGTGTTATAGACTTATAGTCTATTATATATAAGTATACTACCCTATGTCTATTTAAATTTGTCTAGTGCTGCTGTATTTTAGAATAATTTAAGGGGTTCCTAGGTTAGTTTAATCTATCCTTTCTATTTTATAAGGATATTCTATTGCTTACCCTAGCCTTAAGCATTCTTTACTATAAGTATTTCCTTAATCTAGTATTCTTTCTATAGTTCCTATATTTTATTAGATAGGTATAGTTCTAGGGGCAGTCTTAAGTCTGCAACTACTTACGTAGGCAATGGGTTGAATGCGGCGCGCTTAATTAGGTTAACATAAAACACTAGGTGTATTCTATAAGGAACGTCTAGCTTAACTATTAGTAGCATTAGGGTGCAAAGGACTATATACTTTACAGCCACCTAGTTAAGTTTTTGTAATAGTTTGTTTGTTTTTATATACTAAAGTAAGAGCTAAACCAAATCCCTAACCTAGAACTATTTAGTAGGTTGTTATAATAAGTTTGTTACCTTCTACTATTACTGCTAGGTAAATGTAATTACGCTCTACGTTATATCTAAGCCGTCACAGAGGTGTGCTAGAAAATGCTATGCCCTCCCCTTTAGCAATTTAGAGGGCATATTATCTAATAGTAGGCATTATATAGGTTTAAGATTGTATCTATTAAGCAGCAAATTCAGACTTATGCCTATAACCATAGAGTCCCTATTATTTAAGGTAACCTAATATACTATAAGGTGTTTAGCCTAGTCGTATTATGTAAATAAGACTAACATTTAGAGTATTGCTTACACTTCCTAATTTGCCTATTCTATACCGCTATCTATTTAGGGGTAATAGGATGTAGAGAGCAGTTGTTTAATACTAACCTAGTTACAGAGGGAGAACTAGAAGCTACTAAGCTAGTCCAACCCTTAGTCTATAATAATTTAAGTAGGAAATCCATAAAATCTCCACCAACATTCTTTAAAACGTTAAGCACATGCTTTAGCAGTAATTATCCTTATAGCTTTAAGCTAGATATATTTTAAGAGACGATTAGTTATAACTATAAGAAATGTTAGGTTATCTATATCTTTAGCTGGTAGGTCTGTTATAAAGTTAATAGATATCTAAGTATAATATCTATTAGGGGGCAGAATAGGTTTCAAAAGTCCTTAACGTTATTGTTAGCTTTTCCAGCTTTTATAACAATAATAGTTGCGTATAAATCTCGCCACGTCCTATAACATATTATCCTAGTGGTATAGTTGCTTAATTATAGCGAATATAGTGTTTTTCCTAGGGTGGCCTGCAGTAGGTAAGTTATAGTGTTGTTAAATAACTATAGTAGTTAAAGGTTTCTACGTAGGGAGCTATATCCAGCCCTAAAATTGTAGTATCCTATAAGTATTAATACTATAGTTCACCACCTATTCCCTTAATTTAGCATCTATAGGGAATTTCTAAGCGCCTTCCTAAACTATAGCCTAGCGTTTCCTATATATAGCGTCCTTAGTAATAGCCTAGTCCTAGAGTTCCTATAAGTAGTGGCTAGCAAACACTAGTGCGCTAGAGGGGATACCCTAGGTTAATGTTAATGCTATCTAGAGTAGCTGAATTATTATAGGTTGTAGGACCTAGGCCTACCTAGTCCTTTTTTTAGGGCTGTCCTGCTATTATTGTAATAAGGCGTCTAAACAGCTGTATTAGGGGCCTAGTTAATATTTTAGGTTGTAGTTAAATAGTAAGAGAAATTCCGCCTATTAAGCCTATTATTCTAATATATCCTATAAAACAGTAAAGTATTTAAGGTTTTTATAATCTATAAGAATGGTAAAGGGCTGTGTAACACTACGTAGTTCTGGTCCCTATACTTTAAGACAAGAGATAATAGCAAGTAGTTCTTTATTATGTATTATATAATTCCGTTACGCTAGTGTAAGTCTAGCTAAATGGTATACTACTAGAAAAAGTACCTAATTTGTACTAAATTATAAGAGGCATCCTCCTAGGGCAAATCCCAAACAGTCTACTTCTATAATAGTAGCCTTATTAGGGTTCTATTATATAAGAGCCAGCTCCTAGAGAAATGCGTTTTTTAAAAGGTTAAAGGCTGTATCTTTGTTAGGTTCCCAGTAGAATAGAACCCCTTTCTTTATAAGGTTAAGGAGAGGGCTAATAAGGTTGGTAAAGTTGCTAACAAAGTTGTAGTAGAAGTTAGCAAATCCTAGAAAGCTGTAGACTCCCCACACCTATGTGGGTAGTTCCTAGTCCTAAATAGCAGCAATCTTTATAGGGTTAGGGCGTATCTCTTTCCTAGCCTTAACTATATAACTAAGGTAGTAAACCATCTTTACTCTAAACGTACATTTATTTATATTAAGGTTAAGTCCTATGGTTTAGAGCTTAAGAAGCATATTCTATACTTTAGTTATATAGTTAATCTATAAGCCTATGGTATAGACTAGTATGTTGTCTAAATATGCTATTGCGTAGTCACCTAGTATATTCCCTAGGGCATTATTAATATAGCGTTAAAATATTGTAGGTGCTCCCAATAGGCCCATCAGAGTAATAAGCCACTTAAAAAGGCTAAAACATATCTAGAAGGCCGTTTTTAACTTATAACCTTCCGCCACCTAGACCTAGTGGAACACAGAGTGTACATCTACTTTTGTAAACTACGTAGCCTAGGCAAGTAATTAGAGCGTCTTCTTAATAAGTAGTAAGGGGTATTAATCCTAGTAAGTAATTTTGTTTAGGGCCTAATAGTCTATACAGAATTGCTATTTTCTATTTAGTTTTTTTACTAAAAGCACTAAGGCTCCTACTAAGGAAGAACTAGCATAGATCTATCCCTTATCTATAAGGCTAGTAATTTATTAGTAAAGCTTAAGGAGCTAGTCCTATAGCATATTATATATTAGTCCCTATAGGAGGTTAACCTCTATGCTATCTAGGTTCTGCTTTAGCTAAATAAAGTAGTTAAGAGAGCCCTAGTATAGGGGAAGGGCATTTGCTTTTTCCTTATTAAATAGATTAGCTAGGTTCTATAGTTCTAGTAGTAGGGCATTCTAATTAGTAGTAGTAGTAGTTATTATAGATGCAATAACTAACGTAATCTTGTGCAAGGTAGTGGCAATTATCTATATTAGTGTAGCCAATGGTGTGTCTTTTTAGCGGAGTAGTGCTGCTATAGTAGAGCTAAGAATAGCAATATTTAGCCCTAAGGAGGGGCGTTAACCCACGCCCTAAATTATTAGGCTGCCTACAGCACTAATAGAGAGTTCCTCTATTTCGCTGTAAAGCGTAACTTATTAATGTTTAAGCTAAGAGAGCCTAAGGATAGCATTGTAGGCAAGGCCTAGGACTATATAAAGAATAGCGTAGAAGGACTATCTATCTATATCTATAGTTACCCTAGCTATATATATAATTAAACTTGCCGCCTAGTAGGCAGTGTTGGTTCGTCCTTTAATTTCTACAGTAGTATATATAATTTATTACTAAGGAAGGGGAAAAAGCTTAAGGCTAGCTTATATTGCAGCAGATTTACTTATAGCACTGTAATAGTTACATCTACTATTAATCTAAGTATTAAAAAATACATATAAGTTATATAGTATAGGAATTATAAGTAGTGATCTATCTATAAGCAATTTGATTTGCTGGTATTCAGTATAGGCGGTACTAGTAGTATATATCTGTATTTTAGTAGAGCAGCTAGGGAGCCCCTATATAAGACTCTGTATAGAGGCTATTTATTTCCTAGAAGGGGGCTAGGCTAATCCTCCTCTACAGCTATAAAGGCGTTCACCTAGGTGCGTTAGCATAAAGGCAGGAGAAGTATATATTCCTAGATAAAGTGTCTATAGCCTCTACAATAGATGTATAGGTCCTATGCCTGCCGTTCCTTAATAGTAGCCCTACTAACCTAGGAAGCTTGCGTACCTCTACGTACAGCATTTCCTAGTTTCCTAGAGTAAGAGGGGGCCTAATTAGTACTAGCCTAGTTAACCCCAGTCATAGGCATGTCCCTATCTGTGTCGTATTATTAATATTAGGGCGCAGAGGAGGCGCCCTAAGCACAAAAGCGTTTGTCTATAAGGTGTGTTTCTATATTAATAGCAATAGAATAGTAGATAGCTACTGCCTAGTTATAGTTGTTCTTATCTACTCTACGCCTATAGGTGTGTTAGTAGAGTTGCTCTAATAAGGCGCCTTAGAGCTTAGCAACCTTTATTTTATTACTCTAGTTAAGTCCCCCTATAAGGGAGAGTTTTTATTTAAATTATAGAAAGAAATTAGCAAAATTTTCCTATAGGCCCTATATAAGTTAGTCTAATTTAGTTATAGCCAATTTCTTACAATAGGGATTGCTATAGATGGTTTTAAGGTAGGCTAGGAACGCCTCTATATTATAGTTTAGTTAGGGCCCCTATTTAAAATAGGCTGCAACTTAAGCCTACACAAATAGTGTAAGACTTTGCTAAATAAACATCTATTAATCCATTGCTGTGCCAATAAAGGCCTAGTCTAATTGCAGCTTATGCATAATAAAGAGCTTCTATAACTAGAAGAGGGCCTTATCTCCCCTATAGAGTACTCTAATTAGAATTAGTTTGCAAAGGATTAGAGGAGGAGCTAGCGCTGTCTAATTATATACAGCAAAGAGTTGTTAAATGCGTGCCTCCTAATCTTAAATTATGGTTTAAAGATCAGCAATGTTTAGGGCTGCTTATGCACTATTATTTGCCTACATTTTATTAATAATGTTTTCCTGTTGTGCAATTATGTTGTATAGGGCGTTGATTCGCTCATCCTGGTTCATTTGGTGTGCCATCTTAGCCGTATCCTTAGCTAAGGAAGGGATGATTTTTAAATATTATAGACTAGCCTTAGATACAACTATATATAAGCGTTAATAGTATTATTAAAAATTATAGAGAGAAGGGAAAGAGAAATGTCTTCTCCTTCCTTCTCTATCTATCCTTAAATAGCTATATCCTATCCTAGTAGCATAATAGTAATCTTCCTTTGCGTTACTACGCCTTCTTTTAGTACATCCTTCGCCCTTCCTTCTGCGCGATCCTTTTCCACCTCTTCTAGGTAACTGGGCGTAGTCCCAGTCCCTGACAGGCTAGACTAAACCTTTTACCCTTCTTAATATTAATAAAGAGGACTATACTATTAAGATACTATATAGTTCTATAAGATTCTAATCTATAGTTATAAAACTATACATCTATAATAATAATAATAAGACTTTCTTAATGCCTACCTAAGCTATAATAAACTACTATAATAATAAAGAGGCTAGAGTAAAAGACCTCTAAGAAGTAGAGCTAGTAGGCTTTGCAATACCCTTAACCTAATAAGAGAAGGATGCCTCTTCTATATTAACTAGAGGATCTAGTATAACTAAGCGTAGCTATAGATAGCCCTAGAAACATTCCCTTAGTATTTATACCTTTACTAAAGAGAATATAGGGCTATTACTACTACTACCCTCTACTATAGTATATATACTACTATCTACTAATAGTGCTTATAGAAGCCTATAGAAGGAAGTAGTAGTAGAGAATAGGGAGCTTTTAGAACTACTAAGGGCAGCTAAAGATAAGGCTAATAAGCTTACTAATACTAAGATACTAATAGTAATAGTAAGGTAAGTTACCTCTACTCTAGAGCCCTTAGTAGAGATAAATAAAGGAAGACTAGGCTAGCCTATCTATATAGGTAATAAAATCCCTAGTCTACCCTATCTACTAATCTATAATACGCTAAAAGGCGCTAAATTATATGCTTAGGAAAATATTGCTGCTAACCTAGCCCTTATAGCTAATAAAATAAGTAGTACTAATAATACTACTATTAAAGTAAAGGCCTCTTCTTTAAAGCTAGAGAGGTTAGTTAAAGGCGCATCTACTAAGGCATTATTATCTAAGACTATATTACTAGTTAATAATAATAATAGTAACACTATAGTTTCTAATATAGAGATATCTACACTTAGCACTATAGTTCCTAGTATAGAGATATCTATAGAATTTAGGCTTACTAACCATTAGAAGGCACCTAAAGGGCAAAATAGGCTAAAAGTAACTAAGTTACCTAAAATCTTATTATAAGTTTTTCCCTAGACCCTTTAAAGCAACTCTAACAATCCCTTTAAAGTCTTCCTGTGATGGACTCGAGCTGATGGCTTGGGTCCTTGGTAAGAGAAGAAGGGGAAGAGAGTGGGGGACAATAGGCATAGGAGGGGCTACCTATTGGATACTCTTTGGCATAGGTTAGGATAAGAAGCGATGACTCTTAGGGCATGCTTAGGGCTTAACTAGTAATCCTATAGAGTATATATAGGATACAGATAGGCTGCTAGAGGAAAGAGCCTCTCTTCTCTTCTTTATAGTTAATAATAACTCTATAAACGCTAGATAGCAGTTGCTCTCTAGGCTAGTCTATAATAATTATTAACTATTACCTTAAAGAACAAAATAGAACCAATAGAATAATAATAGGGAAACCTAATAATAATATAATAGACTAATTAGGTAATTAGAAGGAACTTAAGTTCCTCTATATAATAATCTATAAGTAGGAAAGGCAACTTATAGAATTGTAATACTATATAAATACTATAGAGGCTATAGCCTATAATATAATAATAATAGGGCCCTATATAGAACGCTCTTTATGTAAGCCCCTCCTAATAGGGAGCCCCTATAATAGTAATAAGGCCTCCTTCTAGGCTTAGCAAAACCTTATGTCTTATAAGCTGTAGGCAGACTCTAACTTTATTAGTAGTAACTATAACAAATAGTTTCTTATATACTAGAACCTTAGCCCTAAGATATAGGCCTAGGTAGCCCTCTACTTTAAGCTAGGGCACACTCTTAACTATAGCCTTATAGCCTTTCTAGGATACCTAGATAGTATATTTATAGATCTATATAGGAAGGAATGTATAGTCTCTAAGCTTAATTAGCTTAAACAGCATAATAATAAACAATTTACTAATTTCTATGTTTGTTTTAAATAGAAGTTAGTACTAATAGGAGGTATAGGGTAGGCGGATACTGTTAAACTCTTACAACTCTATATAGTGCTTAATAAGAAGATATATAACTTCTATATTAGACGCAACATCCTCTGCAATAACTATTAGGGGGTAGTTAAGCAATACCTCTACATTGCCTTAGATATTAACTCCTACTACCTTAAAGAATGCATTAAGTTATAATGCTACTAACCTAATACTTATAACTATAATAGTAATACAGAGATAGGTAGTATTAACACTGCTAGCTTCTAGAAAGCTTTGTAATGCTCTTAGAATACTATAAAGGGGATATAACCCTCCTAGCCTAATGCTACTAAGACTACTATATAGGCCTTCTAGGTTACCTAAGTAGTTCTTAACTAGCATTACAATGCTAGCTAGTGTCTCTACTATAATACTAATAGGCACCTTATTTAGTAGTGTAACCTCCTCCCTACAAAACCACCTTTCTCTATAATAGATATAAAAGCCTATAGCACTTCCCTTAATAAATCTATAGAGAAGATATTAAATACTAAGTTAGAAAAAGAGGATCCTATTACTTAAGTCTTAGCAATAGGTAAACTAATGCTATAAAGCGCTCTACTACTACTACTTTTAGATTAGATAAGGACTAATATCTAGATATAGAAAATCATATAGAAGACCCCCTATTCCTTATACTACTTCTATATAATAGAACCTTATTTCTATAAGCCTAAGTTAATAGTAGTTATAATAGCTTTGCAGCTATAAGCAAATAACTAGTATAGTAACTCTACCTGCCCTATATTACCCTACTATACGCTTACAGCCTTACTACAGCCTTAGAGAAGCCCCTAGGGTCCTAGGCAAAGTCTATAACACATCTATATATTACCTATCTTATCTACTTTTAGGCTAATATTAATAGGTAGGAGTTCCCTATAGTTGCCTATATAATCCTAAGCCTCTTACACAACTATATTCTTAGGGCCCCCTAGCTAGCCTAAAACAAAATTAAACTTTACACATCTTAATGCTCTCTTATAGTAGGAATACGTAAAGGACTTATTATTAAGGCCTCTAATAGTTAGCACTTAGACAACCCTACTATATTAATATTAGGCTCTATATATGCTAGCTTAGCTTAATAAGTATACTAGAGACATTCTTCTATCTATCTTATTAGCACCAGCCTCTATAAGATTAATATAGCCCTTATAGATATAGTAGGACTCCCCTTAATAAATAAACTAAAAACCATAGCTTACCTACTACCTAAACTAGTAGACTTTATAGACCTCTTTAGTAAGGATTATGCTACTACACTACCCCTTTATAGGGGCAGCTCTAATTACTATATTTAACTCTAGAAGAATCTAAATAGCTTCCTTTTAGAATTACTATAGGCACTGCTATATAATATACTATATAATTAACTTCTTAAAATATAGAAGTAGATTATAGATCTAATAGATAAAGGTTAGATCTATACTTCTTCCTCTTTAGTAGCTGCCTCTATCCTATTAGTAAAGAAAGTAGGGGGTAGTTAGTAGTTCTATATTAATTACTACGCCCTTAATAAGATTATTAACTAGGATTAATACCCTCTTCCCCTAATTAAGAAGACCCTACACTCCCTTATAAAGGTGTATTAATTTATAAAGTTAGACGTTAAGGTAGCTTTCTACTACCTTAGAGTAGCTAAAGGGGACGAATACCTTATAGTGTTCTAGATATATTTTAGGCTATTTAAATAGTTAGTATGCCCCTTTAGGTTAGCTAGCGCGCTAGCTACCTTCTAATAATATATTAATAGCATACTTAGCAACGCCCTAAGGATATACACTATAGTATACCTAGACAACGTCCTAATCTACTTAGGGGGTAGCTGTAAAGACTATATATAGTATACCTAATAGATCCTTACTTAGCTACAATAGGCAGGCCTATACCTTAATCTAAATAAGTATGCTTTTAGTGTTAAAGAAGTTAAGTACCTTAGGTTTATTATCTATATAGGGTAAGAAATACGCCTAGACCTAGATAAAGTGGCAGTAATATAAAACTAGAAGGCCCCTTAACATATTTAGGGTATTAAAGCCTTCCTTAGCTTTATAAACTTCTACTAGGAGTTTATTGCTAACTTCTTAGATATAATAGGGCCCCTTTTAGCTCTTACTAAGAAGGGCGCCCCCTTTGTCTAGTCTAATAAGTATAAGGCCTTATTCTAATAACTAAAATAGGCTTTTATCTTATACCTAATCCTTACTTAATAGGACCCTAATAAGGATATAGTTATTAAAGCAGATGCATTAGGCAAAGCTATTAGGGGATGCCTTTCTTAGTATAGCTAGGTAGGAATATTACATCTAGTAGTATACTACTTAGCTTACTTAACCCTACCTTAATAGAATTATACTATTTATAATAAGGAGCTTCTTAGTATTATTTCCTACCTTAAAGTATAGTCTACTAAGCTCTATAGCATTGCCTATCTATTTACTATACTAACTAATTATAAAAACCTAGAATATTTTACTAGTCCCTATAAGATATCTAAATAGTAGGCTTACTAGGCTAAGACACTAGCATTATTTAACTTCTACCTTTACTACTAGCCTAGCTCTTAAGCTAATAGACCTAACGCTCTCTCTAGACGTAAGTAGAATAAGTTAGGACAACCCCCTACGCTATAAAGTTTACTCTAACCTATATTAATAGTATACCTTATAAGCGCTTAGAACTAGAACATTACCTCTAAAGGGGAGACACTAAATTATAGGGTCTACAATACATTCTATAATACACCTACTAAGAATCTAATAAATCCCTACCCTATTTCTAATATAGTAGAACCATTAGGCTATAATTTCTTTACTAATATACACCTCTAGGACCTATAGAATTAAGGTATATAGGCTAATATAATCTATAAGGTAAAGCTAGAGGTAGTTAAGTAAGGTATCTAAAGATTTCCCCCTATAGTAGAGATACGCTAATAGATTAGTAATTATGCCTTTAATACCTACAGCGCCTTATTATTTTAGGGTAGACTATAGGCCCCTTAATATAAGCTACTTACTATAATGCTTATCTAATAAGTATATAACTTACCCCTATTAGAATATCTAGAGAAGAACTCTACCTTCTAAGCACTCTATTAGGATTTCTACTAGGAAGGTATATCTACTAATATAGTACGCTATATCTATAATTATTATTGTATTAGCGCATAGAAAAGTTAGCAACTATACTAGGGCCTACTTTAACTAATCTTAGCGCTAGACTAATACTAGTTATAAATCTCTATTAACTTTATAACTAACCTCCTAGCTAAGGGAGCGGAAGACCTATAGTACCTTATAGTTATTACTAATTGCCTTTCTAAGTATATTTAGTTAGAAGCTATAACTATAATAGTAGCTAAGGTGTATACACAATAATTCCTTAATTACTAGTAGTGGTTCTATAGCTTTCCCTAGAGTATTATCTCTAACTAAGGCTTAGATTAAATAAAGGGGTTTTAGTCTGCCCTTTACTCCTTTATAAATATATAGCAACTTCTCTTAATAGTATATTACCTCTAGACTAATAGGGGAATAGAAAGGGCTAACTAAGAAGTATAGGCTATACTATATATTATTATTGCATTCTTATAATATAACTAGGCGTTACACCTACCCTCCTACTAGTTAGCTCTAAACAACTAGACCTTAACCATTACTAGAATAAGCGCCTTTTACGCCCTATATAGATATAATATAGAACTTATTTAACGCCTAGTAAACGCACTTAGAAGCTATACATTACCTAAAGGATGTACTATAAGGTTCCTTAAGACTATTTATAAAGGTATATAATTAGTATAGATAGTAATTAACTTTACCTAATAGTGTTAGCAAGACACTACTAATTATTCCTAACGCCTAGTAGAATAATTCTAACTAAAGGATAAGGTATAGTTAGATCTTTACTACATTAAAACTAAACATCCTAGTTATAAGCTAGACTAGGTAATAGCTAAATATACTATCTTAGAGGCTTCTACCCCTCTTATAGTCTAACTAGATGTCCCCCTAGGAATCCATCTAGTATTCTACATTAATCTTATTAAACACACAATGTATAACCCACTTCCCTCCTAGATAGTGTGTAATTATTACCTAGGCCCTCTCCCTAGTACTTCCTTACTAAAGGCGTCTAAGTTTACTATATAGGAAATCCTAGGCGCTAAGAATGCAAAGGGATAGGATAACTAATAAAATATTCTAGTAAAATAGGTAGGGTATAAAAAGCTAATATAGGAACTACTAGAAAATTTAAAAGGGATAGAGGCTTTAGTATGTTTTAAGTTATAATAGGGGAACGCAAAATTCTATAATAGGCCTGTCTTATAGCTAACAATTTTAGATTTATATCCCCCTTAGAATACTTAGACTATAGTATAGGACTCTATATTAACTTAACTTAGTTCCCCTAACTACTCCTTAGTATTCTTCTTAATAGTTATTATAGGTATTCCTAAGGGGGGGAAATAGGGCTGCTAAGGGTATAAAGGGGTAACTGCTAGCTCTACACTAGAGGCACTAATAGAAGCTGTAGGGAGCTTACTAGCTAATAAAGCAGCCTCCTTATAGGTCTATAATTACTAATAGAAGGGAATAGATATAGTGTAATAAGGGGCTAGGGAGTAAGTAGGCAGGAGGTTATTATCTACAAATAGGTCCTCTACTACTAGGAGAAACCTCCTAGATAAATATAAGGGGGTTGCCTCTAGGAGATAATCCTCTATTTACATTAATACCTATGTTAATTAATTAATATAAGTAATTAGGTACTCTAGTGTAGCTATAAGAGAGGTATACCTAGGGCTAGGAGATAGGGTAATAGGGGTAGTAGATAGGTAAGGCACTATATAAATAGGCGTAGAGGGGGCAATAATAGGCGTAGAGTAATGTATAATAATAGACTAGGAGGGGGCATTAAGGGCATTTAGTGTAGCCTTACAGCTGGCTAGGTTGCTTAGGGGAGTATAGCTGTTAGCTACCTTTACTATAGTAGAGGAGGCTATAGTAGTGTTAACTAGTGTAATAAAGCGCTTACTAAGCTCCTTAAATTTAGAAATAAGAACTACTGCTATAGTTCTCTACGTCTCCTTAGAGTACTAATAGAGGGTTTTAATAGCCTACCCCTTAAGGATTGCTACTATAATCTTATGTGTAAATTATTATAAAAAGGGGTTAGTAGCAAATAAGTAGTAGGCCTATATATAATATTGTTTCTTATAGTAATAGGGCTAATAGGCCTTATAACTAATAATACAGCACCTAAAGGTGCTATTCCTAGCTATATATAGTAAATATAAGAGGCACTATAGCTATATTTACTAATAAAGCTAGAAATGCTTATTGCTAGAGTTACCTTCTATCTTATAGTATCTAAGAATGCGCAAGGGGTTATAGTAGGGGCGCTAACCTCCCCTAGGGACACTAGCAGCTATAGATATAATACTATATAACTCCCTATTATTAGCTAGTAGGTAGCAAGAGGTAGGCAATACAAATACTATATAATTTATATAGAGTAACTAAGCAGAATATATTAATAGGAGCAATAGATAGCAAAGGAAGGTTAATCTTTATTATTAAGGGGATAAGTAGGTGATAGAGGGTAACTAGAAATACAGTTAGTTAATCCTAAATAGGATATAAAGTAAACGCCTAGGGGTGTAAATATATACTAGAAGATAAGCATAAGGATTATAGTAAGTAAATTAATACATAAGGCAGGGGGATTTTTTTAAAACTAAGGATAGTGTAATAAGAGGGAGATATAATATAATAAGGAAGTTGTAAAGAGTAAGATTAAAAGGAGGGGAGATACCTTTTATATACACCCTAGAGGATAGGGGTGATCTAGGCGAAAGTAGGGTGGCGATAAAGCAAACCTTAATAGGCATTGTTATTATAACCTGCGATAGCTTAATAGTATTATGTTACTACTAAGGGGTTGCCCATAAGGGTGCCAGACACATGCGTATTATAATAAACGCGCAATCAGACCCACACCACTTAGCATATAGACCTACCGCACAACTATACCTATATATAACACTACAATAACAACTATAGAGTGTAACAATTCCTAAGAAGGGGGCTATATAATAGACTTAAGCTAATAGCTTAGGTCCTTAGTAAGAGAAGAAGGGGAAGAGAGTAGGGGATAATAGGTATAGGAGGGGCTACCTATTAGATACTCTTTAGTATAGGTTAGGATAAGAAGCAATAACTCTTAGGGCACACTTAGGGCTTAACTAGCAATCCTATAGAGTACATATAGGATACAGATAGGCTGCCAGAGGAAAGAGCCTCTCTTCTCTTCTTTATAGTTAATAATAACTCTATGAACGCTAGATAGCAGTCGCTCTCTAGGCCAGTCCATAACACTTCCTTACTTTAAAAAAGAAAGCTAACCTTAATCTAGCTATATAACTTAGAAGTAAAGGTAAGATTATAATGCTAGAGAAACCCTTTAAAGCATCTAATAAAGTAGAATTAGATTCCCTATAAGCTAGAAATGTATTCTAATTTATCCCCTTCTATTAATAAGAAGATAGAACACAACAACTCTTTAAATCACAGCTTATATAGGAAATTAAGGGAAAAGGCACTAATAAGCTATATAAGAAATTATAACTTATAATTTAGGGCTATAATAATGCTAAGAAAATAATAATTTTAACTTAGTTACCTATAATTTAAAGAGTAAGCTAAAGACTTATTATAGCCTTAGCCCTATTATTACTTTAGTAAAGCTACTTACTTTAGATTAGAGACATTATATAAGTATATGTTTAATCCTCTATAGAGTTAAATAGACTAATTACTATAAGACTCCCTAAAGAAATTGCTAATAACTTCCTTTATAATACTATAATATAAGTTATTAAGCCTCTTTATAGAATTGTAAAAGTAGGCACTTACTAGTAGTTAATATACTTAAAACACTATTATAAGAAACTTAATATAGAAGCATTAACTTATAATCTATACCTCCTTATATCTAATGTAGGAAACTAGGGATTTAGCCTTATTAGTATATAAATAGACAATATACTTAGCCTTAGTAATAAAATTTTCTTTAAATAAGAAGAGAAAGAATTACTAGAAGCTAAATTTATAGCAAAGCTAAAGCAAAGACTTAATAATAAGAATCCCCTTATTTTTAATAGCTATATTCTTTCTACTACTAATAATAATAATCTCCTTTTTATATAGAAAGGCTAGAGTAAGAAAATCTATACTATTAATATTATAAATCTAGTAAGAGAGCAGAAATATATTAAATAATATGCTTAAGGCGCTTATATTACAATAATTTACTAACTAGAGGTATTGTATAACCTCTTAGTTGCTACGCAACACTAAAATATTAAGAAAGATAATATTACATAATTAAATAAGAGGCTTAAATAGCAAATTAACTATTAGAAACATAGCCTCTACTATATTCCTATTAATCTATAAAAAGCAAAGCTATTTATCTTTATAGATAGCTCTTTTATAAATAATAAAGACCTTACTTTATAACTAGGATATATTATAATCCTAGGAAATAAGGAAGCCTTAGCTAAAGCTAAATTTATAATATAAGGGAATATTATTATATATAGCTCTGTAAAGAGTAAATATATAACCTAAAGCGCACTAGCTTTAGAATTGTATAGAATAGTGCTTAGTATTAATATTATGTATATAATAAACACTATAATAAACATTATAATAAGTTAACTCTAGCTCCCTAATATAAAGCTAGTTGTCTATACTAATTCCTTCTTACTATATAAGTGCCTAGTTAAGCTAGGTATAATAAAGGAAAAACAGCTTATAATTAATATTATAGCCCTTAGGTAATTATATAAGTAATAGAAGATATTAGAAATCTACTAGATTAATAGAAAGGATAATATTATAAATATAATAATAAAGGCATTACTAAATAAGTGCCTTAAGAGCTTTATTAACTATAATAAAGTAATAATTTAAGTAGAGGGCTAGGTTAAATACTCTATAAAGGGACCTAATATATAATACTTATATAGTTACTGTAAATACCCTTAATTAATTCTACTAAGAAAAGGACTAATAACCTCCTTAGCTAATTAGAACACTAGATTCCTTTAATAGGATCTACTTATATATACTTCTTCTTCTTTTAATTTTTATTACATTTTTTAGCTACTCTTTAGCCTTATAATATATTAACAAAAAGAGAATTTGCTAGTGTTATAATATATAGAATTAAACTCAGAGCCTTATACTCTAATTAGTGGAATTTATCTAGATAAGTAGGGCAATAGCTAGGTATAAGTAGAGATAGGTAGCTAGTAGGGCTACGTAACCTATGCTGTATACATCCTTACCTTTGCAAGCTTATTGTAAAGGGCGCCCTTCTTAGCTTAGATATGTATAATAAGATCAATCACATAATTGCCTCATTTGTTCTTTTGCACTAGTGCTTTTGTTATAATTGGTTACCTTGGTGTAACCAACAGAAGAAGAAGAAGAAGAAGAAGATAAACCCCCAGAAAACAAAACTCCACAAACAAACTCGCACAAGTTTTTCCCCCAAGCCTTATCCACGCCCTCTCTCCCTCTCTCCCTCCCTCTTTCCCTCACTTTCCCTCTCTCTCTCTCTCTCTCTCTCTCGCACACCCTCCCCGTCTCATATCTTCACATCATTACTCACCTACGCAGTTTCAGCCAGCATAAAGTACAGAAAGAAGATGAAATAGCACACCTACCATCTACAAAGGTTATCCAATGTATCCATCGACCAGACCAAAAGCCAACTCCCCCCCCCCCCCACCCGTCATCATCTTCCGCCCACCATCTTCGCCAAAACATGCCTGCCGGCCGTACCAAAGCAAGCCCGTCTTGCATGGCAGGAGCGTCATCTACATACGACGTACGTAGTAGTAGTGTATTCGGATTGTGGGGAGGGGGGTTAGTCGTGTTTCAAACAGAATATGGAAGGGAGAGGGGTGTGTGTGTATGCGATGTATACATGCATAGTACGTGTATATTTATATATATATATGTGTGTGTGTGTGTGTGTGTCTGTGTATCTGTGTGTGTCTACTCAAGGTGTACGATACAACACACAGCACATAACATCGCAAAATGACCAATACATACATATTCAATAATGCACGATGGCCAAAAAAAAAAAAAAAAAAAAAAAAAAAAAAAAAAAAAAAAGTCCGAAACCAAACCCCAAAATCACAAAAACAAACAACCCCTCCCTCATAATCTAGATCATGCACACCTCTCGTAATAGATACAAGGATTAAGAATTGGAGACGCCCCAAAGCCAAAACGGAACCAATAGAAAAAAAAAAGAAACGAAAAAAAAACATCCCACAAATACTGTGAACTGTAAACCGTTGCCATATCCCATATCCTCCCCACACAAGCCTCATCGATATCACCCCCACGGACCGCCAGTTGGTAAGGCGTGCAGGTCAGGTCTCGCATCACATATCATCTTTGTTCTTGTCATCAGCTTGTCAGACATTTTCCCTCGTCAATTGAAACCCCCGCATTTTGCCCATGGGAGGGGGGGTACGGCATAAAGAGGCGGCGCTGATGCAAGCTTACGCCTGCGTCTAACTACTAGTAGTACTTAGTACTAAGTAGTAGTACTATGTACTTTGTACATCTGCCGGCGACTACAACTTGTCTCATACACACTTTTATGCGTCCCATCCAGTGCAATTCGTAACAAAAAAGTCTGGCCACGTGCTAAGGAATGCGCCGGACACGCGACACGCGAGACGTGGCATGGCATGGCATGTGGGAAGGCCAACTCGGCGACAAAAGGTTGCCGACAACTTACGACAACGAGAACGCCTTCATGGCTGGCAGCATCACCATCTCTCCACACAAGATTCAAAGTATATTTGTGGCAGCTCAAAGAGTGTTGGAAAGAAACTCGCCGGCACATACACGTCATCAACGCAAATAAAAACAAAAAGGACAAGAAAAAAACAAACAAAAATCGCACACGACTGAGTTACTTGACATGGCCGTAGTGGCCTGAGGGGTATAAATCCGCCCTGTCCACCATCATCACACCAACACAGCATCGATTTGATGATGTTCGAACGTGCAATGCACGGCCCAGGGCGGGATCCGCATCGTCCACAACCTCACACATTTTCATGTGCATTCCAGGCAAAAAAAAAGCAGCCAAACTCCATTTCCTCCAGCTGCAGCAAACCAACATTGTGCTGCTTCCAAAAAAAAAAAAAAAAAAAAGACCCACGCGGGGGGGGGGGGGGGGGGGGGGGGGGGGGGGGGGGGGGGGGGGGGGGGGGGGGGGGGGGGGGGGGGGAGGNNNTACAAAAAAAAAAAAAAAAAAAAACAACCCCCCCCCCCCCCCCCCCCCCCCCTTCCTTTTTTTTCCATCTTTCATCTTGCCCCCCTAGATGGAAATTAAAGTACCACTGGAATGAAGCGGAGAGTGTTTTCGTAGCGTCTTCTTCAGCTCGTTTCGAGCATATATCTGCGTCGCGTCCCGCCCGCCCCCCAGCTTCTCTCCGGGGTTCGTCCAACGTAAGATGCTCCTACCTCTATGCCATCAGAACAGGTCATCTCCAAAATCATTGTGAAAACGTTCCTCCACGGCATCTTCTTCTTCGTTCGAATCGTCCCCCTCCATCGCTGGTGAGCTCTCGGAGAGCCCCGTGTAATGGCTGTTGCCTGATGAATGCCACACTGAATTGTTTTCTGCTTTCAGTCGTTAGGAAAACATCAATGCAGCAAGCTAGATAGCGAATTCGACGCAAGAGACAACAACAAGAAGAAAAAAAGAAAAAGAAAAAAAAAACCACAACTAGACCCACCGAGACTTGGCAATGACTGCATGCTCCTAGGTCTGTGCAAGTTCTCACCGCTCAGTCTCCTGACGTATTTGGATGCTTCGTTGTTGATCCACACGTCGATGTTGGCATCATGGCACCCGGCATGGGTTATGAGATGATTTTTCAGGTGGGACGACTCCTGCAGGAGACTCAAGTACTGTGACTGGAGCTCGGTGTGCATGGCTTCCAAGCCAGACTTTTGTTCTTCGAGCTTCTCGGTCCATGCCTTTTTGCGCTTCCGACACTTGGACGCCGCAACCCGATTCCGTTCCAACGATCGCTCACGGCGAGTCGACTTTTTGGCTTCCTCGATTCTGGCAGGTCGTCTTGGCTCGCGTTTCGATGACCGACGTGGTGCGGGCGCAGCGTTTGGCTTTTCATTCTCGGGCATATCTCTCTGTCTGACGGTTTTTCTTTTCACCCTCTCTTGCTTCGGGGGGAACAGAGGAGATTGCGGTTGGGTTTCAGACGACAGAGTCGTCGACGCCGGCGGCTCGTGACGCAGTTCATGTGATGTGTCGCTGACCCTCGCGGTTGTGGGATGAGAGTCCGAAACGGGTGGAAAACTGGCATGTAAAGAATACAAATCCGTACCACCAACGACAAATTGATCCTGAAATCCCGTGGGAGGATCCGGGTACGTGAGATCCATGGTGTCATCGCCGAACAGGCACCGATCGGGAGAGTTGAAGAAGGAATCGTCGGCCGAGTCCAACGTCAGGTGATTGCCAGGATCGGGCTTTGCACCAGGGGTCTGGCTAACCATTGGGAAGTTGGCTGTCAACATCATACATGCCTGATTCTCTCCAGCTCAAGCTTGGTCTTCGAAGTACTCTATGTTCCCCGAGTACTACTACTAGGTAGTAGACGATGTCAGTAAGAGCCGTTGGCCGCAACCAATAATTTTGCAATTTCCAGACACAAATTTTGCTTCACTACCATCAGTCTATACAGGTAATGTTACAATTTCCGAGACAGTGTGTTTGAATGGCCGTATGGGGACAACGCAAAAAAAAAGAAAAAAAGAAAAAAAGAAAAAAAAAACCGTCTTGTTTTGTTCCCTTCTTTTTTTTTTCCAACTGACCAAGGCGCCTGCATCGGGCGATGACATGTATAAAGTTTGCCAGAGATGCCCTCGTCGGCAGTGGTAGCGCGTGTGTATGTATGTTGGCAAGACCAAAGGGAAATTGAAATCCCGCGGAGATGTTTGTACTATTTGCCGCGACGAACAGAGAGATGATGATGGTGATGTGGTGTCAAGGCAGGCAAGGCAGGCAGCACGGCGTAGTATGGGAACTGGCATCAGACAAAGGGGGGAGGCGAAGCCAACAGGACAAGGAGATTCATGTTCGGTTCGCCCTCACAAAATAAAAGCAGCGGAAACACATCATACCTTGTCATGAAGCTCTTTTTTTTTTTTTTTTTTAATTTTTCTTTGTGTCTTCTGCTGCTGCTGCTGCTGCTGCTGCGAAGAGGAGGGGTGTCGTGGTGAGACGGGGAGTGCTGTCATTTCTTCGCGGGTTTTTCTGGTTGTTCATAATGTGACGATTTGGAAGCACTGTGTAACCTTGCCGTGGCCAGGGCGGGAAATATGCCCTCCACAAAGGCCAAACGGTGCGACCAACGACCAACCGGGCTTCATCTTGGCAGGTGTCCCTCGCTGGCAGTGGCAGCGGAAGAGGATAGAAGGAAGCTGCGAACCAGGTTGTGGCCCAAGCCCGAGTCCGAGTCTGATAGCTATTACTACTACTACTAGTACTTAGTACTACTAGTACTTACTTGGTACCACTACTACTACTAAGTACTAAGTACTAGTAGTAGTAGTAGGAGTAGTAGTACTACTAAGAGTAGCTGATGGTTGGTGGTTGGTCGATTACATACATGGTAGTGGTCGGAAAGAATATTAGTCGCAGCTTCCACATCCGCGTATTGGTGGAGGCTGACCCTCCGCGTTCCTCCCCGGCGCAAAGCCAGAAGCAACGGCCGTTCCAGTACACTCTGCCACGTTCAAGCCCTGTTTACCGCCACACACACGTGCCGTGTCATTTCTGATTCTCTGATCTCTTTGCCCTGCTGCCCTGCTGCCCAGATGCCCAGCCGCCGCCCGGGTCCGAGAGTGAATTGTGTGTGTGTGTCCCGGTTTGTTGTTTGTTTGGGGGCTGTCTTTTCGTCACCGCAGACATCCAGATCCAGGGAGTACCGACTCACCCGCTCAGCGAGATAAAAAAAAAAAAAAAAAAGGAAAGAGAGTGAGGAAAGAGAGTGAGAAGTGAACACTCGGGATCCGCTACCCCG
This sequence comes from Claviceps paspali, assembly GCA_013435705.1. Lineage (NCBI taxonomy): Eukaryota > Fungi > Ascomycota > Sordariomycetes > Hypocreales > Clavicipitaceae > Claviceps > Claviceps paspali. The sequence continues at coordinate 16,301 of JABAEC010000154.1, read as the reverse complement.
GGATCTTTGCTCCGGACCCTGTCCCCGATGAGGAGAGAACAGGAACGGAAACATGTCTCTTTTCGTCTTGTCAGCGGATACTACGTAGATATGGGAAGTTCCGCCAACCTTCCTGCCTGCATACTACTACGTAGTACCTCCTTCCTCCTTCCTGCCTGCCCTGCCCGTCCGTGCCTGGGGGTTAGGCAGGTACCTGGTCGTCGGGCAGGCAGGCACGGGGAAGGGCAGAACCGGTTTGCGATTGCCTCCATGCCCCCCTCCCTGGTGGTGCCTTCTTATCGAAAGTGTGTATCCGATGCCTGTGGCTGTGCGGACTTTCTCGTCCGGGCATTGGCGTGCAAATCTCGGCAGCCAAGATGAAACAATTCAGCGTCCGGTACTTGCGGTGTAGCACCTTCCCGACCGCGACTTTGCGACTCCTACATCTGTAGGCTTGTTGTGCCCTCGGAAGCCTACCACAAAGTACGTACCAGGTACTCGGCCGATACGAAGCAAGTTCTCTTCTCGTAGTGGCGTATCAGCACCGTGCGGGAACCGTGTGACTACCAGGCAGGAAGAGATGGACGGTGAAGGGAGAGAGGGTGGCGAAAACAAGTGTAGTGTTCCATCAATATGGAACGCCATGCTTCCATGGTTGGTCGTTAGGATGCCGCTCCGAGGTCCAATGACACTGACGAGATTGCGGTTTGTCTGTCAAATGAATGGCTGGCTGGCTGGCTGGGAAGTTGGCCTTACGGGGGGATGCGTAGCCACGCTTATTGCCACTGAAGAAGGATGACGAGTGTGTGCAACGGGTTGTGATGACCGGTTTAACAACCGTCTCGAGTTCTTGTCCTAAGGGGCCAAGTCTCCAAGTCCTGGTCCTGTCATTGGCCTACTCTCTGTCAAATCACGTCACATGGGATGAATGCGTTTGTTCTTTGCTTGCGGACACTACAAAAACGGCTGTCGGATCTCCCCCACAGGGTAGGCAGCTTTTCATGAGCAAAACCCGTTTGTCTGGTTCTTTTCAACAATGAACTGGCCACAGCATCACGTGTCAGCGCGATTTACCCCTCGCGTTCCCAGATCGCGTCCCCAGCGTGAAACCCAAACCCCCCATCACGTCACTCGCTCGGGATAGTTGCTCGGCCGGCCCCCGGCCCCCCCCCCCCCCTCGGCTGTAGGAAGAGGAAGCAGATCTTCTGCAAAGAACCAACGTCCTCATAACAAACACACTTGGCAACTTGACTGTATTCAGATCCGTCTACATCAGGTCCCCCCCCCCGACGACTCAGACAACCGCGTTGCCTTTTTCGTCCCGTGAGAGGCCCCAAAGCTCCACCATGTCAGAGCAGCTTTCGGCACCCCGCATCTCGGCTTCGTATCTGGAAAACTTCCAGGGCCACCACGTCACCATCGTCGGCAAGGTGACACAGCTCAGAAGAGATGAAGCAACTCTTGACGCCGATGGAAATGTGACGCTGATCCTGAACCAGGTTCGTTCAACCGTCCCGTCCCGTCTTGGTTTTTCTTTTTGTTTTTGCGTCTCTTCGTCCTGGAAACCAAGATTTAGTCTTATAAAAAAAAACAGTCAGCGCTGACGTCCTCCAGGATTCCCGCCTGGTAAACGGCAATGCCGCCCATATCATCGGCAAAGTGAACCCCAACCTTTCCGTCAAAGTTCTCTCATCGAAAGATCTCGGCTCAGACGTCGGTAGGTGTAGCAACTTTGTCTACCCGAGGCTGTTTGCTTCCCCTGCTTCTTCTTCTCCTTCTTCTCCTTCTTCTCCTTCTCCTTCTCCTTCTTCTCCTTCTCCTTCTTCTTCTCTTTGCCACAGCTCCTCCTCGTCGTCTTCCTTCCCCCCTCCTGACCTCTCGAACCTCTAGACTTCAAGCTTTGCAACGCAGTCGTGGAAGTGACGCATAGACACAAGGACATTTTTGTATCTGAAGGGTGAACCAGCTGTTTGGTGGGCCAGCAGTGATTGGTGGTCTCGATGAAACATGACTTGAATTTGCAATGGCGTCTGGTAGTGTGAGGTGATTTTGTAGTGTGAGGTGATTTTGTAGTGTGAGGTGATTTTGTAGTGCGAGGTGATTTTGTAGTACGAGCCAATCTGTAGTAACATCCAGTCATGGCCAGACAGACAACTATAGTACATCCTGCGCAAACGCGCATAAACAACGGTATGTGTTTTGAAAAAAAAAAAAAAAAAAAACCACCCTTCTGGCCCCAGCACGTCGGAGATGCCCTAACGAAGAGCTACTACGTAGCATTTTATTTTCATTTTTGGTTTTTTAAAAAAAAGGCACACTAGGTCAACGACCCGCTACGTTGTATTGTCCAAAGACGATTTATAATCCTACAAAATGTACTTCAGCACGCCACGTAGAGCCCCCCCCCCCTTTCGCCATGAATAGTAAAAGTCGACGCGGACAAACATTACGGAGCGAGACAGAGCATCCGCCGCCCAAATCAATAACATTCAACATAACACAACTTCATATCCATACCAGACCGGCTCATCCACCTTGGACCCTGACCCTGTCACGTCTCCGTCGCCATCATGTCCCCCTCCATCTGCAAAAGCTCTTGCACCAGGGCCCAGATCTGACCTGGACTGTCCATGCAGGGCCTTTGGCAGGCACATGAGCCACCGTTCCAGCTTCGTCCGTCACCAATCGCACTTTCCGAACCATGGGAACCAGCGCCGTCTTGCGATCGTGCTAATTCATGTGAGCACTTTTGTGGTTCAGGCAGTATTGCCGGCTGGAACCCGTGCCGCCGAGAATTCTCTCTCGATTCCTGGCTCGTCTTCATGGCTTCGACAGTCTTGGCGGCGTATTCACTTGCGCTGCATTTTTCGCCGCACGGTCTGGCGTGCGATGATGACCCTCCGATGCCAAGCTGGTCGTGGGGTTTCGTCTCGGCAATAGCACCTCGAATTTCCTTCAGCTTCTGTGTGAAAGTTTCGAATACCTTGACTCTTCGCTCCGCCGTCTCGGCTCTATCTTTCCAGACTGCGACGTCCCTCTTGGCCTGTCGCAATTGCTCGCTCACTGCTCCGATATCGGAATCTTTCTGTGCTTCCAACTGCCTCTGTAACTGTGCTGCCTCTTCGGTCTTGGCATCCAGTTGGCGTTGGAGACGACGAATTTGTGAGTAGAGAAGAGTAGCGCTTCCCGCACGAGAGACTGGAGGTGTCGACACCATTCCCTGGACTGAGCATGGCTCAGCCTCGACCCTTGGAGACGGGGACGTCGGCGGTCGTGCCAGGTTCAAGTGCTGTGCAGTCGGTGGCTGCTTAGGACAAGGCACCATAGTCCCTCGTCTTGGTACAGACTTGAGCTCTTGTCCGTCCGAATTTCTATTGCCTTCGTCTTCTTTCTCCCCTTTTAACACATCGCGATCCGAAGACTCATGATGATGATGATGATGATAATTCTCCTTCGTGTCCAAGTCATCCTGGACCAAGTCCAGCATTGGGTCCGCCCTCTGTGTCCAGGCCGAGTCTGATTTAGAATGATGACTGCGTCGCGGAGAAAGTCGTCTGCCTTCCGTGCCTGACGCCCATTCCCGCCAGCTTGGTTGGAGTTCGAAGAGGGCTGCCATTGCCCTGACGGATCCCTTCTTGGTCAATTCTGCCGATTCTACCGATTCTGTCGGCGACTGCACAGCGATACACGTTTGGCTTCTCAGGTTCTCGTCGGACCTCGAAAGTCGCGACCCATGCAGCAGCGCCCGCTTCTTCTGATGCGTTTTCGCCCCCCTTTCTCGGCCCGAGATGTTCCTGTCTGGAGTCACTGGCCGCGCATCTCGAGAGAGCGGTGGAAACGGATAGAATCGCTCTGGTGTACTATCGATTGAGCGTCGCCTCTCCCGGTCAGTCGTAATCTGACACTGAACCCCTCGATCTTGAGAGATGAATGTCTCGGACGTCGTGCCAGGCTCGACAGATCCTTGGTCCTGGTCTGATTTGGACTCTTCAACTCGGACGGCTGGTACGGGACTAGTTTGCACAAGCCTGATTCCCCCTTCCAACATCAACGAAGATCCCTCGCTTTTCTTGCCATCTCCTGCGACAACTTTCGCTTGATCGGGACTTCTAGGCTTTTCATCCACATTCCCGCTCCGTGTTGTTTCCAATGCTGCTATGGTCACTCTTCGTGCTGGATTGCGTACTGCCCGGGTGATTTGTTCAGATGTGGCACGTTTTGATGGCGAACCGCGAGTGTCCTCGTGGTGAGATGAGGCATTTCTTGACGATTCTCTCGGAGGAACGCTCTCCAGAAAAACCTGTGGGACCCCCTCGCCTGGGGTTTCTGCGGGCTCGTTTCTCCCATATGATCTGGCTTGGCGACTTGGTCTATCGAAAAACGCCACGACGTGAGGGTTGTGGTGGTCCAGGCTGTCGCGAACATTCGTATTCCTGTCTGACTCTGGAGGGAGTTGATCACCTTTCTTCTCGAGTTTCTGCAATCTTTCGATGACGCTCTCACGTGTGCCTTGGCGGTCGCTGCACTCGTCGTCCCCCAAACTCTCCTCCTTCGTCGGACTAAGAGTGGCGACACTCATCTTGTGCATCAGGCGTTGCGAGTTTGCTCTCCTCAAGACCTTGAGGCGCCGCGATTTCGGGCCGTGTGTTGGTGTCCCTGGCTCATCGTGATGTCTAGAGGCTTGTGAACTGGGCACCTTGTCATGGGCCTCGTGGAGCCCATTGGGCGCCTTGATATTGAAGCCCTGAGACGTCTGCAATACGCACTGTTTCCCAGAAAGATCGATAGTCGATGCGTCTTTTCGGCAGTGTGTCCCGAGGGATTTCATCTGACGAACAACGTCGCGCCAATTGGAAATAAGCATTTTTGTCAATTCGTTTGCCACGAGAATCTTGTCTACCGTAGGTGAACCGCCGGTCTTGGAGTCTACCTGAATGGGTTTTCGCCTCTCTTTTCGAAACTTGGGTGGGCTCAGGGGGAACAAAAGCATACCAGAGGTTGGCGTGGCCATCTTCATGGTGTATTGCTCAAGCAAATCACCAACGAGCAATGGCCCGAAGACGATGCCCAGCGCGCTGTAACCCATCAGGTCGGACGTTGGAAGAGGTCTACTATCTTCGTCTTCCCGAGGCGCAATCTCCGCGGCCCTTCCGATCAGACTCAAGAGGCCAAAAACGGCGCAAATCAGCTCTCTGCGGTGCTGAGACCGAACGGTCCCTATGGCCAACGCAATGAGCCTCGCGCGAACTTTGGTCTGTTTTGTCCGCGGATACTCGGGCTCCCCGTCCAACTGCGAGTGTATGGCGATGAAGGCGTCGAACAGAGACAACGACCCCAGCACGCCCCCTGGCAGTACGGATAAAAGTCGTTTGAAGGTGGATGCCACGTCGTGTGTAGAGTACGGTATATGTATGGGCAAGGTGGCGTATCGAACGGTGCTCGCAATCTTGGCATTGCTCTGGTCCATGTAGCAATAATAGTCGAACAGGGCGCTTATAACTTTGGCAGATCCTGGAACCCGAAACAGTCCACGAGTAGCCACATTCTGAGCCAAATATTGAGCAGTGGCCCTGATGCATGTGGGCAGAACCAGAGAGCATGGACAATACTCTTGCGGGAGATAGAGAATGCTCCGACCTCCTAAACGCACCATTTCTTGAATCTCCATGACTCTGGGTGGCTCTCTTCTGCAATGTATTATATTTGCGAAATCGGAGACGCTACGTTTGTGTCGTATCGGAGGTGACGTAGGCGCCGGCGCCGGCGTCGGCGTCGAGGTGGAAGTTGTCTGTGGATATCGGTTGACGCTGGATCGGAGGAGCCTCGAGATCCATCCTCGCTTCTCCGGACATCGGTCTACTTGTCCCTGAAATTTTGTTTCAATGGTCCGAGGTCTAGTCTCGGAAGCCTCAGTCCACTCACCCGTTGTCGCGCCTCAAAGTCCTCCGTCACAAGCTGCCGTACCCCATGCTGCAACTAGGCTCAGCATTTGACCAGAACGAATGTAGCTGGCAAGGGGAAAGGGGGGAAGTGTGTGGACGTCAAGAGTGTGCATGGTTAACTGTGCGACAACGCGGGCACCTTTTTCTTGTGATGTGGATTCGATGACTGACCTTTTTGGCCAGACGGTTGTATTCCTGAACAAACACGTCTCTATCCTCGACCTCGTCTGCATTGTTAAGCAGACCCAGCTCGCCGGTGCTCGTAGTCCATGTGCCACTGCTCCGTCCACGGCTTCCATTGCTGAAGCTCTGAAAGCTCGCACTATTGGGAAGGAGAAGAGATGCTGAACTTGCTGAGACGGGCAGTCGATGAGGGTTATACGCATACGAGGCTCGGAGATTCTGTGATGACCGCGAGGTGCCCAGATGATGCGCCATGAAGACTTTTGATGCGCCCCAAGGCGGTTCAGGTCATCCCATTGAAGGCCGATGCTTTTGAAGTCGATGGCAACAAGTTGTTTTTTTCCGAGGTGTTGGGAAACCTGACCCGTGACGGCTTGGCTTGAGTGCTTGCAGCTGTCAACAGTCGCAAGTCTACTTACTCGCACCTTCCACATCGCGGCGGCCAGTTTGCAACCAACAGCAGGGCGTTTGTGGTGATAGGCGCATGACCGACTGCCAGTATTTCGGTAAAGAAATAGATTTTTTTTTTTAAAAAAAAAAACCACTATGTCGCTCTCGTTACATCGTCAACAACGTCGATATTGTTTTTTTTTTGGGCCAGGGAGGGGGGGGGGGGGGGGGTAGACACTGGGACGTCGGCATCTTCTCCCGCTGGGGAATGATGCTTGTGATGTCATATATATTCTGTCTTCTCTCCATCCAACGGCAGCCGGTCAAGTTTCATTATATACCTACAACAGCATTCCAACAAGGCCAAAAATGAAGTGTGCGAATGGCGTTCCATCCCAATGCATAGTCTCCATGAGATAAAAACATAGAGTACCGCTGCTCCCTCCAGTCCACTCCTTCGCCGCAGGGACTCAATGGCCTGTTTACCGTTTGAAATCTCCAACCCAGTATGAACCCAGTACGCCCGAACGAGGCATATATAGTAGTAGTAAGGGTCAACGTCTTTGGACGCATGTTGCTGCGCGACTCCCATCTTGCGAGCGTCTATACTCCAACCGCAGACCCGTTGTCCTGTTGCATCATCATGATAACGTCATCAGAAAGGCGATACTAGTGCCTTCGTTGTGAATTTTCCTCTCCGTGCAGCAGCACATATTTAAGGATGTCTGAGAGGGAAATGATGCCCTCTAGTTTGTTTTCATCGTCAATCACCATCAATCTGTGAACTCTGCTCTTGCGGATGGTGTCGAAAAGAGAGTCTAGTCGGTCCTCGGCGCTGCATGTATATATGCCGGGACTATCGTCGGGTCGTTTACAAAGCGCTTCGCCAACCGTGCCGTCGAGCTCCTCGTACAGGCCCCCCCGGATGCAGGGAATGACGTCGACGGCTTCAAAGGCATTCAGCAGTCTGTTCTCAGAGTCCACAATGGGTATGCAGCTGATGTTTCTGTCGACCATCATATGTATCGCGTCCAGAACAGTGTTGTCCATATGTACGGTTGCCAGATTGGAGTAGGTCCCCAATCCAATGTCTCGGACAGTCTTTTTCAGCATTACCGTGTTGTGTTCGTTGTTGACGGCGATGAATTTAAGAATGCGGTATTGGGTGATGACTGAGACAACTGTCTCTTTGCCTGTCCCCTCGTCGACGTCGACCAATGGAATTCGTCGCGCGCGCGTCTTGAGCATACGGCGACAGGCCTCGTATAGCGGTCTCGATGGGTGAACGGATACGGTCTCGATCGGGATAGATCCTATAGCCTTTTCGATGTCTGCCATCTCGAATGAGTACAAGATGCAAAAAAAAGAGAGAGAGAGAGAGAGAGATGTCGAATCAGCGACGGCTTGTGGCGCATGTATATATATATATTTTTACCTCGTAGGCTACTCAGCCGAAACTGGTCAAGTTTACTGATTTCATCAGGAAACTGATAGTAATACTGGATAACATTGAGGTAGTCTGTCGATGTCAATATGCCGGCGAAGCGACCTCGATGCGAATCCCATAGGGGTGCCGAGACAATTGCTGGGAGCATCCGGTTAATGACCAAAAAAAAAAAAAAAAAAAGCTTGTCGGTTTTTTTTTTATCCAGGGCGGGAAGACAAGAAGCAGGTTTTTTTTGATGTTGCGAAACCCAACGACAACACTCACAGTTCTGTATCAAGATATTCAATGTCTTCTTGATGAGAAGATCGGTGTCTAGCACTATCAGGCGAAATGACAGCGGTAAGACGTCGTAACTGGTGCGAACTTTGAGAAAGTCGCGTATCGCTTTCTATATAGAGTACAATTAGCTCTCGTGCCACGTCGGCGAGGGCTCTGGCCGGGCGAGATTGTACAGCGGCGCCAGGCCAGCACGTAAGTACAAAGGCGAGCAAAGAGGGCATGGAGGGCACACAACGACGAACCAGACCCTGACGCTGCTCCTTGTCAAGCGGACTCGGCTTCGGCTTCGGGACCGGCGGCTCAGGCGCGGCTGCCATGCTGCTGCTGCCGTGTGATGTCTTGAAGCGGAGGTAGGAGGACGGAGCAACGAATTGAGGCAGCCGGAAGGCAGGTTGCTGAGGAGCAGAGACGGGGACTATGGTATGTAACGGAGAAGGCGCTGCTGGAGTCGCTGCTCCCGGTGGCTTTGCGGGAGCTAGAGCTGGAGCTGAAGTTGAAGCTGAAGCTGGATCAGCTTGTGCGGGCAACTGTGCCGTCGGTGGTGGTGCTGGTGGTTCCTCCAACAAAGGCCCTGAATCAGTCATGGCGCCGGTGACCTGCTCACGAGACGATGTCGGCGACTCGACATTGGCCTGCGTGGGGTCAGCATCGACGACGACGGCAGCAGGCTCAAGGCTAGCCGCTGCCGCAGCGGCATCTTGTTCGTCCATGCGGCGACAGTCGGATGGGTGCGTGTACTATGTACGGGGTGTTCCAACGTATGCTGCGATGGCTTTGCCTTGGCGTTTCCCCCTGGAGATTGACAGGCCAGCCTTGCTGGTCAGTGCTGTGATGAATCTGGCTGCTTTTCTTATTGTGTTGAGTCGAGAGGTGGGGGGGGGGGGGGGAGGAGGAGGAAGAAGGCTTGGGCTAGTAGTATTTTACACTCTTGCCATCGGCTCCGTAGTAGCCAGTACCCCGAGCTGCACGGAAGATGATTGGTAGGCGCCCGTACCCAGGACCTAGCTTGTACTACTGGGGAAATGGGAACGAGGCTGGGCCCGGTTGCGCTGGAGCATAGTGGGGGAGGGGGCACCTAACAAAGAGAGACGGGCACCCTGAACAAATCGTCTTGGCTTCCATCATGTCGAGAAGGGTTTTCATTTCTTTTCTGTTCTGCTGGGCCGTGAACGAAGCTGCGAGGTGGATCGAATACCAAGAGATTCGGGTGGGGGGGGGGGGGGGGGGGGGGGGGGGGGGGGGGGGGGGGGGGGGGGGGGGGGGGGGGGGGGGGGGGGG
>JABAEC010000153.1:0-54757 GCA_013435705.1 Claviceps paspali | reverse complement strand
AGGTTATTACTAGCAAGGTCATTTCGATCATTACTAGTAAGGTTATTACTAGTAAGATCATTTCCTCCCTCTTCTAGATTATTCCTAGGAATAGATATAAAAGAGGTTATATCTTCTAGAATTTTCATAAAGCTAGTCTTCACAACTGCTTTTCTAGAGAGAATATAAACAAGGTAGGGTGTAAAATTAGCTAATAGGACCCCTGGTTGGGTCCTAGGCGCTAATTTTTGCAGCTTAGACCTTTCGATGCAAATTCCTTTAGAAGCTAGCAATATATCTCCCTCTATAACATCTAATATTCTAGGGGGGTCAGATTTCTTACTAGGCCTCCTAATAGCCTTTGCCTGACTATAGGGTAAGCAGTGAAAATCGTTATCCTTTATAGAATTAAAAATAGGAATCCCTATAGTAATAGAAGCAAACTTCTTTAGTAAAGGGAGACCTAAGTGCCCTAATCTAGCATGCTAAATTAGGGCCTGATGCAGTAATTTCTAATAATTAGAGGGATATTTACAGGGGGATTTAGTGATCTTAGGGCCTATTTCTTAGAGCTCCCTCTGTTGCTAGGCCTCTTTAGGAACACAGGCCTCATCAGGGGCATAAGCCTCCTTAGGGGGGCTTAGACGGCCACTATTGGCACCCAGGACATTAGGGTCTAGACCTTCTAAGCCCCTAGAAGGTGCCCAGCTAGGGGCCCCATTGGAAAGAATAGGGGCTAAGTCCTCTGTAAAATCCTCTGTAATCTTATCAATTACTTAATATCTATTGGAATTAGGAAATTCACCCTTAGGAATATAGGAATATTCCTTAGGGTCAGCGCAAATCTTCTTAGGAATATGCACTTCTATAGGGTAGGAATTCCCTATAGGACCTAGATTATCTCTAGGGTAGGTTGCCAAACCTATAGGGTAAGCCAAAGGGCTTAGAGGGGAAGAGAGGGAAAGGGCAGATTCCTCTACAGAGGGGTGATTTTCCTCTATAGAATCAGAAGAAAGGGGTCCCTTAGGGGGGTGATTTGCCCCTAAGGGGCAGGTAGGTCCTAGTATAGGGTATGCCCCTATAGGGTAGGACATATATGCCTGCTGGCCATTTTCATTCTTACTAAGAAGGGGGGTTTTCTTGCCCTTAATATGTAAGAAAAAACCATGCCTTTTGGGGTTAAGAAACCCACAGTAAGAATTATTAGATAATAGTAATTTATTACCTTCTAAGGTACCGCCAGCAGTATAATGTGCTAGGCCACTAATTAGATTAGTGTCTATACCAGGAAAATATAGTGCATTTTTTAGTACTAGGGGCCTAAATGTAGTGGGATTTAGGCTTACTAGGACTTTAAAAACAGCAGTTCCTACCCCTTTTGGATAAATAGGGCCTCCAGCAGTAGTAATAGGGCTTCTTTCTTTATGTTTTAGGGCCTTAAAGGTCCTAAAGAATGCCTTATTATTTATTAGATAACATGTAGAACCTATATCATATAATAGGGAGTCTTTTAGGTTAGAAGGCTCTTGAGCCTTATAAGTAAAAGAAGGTCTAGTAATAAAATTACTATCAGTTATAGAGGTCGAAGAATTACTACTATAACTGCTGCTGCTGCTGCTGCTGCTAGAAGAAGTCTTATATCCTAATAAGGAATTAGAATCAGGGTCTTCTCCCTCTATATTTCCGGTTGCTAGGCTGTAGCAGCCAATAGCAAAAGAGGCTTCTTGCTCTTTAATATCCTGATTTTTGTTGCTAGTGTTCTTTTTCTTCTTATTAGCTAATTTAGCCTTAGAATCATTAGAATTCCTAGTAGAGGATTTACTAGATTTTCTATTATAATTCTTAGACTCCCCTTGAGAATTAGAAGAAGAAGGGGGCTTAGAAGAGAGATTAGAAGCTTTATAGCTAAGAGCCTTAGCTATAGAGGAGCTTTTATCTCTTTGTTCTTCTAATAAATCAGCCATAAGGAATTGCAGGTTTAGTTGACTAACTAGAAGACCTTGGGCCCTAGCAGCTCTGATAGAATATCGTTGCCTCTCAGCCCAATGTGGAAAGGTCTCTTTTAATGCAGCAATATAGATATTTGCTTAATCTATATCACTAATTATAACGTTGTATAATAATAACCTAGCAATTAGGTTATTAAATTCTACATTAAAGTCTTCTAAAGTGCCCTTATAAGAAGAGAAATTAAAAGAATAAAATTTAGAGTATAAATTCCCTCTTTGTATTTCAGAACTCTATAAATATTGCCTTATAAGGATTTTATAGGCTTTAACAGGTGATTTTTGCCAACAAATTGCAGCTTAAGGTCCCTCTTGGCAGCTGTCTCTTATAATTATAAGTATTATAGCCTGCTGAGAATCAGGAAGAGAATAGCAGGATTCTTTAGGATTATCTAGGAAATTAGGTATACTAAATGCTCTAAATTATATAGATAAAGCCTGCTTCCATTGGTTGAAATTCTCAGGCCCCCTTAATTTTGCATTTTTAGGGATATTATGCACCTTCTTATTTAATTCCTTAGCAGTAGTCCTATTAAAAGCTTCCTATAAAGAGTTACTAATATTAGGATTAGAGCTAGGAATAGAAATAGAATTAGAAGGGCCGGCAGGTTAGGAAGAAGCCTATATATTTTCTTCTATAGGCTTATTGCATTGTTAGTTACCTATAAGACTAATTAACTAACTTATAAGGTCTATTAATTAGCTCTGTAATTTCTCTTGCCTTTTCTTAGAGGCTTTAATCCTAGCTGTGCTTATATTAGTAAAAGTCTTAAGACCTTTGCTTTGTTTAGCTAGCTAATTAGAAATTATAGTTAGAGGGTCTTTTAATATAGAAGGTTTAGAAGCCTCTTACATAGGCATATTAACATCTATATTAGGTTGTATAGGGAAGCCCTGTTAGCCTTATTGATTTCTATCTATTTTTACAGAAGAAAAGAGACAAAATGGATTCTATAGCTAATTATAGGAAGAAATTTACTATAATATAGAAGGATTAAAGAAAGAGCCCTTACTATATTAAAAATGCAGTATTTTTACAAATAGTAGTAGTAAATTACTAAAAGCAGTGATTTTACTGATTTTATAGTCTATAGAAGGTATAAAAATACCTAGATTTATTAACAATAAAGCCTACTAATAATTATAGTTATAAAAGCTGTAACTCTAAATTAATTCTATTCGGGATTTGCAGAAGCAGTTAGACTCCCTAGAAGTTAATTAGAATGCGCACTAAAAATATATAGTGCCACAGATCAAGAGGCTTAGCCAAAAGCCCTAATTTATAGGTCTGTAAGAATATGGATTTAAAATTTTCCTATATACAGGTTTTGTACGTATAGGAAAAAATCTACTATAGTATAGTAATAAAACTCACTATAATTAGAGTCTGCAGCTGCTAATAATAAATGCATAGTTTAGATAGACCATTAGAAGCTGTAACTTACAATTGTTTAATTAGGGGATTTGCAAGAATTATTAGATTCCTAATTGTAAATCAGCGTGCATACATAAATTATATAGTGCGCTAGATCTAAGGCTCTACTAAAAGCCTAGATTTATAGGTCTATAGAAATACTGCCTACAAAGATTTAGATAGATTAGTTTAGGAAAACACTAAAAATCTGTCCTGCGATATTATAGGTAGAAATTCTACAATAATTAAGGTGGCTTATAGCTGCCGATGGTCGCAATAGTCCGTCAGCTGGATGCACGCTTTAAAAAAGGGTGCAAAATACTCAGTAAAATGCACATAATATTTCTAAATAGGAATAAAAATAGGGAAAATTCCCTATAAATGCAGCTAAATACAGTAAGATGCAGCTGATTGTAGCTGCTAACAGTGATTAAATAGTTGATACAGCTGTTAGACTATGTGTGTAAATAGAATTAGATTTAACACTAGAAAATGTAGTGATTTTATATGCAGCACCTAGGTTAGGGCATTAACCTAGGGATATTAAACAATAGTTTAAAGAAAAGGTAGGCTACTATAGTAAATTTACTATAGGCCTCCTAGGCTTATAACCTATTAAAAATATAGCTTAGTATAGAATAGAATTACTAGTAGAGGTAGTAAGTCTCTAGGAGTAATGCTTCTATAAGCAATTATCTTTAGCAGTAGAAGGGCAACAACTTCTAGCAATTTAGAATAGTAGCTTAATATTCTTTATAGTAACGGACAATTTAGGGCAATAAGCAATTTAGGTAAGGAGAGAAATTTACTTCTACTTCCTTATATACCCTCTAACTATATCGTTAGATTAGGGCCGCTAGCGGGGGTTCGTCTGCCACTTTTTGCATCCCATAAAATTCATTTGTATGGGAAAACAAAAAAATAGACTCACTACTACACAACGCAGGTGCAAATATGCGACCCGTTTGGCCAGAGGTATACAAGGGGATCTAGGGTAGCTAAGAATACAAAGCTGACCGCCTAGGGCAGAATTCTAGACCGCTTTACGGCAGAAAACGCCGTAGAAAACGCATCAGAAAACGCAACAGAAATCGAGGTATAACTGCCGTTGTTGCTGAGGTTGAATATCAGCAATAACGCTGCCGGGTAGGCTGCAATTATAAGGGGCTCAAAAAATAACACCTTTATAGTGATTATTTTAACAAAAGTAGTAGTAGTAAAGCACTCTATAGCCTTTATCTACCTACTGCTAAGACTTAAGCAATAGGGGTCTCTTTTTCTAACTTAGTATCTAATGTCTTCTCTATAGATTTATTAAGGGAAGTGCTATAGGTTCTTATGCCTATTATAGAGAATAGTAGCTGTGTAGGGATGAGGTTGTACTACTAGATAAGGTGTCCCTTAGCCCTATAGTAGAGGCACTAGCTAGCATTATAATATTAGTTAAGAACTAACTAGGAGACCTAGGGGGCCTAATTAGTAGTCTTAGTAGTATTAGGGCGGGATAGTTATGCCCCCTTTATAGAGTCTTAGGGGTATTGTAGAGCTTTCTAAAAGCTAGTAGTATTAATGCTACCTATTACTATATTACTATTATAGTTATAGGTATTAGATTAGTAATATTATAACTTAATATATTCTTTAAGATAGTAGAAGTTAATATCTAAGGTAATGTAGAGGTATTGCTTAACTACCCCCTAATAGTTATTATAGGGGATGTTATATTTAATATAGAAGTTATATATCTTCTTATTAAGCACTATATAGAGTTATAAGAGTTTAATAGTATCTACCTATTTTATACCTTCTACTAGTACTAATTTCTATATAAAGTAAATATAGAAATTAGTAAATTATTTGTCTTTATACTATTTAAGCTAATTAAGCTCTAAGACTATATATTCCTCTCTATATAGGTCTATAAATATACTATCTAGGTATTTTAGAAAGGCTATAGAGTTATAGTTAAGGGTATACCCTAGCTTAAAGTAGGGGGCTATCTAGGCCTATATTTTAGAGCTAAGATTCTAGTATATAAGGAACTATTTATTATAGTTGCTACTAATAAAGTTAGAGTCTGCCTATAGCTTATAAGATATAAGGTTTTGCTAAGCCTAGAAGGAGGCTCTATTACTATTATAGGGGCTCTCTATTAGGAGGGGCTTATATAGAGAGTATTCTATATAGGGGTCTATTACTATTATATTATAGGCTATAGCCTCTATAGTATTTATATAGTATTATAATTCTATAAGTTACCTTTCTTACTTATAGATTATTATATAGAGGAACTTAAGTTCCTTTTAGTTACCTAATTAGTCTATTATATTATTATTAGGTTTCCCTATTATTATTCTATTAGTATTATTATATTTATAAGATAATAGTTAATAATTATTATAGACTAGCCTAGAGAGCAACTACTATCTAGTGTTTATAGAGTTATTATTAACTATAAAGAAGAGAAGAGAGGCTCTTTCCTCTAGCAGCCTATCTATATCCTATATATACTCTATAGGATTACTACTTAAGCCCTAAGCATGCCCTAAGAGTCGCTGCTTATTGTCCTAACCTATGCCAAAGAGTATCTAATAGGTAGCCTCTCCTATGCTTATGGTTCCCTACTCTCTTCCCCTTCTTCTCTTACCAAGGACCCAAGCCATCAGTTCGAGTCCATCACAGTAATCTAATTATAAATTATAGTTAAGTATACTCTAATTTATAGATTAATTATATAATTAATAATAGGAAAGTAAGACCCTCCCCTATCCCTTAGCTCTTAAGATAATTAAAGCTTATAAATAGAATCTATAAGATATAACTAGCTCTTAGTATAAAGTATAAGTAAGCTAGCTTTATATATTACCTCTTTAAAGCCTTATACCTTATTATACTAAGCCTACCCCTTTTAGCTTTCTCTTTTTTTACCCTTTCCCTTCTTTCTCTTTCTTTACTCTTTCTAATATATAGAGAGCTTTTAATTATAAGTAGTATAATAAACCTACTAGAAAGGTAGAATAAGGAAAACAAAGTATTATACTTTAATAGAATTCCTTATACCTAAGAATATATAGTAAATCTCTTATATAATATTACTAGGAGTTTCTTTTATCCCTCTAAGGTTAAATAGGTTAATAGACTATTTAATCTAATCTATAATAGCTAACCCCCCTTATTCTATAAATAATATAATTAACTAAACCTAGGGCTAAAACCATATTAGAGTACTAAAATAATTAAGAGCTTCTACCTAGCTATATAATTCTATATATATATAATAGAGTTATAATAAATAAACTATATAAATAATATAGGAAGCTTTCTAATAATCTTAGGGTATATAAAGACTAAGAATAGAAAGCTAAACTAATAGTAACTAGTCTTAATAGGAAGAATTATTACTAGGGGTATTAAGAATATTATTTATATATATAATTATAAGTTCTTAATATAGACTACTAAAATAAGCTAATAGAACCTTATAGATAAAATAGGGAAGAAAGCCTTCTATATTAGAGAAGAGGATATTATTAATATTATCTATAGTATATAATATAATCCTTAAGATCTATATAATAAAATAGGGAAGAAAAGGCTAGTAGCTAGCTTTATCTACTTCCTAGATTATTAGTCCTTATTTATTTTTAATAGAGTAAAGGGAGCTTTATATTATTTTAACTTACTTACTATCTTAAAAATATAGAGGTTTCTTACTATAGTTAGGGCTTAGAGATAGATTTAATAACTCCTTAACTACCTATATAGATTTAAAGTAGTCTATATATAGCTGAGGTTCTAGCAAATAGGGACTAGCCCTATCTAGTGTAATAATAATAATAATAAAGTAGTCTATATATCTATCTAACTATAAAAAGAAGGCTAGGAATATAGCTATACTATAGCCTCTTTCCTTCTCTAGATCCTATACTATTAGATAGAGTATAGAGTAAAGAATATAAATAATATTTATAATATAGGGCAGAAGTAAGTTAAGATTTAGTATAAGTAGATTAAATTAATACTAAGAGACCTAATACTAAATAATTTTAAGCTATACCTTAAAGACTAAACTTTCTATAATAGGATCTATATTAATAACAATAGATTAAATAGAATAGTAATAGTTCTATATATTCTTTAAAATCTTATAGTAAATAAAGTTATAATTAGCCTAATATTAGGCTCTAGTAGTATAAATAGATATTTCTAAGATATTAGACTCTTTATAGACACTAAGAAATTAGTGGAAATAGTTATAAAGAGAGCTATATATACTAATAGAGGAGGAATACTAAGTATAAAGAAGCTTAAATATAAGAATAGTTACCTAATAAATAATTAGAGACTATTAAGGTATATATCCTTAGAGAGAGATAAGCTTATAAATCTATAGAAGATCCTAGCTATTATAACTATAAGCTATAGGGTTAAGCCTAGGATTCTAAATAAGAAGCTATAGGAATAGATTTAAAAGAATAAAGATTATTCTAATTAATACTATTCCTAAGCTTCTAAAGATTATAATAAAAAGAGAATCTCCTTTATAGATAAGAATAGTATAGCTCTACTAGCTAATAATACTATTCTAATAGTAGAATTAGTAGCTACTACTATAAATCTATAATCTAAGCCTCTCTTTTACTCTAAAAGCTAATTTACTATAATAAATACTAGTAATTAGAAGGTCCCTAGAAAGCTAAAAACTCTATTATCTATAGGGGCCCTAAAGAGGGTAATTATACTAATACTATCTATAAGTATAAGTTAAGCTACTAAAAAAAGAGAACTACTAATAACTCTATTAAGGATTATAAGAAGTATAACTAAAAAGGCCTTAGTAGAATTAGATAATCTTTCCCTAGCTTATATACTAAGGCTAAGAAGATAAAAAGCCTTAGTTATAATAAAGTTTAATCTTTCTTAGTTAGTAGCTACTATCTTTATAGATTTAAATATATTACTACTACTACTCTTACTATTTATAGAACTTAAGGCCTTAAATAAAATAGTTATAGAAGGTAGTACTCTAAAAAGGAATCTATCTAATATATTATTAGTCTCTTTAGTATTAAATAGCTCTAAGACATCCTCTATAATAATTAGTTTAATAGAAAAACTATATATTAATTAAAAGGCTAATATTATAAAAAGCTATCTAGAATTTAAAGATAGGATAGATTAGCTATAAACTATATAAATTAATAAAGAGTTAGCTAAGTATTAGAATAATAACTATAAGAAGCTAAAGGTAAATAGATTAAATATAGTATAAAGTAAATAACCTAGGCTAGCTAAAATAGTAATAACTATTAGTTTACTTCCTTACTTCTAAAAACTTAATATTCTATAATACTCTTAGTTAATATATAATTCTATCTTAAAGACTTATATATCTATTATACTATTATTTATTATAAGCCTAGACTTATAATAATAAATTAAAAAGAAGTATATAAAGAGAAAGCTATAGCTACTTTTATAAGCTAAATAAAGCTCTAATTATATAGTAAAAGCTAAGAAATAAAGTAAAAAGGTAGTATTAAAAGTATTCTCTAGAAACTCTAAATCTAAGGTTCTAAAGACTTCTAAAACCCTTAGGATTTTATATAAGTTAAAGAATTTAAAGCTTTAAGGGAGGGCTTATAATTAAATAATTCTTTTTCTTTATTTTTACTTTACTAGCTATATTATAAGGTTAATATATATAAAACTTTTTTTCCTATACTTAGGAAGGATTATATAAGTAGTAATATAATCTATAAGGCTAGGTGTAGAAGGGCTAGAACTAGTATAGATAGGTATAGAAGTATAAGATTAGAAGAATATAAATAAGGGTATTTAGGCCTAGGTAGCTTAGAATATAATATATATTATATTATTAATCAATTAAGAATAAGAATTTAGACTAAAATTATAGTAATTATTATATAGAATTAAGAGAAACTTATATATAGAGAAGCTATATATATATTTCTAGTAACTATAACTATAATATAAGATTCTAAGTAATATAAGGCATAATAATTAGGATTAGATAATATATACTATTTAATTATAAGAGACTTAGAATAACTATAGAGAATCTATTACTCTAGTATTTAAGGCTATAATATAAGAAAACCACTATATTAGAAGCTATTTATAAGAGATAACCTTTTATTAATATTCTAATATCTTTAACTAATAATAAGGTTCTAGTTAAAGATACTATTTAATTATATAAATTAGGACTAAGGACTAAAGAGACTTCCCCTTTTAGAGCCCTTCTTTCGCGGTCTGGGTTTTCCTATGTGGATAGGGGCTTCGTTAAACACCTATGAAGCTATTACGTACTAAGGACCTCTCAACACAATAGTAATATAGAAACTACTTACCTTTTATATAATAAGTAAATTTAGAGGTATAATAAAACTTTCCCTTTTTCTATACTTAATATTAGTATAATATAATACTATAGTAGTATTATTATAGCTTAAAACTATACTATACTTACTAAAGTTAATACTATTAGAAGAATTAAAGAAAAGAAAAAAGAAAAATGGTTTAAGGCCTAGAGGGAAGTCCTTTATATAGATACTAGACCCTATAGATTATATAATCTATTATATAATATAGCTAACTATTAAATAGATATTAGATAGTTTTAAACTATTAGCTAATTATAGCTACTCTTTACTATCTATAAGAACTCTATAGGCTATAACCTAGCTTTAATACTTATCTAACTTAATACTAACCCTATTTCTCTAAAAAAATATACTCTTTAGTAAAGCTAGTTACTATTTAGCTAGCTATATAACTATTTTTATATAGTAGGTACTAACTTAGAATTATCCTAGCTTTATAGTAGTAAAATTATAGTAGTATATAGGTTTTCCCCTCTACACTAGGGTTTTTCCTATATAATTCAGGATATAAGGTTCTAGTTAATAGAGCTTAGATAGTTCTATCTAGAGTATATAATAATAACAATAATAATAATATAGAATTAATAAGAACTTATATATAGGGAAGCTATATATATTTTCTTAGTAACTATAACTATGATATAAGATTCTAAGTAATATAAGGTATAATAACTAAGATTAGGTAATATATACTATTTAATTATAAAAGACTTAGAATAACTATAGAAAACCTATTACTCTAGTATTTAAGGCTATAATATAAGAAAACTACTATATTAGAAGCTATTTATAAGAGATAACCTCTTATTAATATTTAATATCTTTAACTAATAATAAGATTCTAATTAAAGATACTATTTAATTATATAAATTAGGACTAAGGACCAAAGAGACTTTCCCTTTAGGAGCCCTTCTTTTGCGGTCTAGGTTTTCCTATGCGGATAGGGGCTTCGTCGAACACCTATAAAGAAGCTATTCCGTACTAAGGACCTCTCAACACACTACTATTAATATTTATTAGAATCCCTATATCTACTATATCTATACTTTAGCTTTAATATACTAATAAAGAATAGGGTAAATAGGTATAGTAATTCTATTACAATGGTTTTTAAGTGTTTTAAGGTTGATTCCGCGTCGCTGCCGCGGTGCAGAGGGATCGCGAAGTTTTCAAAGTTGCACCTTCCTTTCTCTATCTAGTGTATAATAATAATAGTAGTAACAAGATAAGTATTTCCTATCTATATCTATTATAGTGCGTATCCTAATAGCTTATAGTAGTAACCTTAAACAACAAAAGGGGGGTAAATATATAGATACACTGTTTAAGAATATGCAACTAAAGCGTCACCCTTTCGTCACTAGTAAGCTCCCTCTCGTCTTCGTGCGACAGGAACAATTCCCCGTCACCACAGATGTTACCTTGCCATGCTTATATAATCAATCAGCCATGGAACTTGACCACGTTTTGCCTCAGAAATGCCACATCTCGTCTGGCATGGTTGACCCCTAAGATTGAATAGTACGCAACCGTCAAATTTTAAATTGGCCTACTCATATATGCCCTCTTGCTCTGCAACAATCAATCGATATCTTGCTCTGCAACAACACCATCATCCGAGACGTGAAATCTATCAAACCAATCCATTCAATTGTCTTTCATACCTCACGTTCTGTCTTTCAAGTCGTCGTGCTGGTCCTGACAAGGATGGATCAAGTCATGGATGGCGGTCGCCTGCCGCTTGAAGAATGGTTCTGGGAGATGCCCGTTTGTACTCGTTGGTGGACGGCTGCAACAATCTTGACGAGTGCCTTAGTGCAATGCCACATAGTCACACCATTTCAATTGTTTTATAGCTTTCGAGCTGTCTTTATCAAATCACAGGTATGTGAAATAAATGAACACTCACCACGCACAGGAAGTTTAGCATTATGTAACTTCTTATAAAAATAGTAGGACTGACTTGATCGCACAGTATTGGCGTCTCATCAGTACTTTTCTTTATTTTGGACCGTTCTCGCTAGATCTGCTTTTCCATATTTATTTTCTTCAGAGATACGCCCGTCTTCTAGAGGAATCATCTGGTCGGTCACCAGCCCATTTCTCTTGGCTTCTGTTCTACGCCATGATTAGCCTACTCATATTGTCGCCTATTGTATCTATGCCATTTCTTGGTCAGCCTTTGTCTTCAACACTTGTCTATATCTGGTCTCGCCGAAATCCCGATACTAGACTTAGCTTCCTGGGACTCCTTGTCTTTAGTGCACCGTATCTACCCTGGGTACTTATGGCTTTCAGTTTATTTATGCACGGATCAATACCCAGAGACGAGATCATGGGTGTAATCATTGGCCACGTGTGGTATTTTTTCAATGATGTGTACCCCCCCCTTCACAATGGATCACGACCTCTCGATCCACCAACCTGGTGGAGGAGACTCTTTGAAGGTCAGGTGGTGACCGAAGGATCGGGAAACCTATTGAACGATGATCTCATCGGCGAGGTTGGAAGAAGAGAACCCAGGGCAGGAAACAATTTGTAGAAGTATTTAACACTAGAGTAAGTAGGATTTACATTCAAAACTACATATGTTATTAGGGTCTAATGCAGTATTTGTGTTGACAACTCGTGTGTGACCGACTCTGAAAGAGGAAAAATAATGACGACATAATCAGGAGGACCGCACAGTATTAATATGACTGAAAACGCATCTCTGAACCACCCCACCCTACGAAAAGAGGGGTGGACCGAAAGCCGGAAATAGATTTTGCATTTAGTATTCTATTTTTTAATTACGGATATCACGACATCTAGTATAAGTTCTCTGCCCGTCTTTTGTTTTGGCTGTGATTTGAAATCATGAAGGCGTATTTATACGACAATCTTTCGGTAAGAGAGGCGTTTCCATATTCGCATCCACATCCATAACATTCACAAAAAAAAGGAAGGTTCATCTTATAATATTATCTAGGACGACCAGCGCCTGCCTCACGATTCAGGGCAACCCATCGACGTCGACGCGCTTCGCAATTTGGGTGTGCTTTATTATCACTTTTCGAATCTGCAAGATGTAAATAAGCTTGCTGTAGATCGAGAATACAAGAATCGGGACGAGATCACAGTGTCTCCGGAAAAAATGGGCGAAGCCTACGAGGAGAAAGTAAAAATGTTCTTTTATGAACATTTGCACGAGGACGAAGAAATTCGTTACATCCTAGGCGGACAAGGCTTCTTTGATGTAAGAAGCAAGGACGACGAATGGATTCGTATATTTCTAGAAAAACATGATTTAATTATCCTCCCTGCTGGCATTTATCACCGATTCACCACCGATGAGAAAAACGTGAGTGCAAATAGTCTTATTCCCTGAGCACCAAATAATCGCGGAGAATGGCCGCGACCCCTTTCTTCCCAATTTTTATGATTAAACTAACCTATTTCTACTGCTCCGTATAGTTTATACATGCCATGAGATTATTTAAGGAAGATCCCAAATGGACGCCATTGAACAGGAGTAGGGACTTAGATGCAAACACGTTTCGTGCACAATACGTCAACCAATACTTGACTGATTCAGAGAAAGCAGTCTACGTATAGTATAATATACATAGCATTGATAACATTCACAAAATATCGGTTGCCATTTACATAATCTGCTTAAGTACCTACACTTATTCGGCAATATAAGGCCTACTACTAGTAGCAGTAGCCAACCAGCTAAACTTATGTTAGTATCAGGTACTTAAGTATAATAGACTTACTTAGATACTTGGTATGGTAGGTAATCTCAGTAGTAGAAGGATGAGGTGCCGCTATGAAGGAGGACGCAAAAACCCCGCAACCCCCACAAGCACTTTCTTTCGACGATCAACTCGCCTGTTCTCTCCTCGATCCGACCATCCATTCTGTGCCCGTTCTCCGTTCTGTGCTATACCTTCAATCAATGCCTCTTGTGAATCGTTTAGTAAAGTCAATTCAACAATGGAGACAAAACCTTGCACTAGTACAACAGATTGTGATAGTGCTAGCAATAGTGCTGCAAACAAGCTTCGACTTCAACTCCCATCCAGCTGCGACCCTCCAGACTCTGGCTCAATAGTGCGGCCGCTTGTATGGATTGTATGTTGCTATTGTTTCTTACGTACATCATTATTTGAACAACTAACGCGTAATGCTATATACTAGGTTTTCGGAGGAACTAGCCATATTGGTCAGTCTCTCGTCGAACATGCGCTTTCCCGAGGCGATTTTGTTACTTCGGTTGGTAAAGCTTTTGATGAAGCTGATGCGAATACGGCGGCATCTATACCTCATCAAAATTGTCTCATGTCACACTGTGACATACGCTGTCGCGAATCAGTAGCTCTTGTGGTACAAGAAACACTCGACAATTTTCGACGAGTTGATGTTGTCGCCAATTGTTCTAGTGGCTATGGTGTTATAGGCTCTTGCGAGGACCAAGACGAGCATGATATGAGGAATCAGTTCGAGACCAACTTTATAGGAACTCTCCATATTATTCATGCCACTCTGCCGTATTTTAGGAGACAGAATGGGGGACGCTATCTATTTTTCAGCCCGACATCTGGAGCACTTGGTTTGCCTGGCCTAGGGCCGTGCTGTGCGACCAAATATGCAGTCGAAGGGTTGATTGAAGCAATGCTCTACGAGACGGACGCTTTCAGTATCAAAGTCACATTAATAGAGCCTGGAATGGTCAAGCCGAACACCACTGATGATGGTAGTTCGTTGCCTACATTAGGACATTTTTTTATCAAAACACCAAGTGACGGATATGCCTCTGCAACCTCGCCTGCTCTTCACGCACGCAAAATGGTCCATTGGCTGGAAAATCGACAGCCGACAAGTGCAGTTAAATGTGCTGACTTAATCTGGCAATTGGCGCACTGTTCATACCCTCCACTACGATTATTGTTGGGGAGCTACGCTATAGAAAATATTCGCGACAGAATGCGATCAGTCACCGAGGAGCTGGACGATTGGAAACATTTGAATTTCGTTGTTACAGACCATACCGACGACCGTGAAGGTCAATTTGCGTTGTAATAATTGATTTTTTTAAGCAAGCATTGCTGCTGCAGCGGAGTAATATGTTTTTAGCAGAGATTTAAGTAAACCCAACACCCTATTGCCTAGTGGTAAAATGCCAGGTAATTTAAGCAACAGGTGTTTTATTTTCCAATGCCCGCTGTAATCAATGGGAAAGCTGCACAAAAAAGCCTATCTGGGTCCGTAATACCTACCATCAACCATATAGGAGTTTAATTAATTAAGAATGGAGCTCAAAAAAAAACGACCCGGCCTTTTGAGGAAAAGCAAACACGATAGCTACTTTTGGCTTTTTAAATAATACAGATAGCTTGCTCATCCAGTTGAGTAGCAAACAACTAACTAGTTGGTCTTCGAAGAGATCGGCTGCTGCTTAAAAAGGCCAAGCTTATCCAAAATTCTGCAATGACTTCTAGATAGATGCTTATCACAATAAAACCATAAATAATTGACGATACAGTCCAGCAACTGTGCACGTCATGGGAGCATCTAGAGAATGCGTTGGACCTTGCCATGATCATGTTGGTCAAAGGCCAAGTGCCACAGTTTCTGCCGAAGTCTTTTTTAAAAATGTCCACGTTCTTCCCCAAACGCCGCAGCTTATCGCCCTGCTCTCGTAAGAGAAAAGACCACACACGTCAACAAAAAAACCTGTATGGTCTAACCAATTGATATAGCATCATACGAAATAAAGACACCGAACGAGCGGATTTCATCTTCTATTCAAATCGCATCATCCGGCTTTTGGTAGAAGAAGGTCTTAACCATCTTCCTGTGATTGAAAATGACATCACGACACCAATTGGCCGTACCTATAATGGGTTAATGTTTCAGGGCAAAATCTGCGGAGTTTCTATCATGCGTGCTGGTGAAGCTATGGAGCAGGGCTTAAGAGACTGCTGTCGGTCAGTGAGGATCGGCAAAATACTCATTCAGCGTGATGAGGACACAGCTCAACCAAAGCTATTTTACGACAAATTGCCCGAAGACATCGCTGATCGATGGGTCTTATTATTAGACCCTATGTTTGCGACAGGTAAGCAGAAAGATTAAGGGCTCTTCCATTAGTAGAACTAATCAGGCATCTTCTTTGTCAAGGTGGTTCCGCCATTATGGCAGTACAGGTTCTTAAATCACGAGGGGTTCCAGAAGATCGCATTCTTTTCCTCAATATCATTGCAAGTCCAGAAGGCGTCAAAAATTTCGCCACGAGGTTTCCTAGCCTTAAGGTAGTGACAGCGTTCATAGATGAGGTACGAGATCGCCCGATTCGTTATTCCGAGAGCAAAAAATGTATATACTAACCCATCATTCATTATAGGGCCTGGACGAAAAAAAGTATGTTCGTTCTATACCTATCTTAGACGAAAACTAACGGTGACTTAGTTACATCATTCCTGGTTTAGGAGATTTTGGGGACAGGTTCTACACCATCTAATCTAAGCCGTAGGCTCTTTTTGATCGAGAATGGGGACGAATGTTGTCTCGTAAGCGCAAATCAACCCCTATATAAAACTTGTTGTTTCCATCGTATCGTCGTTTGCGAACGTTGTGCTCGCCCGAGGCCGCTGAATGGGATCAATGGAATTCGTCATTATCTGCAGGTACCCCTGCAGGAGCCTCGCCCAAACCATGATTTCGATTACCACTTTGGCTTCGTCTGGATGTTTTCACTGTCCTTGCCGAGCCCTCGTATCCGAAAGTCGTAGAATCTGCTTTCGCGACAGCGTCTAGTGTGCAATAAAAGTCAATGCTATAAGTCACCGTCCGTATAATAAACCGATCAGGGCGTATTACCTGCTGCATCGACCCACTCTCCATAAACATCGACCGCAGCGGAGAGATCTAGGTACATCGCGAGGAGAAGTTAGCGGAATGAAGATAATAAAGCGATACATGTATCAAATAAGATGTCTCAACGGACAATTAACAGCACACTGAAACTTTTGTCCACATATTCGGCAATCTAGTTGCCCTACTCCCGCCTTTCTATCAAGCTTCACGCTCACAGACTTCTCGTGGTTGCAGAACAGACACGTGAATGTGGATGGTAGAGGATCGGACTAATTTTGAAGTTAGGAAAATGTCCGCGCTTGATATGAGAGCATGTTAGACTTAGCGATGAGACCTTTTTGGGTCCTACAGGCTTCCGAGAGGACTTTTTGCGCTTTCCCATGGTGATGTGATTTTAATTAGATCGGCTAAAATATTGAGAAACTTGGCAAAATCAATGGCGCCTCGACAATGTGACCGTCATGTTAAGTGGGACGAAGACTGACTGTTGTATCAGCACCACTATGGCGAGCGCCACAATCAGTTAAATATGCTTATATCATAGTATTACGTAGCTTTTCTATCATTGTTGTTCACATCAATTGCCTATTGGGTATATTTTATTGTCGTTCATCTATAGTTTGTTTTTCACATATAAGTTTATGTAAGGTTGCGGGAGACAGGGTACCTTTATCCACCTAACTTACACGTCATACTAGGTTTTTAGAGAAATAGCGATAATAATGATATCACAACAACGATAATCAGGATCGTTGTAAATGCACCTAACTTGTGGCTGGGGCTCGCAGCTTTCGGCTTCAGACTTTCTACGTAAACTGGACGTACTTAAAAACAGTCCTATCTAATTAAAGCTGTTAATATAGGGACTGTTTACAATGCAAGCAACTTGTGGCTACAGTGGCTGAGCACAGCCGTTACCAGCGTTCTAAAGTAAATCATATATATAAGTTACATAAAGAAATCGCGCTTCGCCTGCACCGCCGCAGCAATGCAGAACTGACCCAAAACTACTTAAAACATTATAAAAGATTTGCTATACCTATTTACTCCTGTCTTTGATAGTATATTAGAGCTAGAGTATAGATGTTACGGTCCCAACCGGGAACCTCTATTTTGGGGAGGCCCCCCTCATCTAGTAGGGGACGTCCCAATAAAAGGGTTTTTTTTCTTACTCTTAGGAATAAGATAAAATGAACTTAATTATTACTTACTTCATTCTTTACTTACACACTTAGATATATATGTTGGTTACACTAAGGTAACCAATTATAACAAAAGCACTAGTGCAAAAGAATAAATAACGCAATTATATAATTAGTCTTATTATATATATCTAAGCTAAGGAGGATGCCCTTTATAATAAGCTTATAAAGGTAAGGATATATATAGTATAGATTATATAGCTCTATTAGCTATCTATCTCTATCTATATCTAATTATTACTCTACTTATCTAGATAGATTCTACTAATTAAAGTATAAAGCTCTAACTTTAATTCTATATATTATAATATTAGTAAATTCTCTTTTTATTAATATACTATTAGGTTAAAAAGTAGCTAAAATATATAATAAAAATTAAAAGAAGAAGAAGTATATATAAGTAGCTTTTATTAAAGAAATTTAGTATTCTAATTATCTAAGTAAATTATTAGTTCTTTTTTTAATAGAATTAATTAAGAGTATTTATAGTAACTATATAAGTATTATATATTAAATTTCTTTATAGAATATTTAATCTAGCTCTTTACTTAAATTATTACTTTATTATAGTTAATAAAGCTCTTAAGATACTTATTTAGTAGTACTTTTATTATTATATCTATAATATTATTCTTTCTATTAATCTAGTAGATTTCTAATATCTTCTACTACTTATATAATTATCTAAGGGCTATAATATTAATTATAAGCTGTTTTTCCTTTATTATATCTAGCTTAACTAGGTACTTATATAGTAAAAAGAAATTAGTATAGATAATTAGCTTTATATTAGGAAGCTAGAGTTAGCTTATTATAATATTTATTATAGTATTAATTATATATATGATATTAATACTAAGCACTATTTTATATAATTCTAAAGCTAGTATACTTTAGGTTACTTATTTACTCTTTATAGAGCTATATATAATAATATTCCCAAAGGAAAACAAACTTCGCGATTCCTCCTACACCGCGGTAGCGACGCGGAATTGCCTTTAAAACGCTTAAAAACTATTATAAAAGAATTACTAGGCCTATTTACCTTATCCTTTAATAGTATATTAAAGCTAGAGTATAGATATAGTAGATATAAGGATTCTAATAGATATTAATAGTAGCTACTATAGTAGCCTTATCTAAAGCTACTATTACCCCTTTATTAGTAGAGAAGGATTTATTCTATCTATCTAAATTAAATCTATACTACTACTACTAAATAGCTAAATACTAAACTATCTAAAGCTAGAATATAAAAAAATAACTAGAATAGTATTAGTATTAATACTAAAGAGTATATAGAATATTCTTCTCTAAGCTATTAATATAGTATTAATATATACTTAATATAGAAATATTACACCTACTACTATATTATTATTATTATTATTGTTATTATTATTACACTAGATAGGGCTAGTCCCTATTTACTAGAATCTTAGCTACTTAATTATATAGGAAAAACCCTAGTATAGGGGGAAAAACCTATATATAACTATAGTATTACTACTATAGGACTAAGATTATTCTAAACTAGTGCCTATTATATAGAGTATATTATATAGCTAGCTAAAGAGTAGCTAGTATTATTAAAGAGTATATTTCTAAAGGTAAGCTATTAATAATAGTTTAGATAAGTATTAGTATTAGATTAGGGGTTATTAAGGTATTATAATAGTTATTAATAGCTATTTTATAGCTAATACTTATTAGCTAACTACTATCTATTAGTTAGCTAAAGTATTATATAATAAGTTATATAATTTATAGGATTTATTATCTATAAAAGGGACTTTCCTTTTTACTTATAATCTTTTTTCTTCTTTTTTTTTTAATTTATCTAATAGTAGTAAAAATAGTAAGTATAGTAAGATTACTAACTATAGTAATACTATTATAGTATTATATAATACTAACTTATAGTAAAGAAAATTATTATAATACTACTAAATCTATTAATTATATAAAAGGTAGATTACTACTATACTTCTAATTTATATTTACTACTAATCTATATTTTAGTCTATAGATTATTAAGAGTAGCTTTACTTATTATACTTTATTTATATTTATAATATATATAGTATATATTTAATATAGATCTAATAGTAGGCTAATACTAACTCTAATAGAGACTAGGTAGTTATATTTTATATATATTAAATAGAAATAAACTTACTTAATAGTAGGTATAGTTTCTTTATAGTATTAGCTTAGTTATTAATTAGTTTTATAGGTATAAACATTATTATATTATTATAAGTAGGTTAAGTATATTATAAACCTATAGAATATATATACTATAGGTAATAAGGTTAATATAAATCTAGTGTATAGCTATTATAATACTAACTATTACTAATTTTATATAGCTAGAAGTATATAATACTACCTAAAAGAAGGTAAAAAGGCTTATTAGCTAATATAAAAGAGATATAGTATTCTTAGGGTCTTAGATTAGTTCTAGAATAGTATTTAAGAATAAGCTACTTTATTATTATATATATTAAATAGCTTATATATTTAAAGAGTTTATTAATACCTATAAAGATATATATAATCTTAAGCTAATAATAAAGTAAATATAGTATAGTAGCCTATTAGTAAAAGTAGCTTTAATAAGTAGAACTATAATAAATATAAAGAGTAAAAAAAAGAAAAAAAAGGGTAAGAAGGCTATATAATATAAATATAGTAAATTAAATATAATAATATATCTATCTTAAATTATATTTTAAGTACTTATTATAGATTTATTATAGTAATAGTATAGTAATAGCTTAAAGCTACTATATATCTTATTTTTATTTATCTTCTATTATTATTATAAGTAATATATAAAGTAAAAATAAGAGAGATAGTTAGTATAGATAAACTATCTAGTAATAGCTTTAGCTAATATATTACTATTAGTAGCTAAGTAGATATTATATTAATTATATAGTAGAGTTAAGCTAATATTAATTAGGTCTAGCTAGTTATATTCTTTATAGCTTAAAAGAATATAGTAGTAGTTCTTATTATCTTTTTAGTAATAGTATATTAATAAGTCTATATTAGATATATAATAGTAGTATAGAAATAAGTTAAGCTCTATCTTTTTTATATATATTTAGATAAGAACTAAGAATTTATATTTATTAAGGCTATTATATAGTTTAATAAATTTAGCTATAAAGGTAAAGAATAGTTTATACTCTACTACTATAGGATTAAAGTAATTATACTATATATTTATAGTAATATAGTTATAATATTATCTATCTTTTTATTCTAAAGTAAAGGCCTTTATTAAAGCTAGTTTATAAAGATTAGTATATAGTTAGATTAATAATAGAAT
Organism: Claviceps paspali; assembly: GCA_013435705.1. Lineage (NCBI taxonomy): Eukaryota > Fungi > Ascomycota > Sordariomycetes > Hypocreales > Clavicipitaceae > Claviceps > Claviceps paspali. The sequence goes on along the minus strand of JABAEC010000153.1, from coordinate 33,544 downwards.
ATAGTTTAGATAGTATACTAATAGTCTACCTTATCTATAGATAGAATAGTAGTAGAGATAGTTTATAATTATAGTATAAGTATCTTATATTCTATTAGCTATATAATTATTATTAATTCTATTATAGAATCTATAGAAGATAAAGTTTAGAAATAGATTAAAAAGAGGAATAGCTACTTTAGTTTTAAAAAGAAACTATAGTATAGCTTTAAAAGTATTAGTAATTAAGTATAGATATTTATTTTATTTAGTAATAAAGATATAGGCTATACCTTATACTTTACTATTAATAGTTATAGAAATATAGTATATATCTATATTATAAATAATAGTACTCTATATTATTTATATATAAAGAAGCTAAGTATTATAGATAGTATAGCTCTAAGTTAATACTAATAGTATTATAAATATAAGTTATTACTATACTAATTTCTTTATAACTTTATAATAGTATATCTTTTAGGTTAGCTTTTAGTAGATCTAAATCTTTAGAAACTAAAAGGCTTAGATTAGTTATATTATAGTAGTCTCTGAAAGGAGGATTTCTTCTGCACCGCGGTAGCGACGCGAAATCGACTCAAAACCGTTTAAAAAACATTACAAAAGAATCGCCGTGCCTATTTACCCTAGATTCTAATAGTATATTAGAGCTAGAGCATAGGCGCTGTAGGTATAGTAATGCTAATAGATATTAATAGTAGCTATTATAGAGGGCTTGCCTAAAGCCACTACTACCCCCTTATAGGATATAGAGGCTTTATAATAGCACCTTAAACTACACCTACACTACTACTAATAAGTTTATAGCTACTAGATTATTATAAACTTAAATATAAAGAATTAGCTAGTATAGTACTAGCTTTACTGCTAGAGAGTGTATAGAATATTATCTTCTATATAGCTAACATAGCAGTAATATATATCTAATGCAAAACCCTTACCCCCTTAGCACCCTTCCCTCTAATAGATATATATACTATAACTAAGCAACTTAAGACTATAGTAGAAAATACTATTAAAAAGGTATTTAATAGTACTATACTAGCCTTAAGCTAGGCTAATATTATAGTTAGTAGCTAAATAGCTACCCCCCCTACTCCTACTTATATTACTACTATTATAGTACTATCTTATATCTACTATAAGACTACTATTAGAGGCTTAACTATTATAAAATATACTAAAACCTACTCCTTAGAAGAGATAGTTATAGCTATAAATAGAGCTATAAGAACTAGTACTACTATAGTAGTAAGGCGCCTTTATAGTAGTAATACTATTATTATTTTCTATAATACTACTAAACCATATACTAAAGATATAACCTAGGTCTATACTATATTTAGACTAAATGTAATACTTAACTACTAAATATTTAGTATTATTATTAAGGGATTCTCTATATACTACTTATAAAACTAAGCTAGTAAAGACATTCTAAAAGACCTTATTACTATAAATAGATCTAGCCCTATAAGGATTATAGCGTAAAAGCAATGTAGTACTATAACCTATATACTACTTATTATAGGAATTAATAGAGTTAAGGCAGCTAACTACCTTTACTATACTAGCATTATATATAAAGCTAAGATCTTTAAAGCTAAACCCTATAATAATATACTCTACCTATATTAATACTATAACTACTTTAAGTTTAGCTATATCTCTACTAAATATAATATACTACTATACTATAGCTAATATAGCACTAGTTACTATACTAATAGAAAGAATTTATACCCTATGTTATTAGGCGTAATGTAGGAGCGCTATATTAATTATATAGGTTTACACCTAGCATAGTCCTATTTATATAATATAGCTAATAAGCAATAGAACCGCGCCTATATAGCGTACCTAATACATCCCCTAGCCTTTACTAAACCTAATACTACTAATAAAGGATAGACTAAAGTCTAAAGCTATAATAGATACTATAAGGTAAGCAACCTACTCTTAAGGGAGGCCTTACTATATAAATATATTAGCTAACTATATACTAAACGCTCTAAACTAAGCACTACTAATACTCTCTACACTCTAGATGCTATAGTAGTATACCTTAGTATACTACCTATACCTATAGTAGGATTAAATAAGCTAACTATAATCTAATATATAATATAATTAGTATATAATAGAAATTATATACTAGAATATATAGAAGAAAACCCACCTTATACACCTAGCGCTATAATACTAACCTAGAACTAATATAATAGCAATCTAAGAACTAGGGATAATTAATAGCTATCTACTAAACCCTAGCTTAGGGCATTTTTACCTAGCTATCTAGGGCAGCTATACTACTATATATATTAACCGCTAACTTAGCACTAATATATAGTTAATATATAGTAGTATAGACTAGTACTTAATTATAATAGTAGGTATAGAAATATACTTAATCTACTCCTTTAATTACAAACCTAATTAGATAACCCCCCTAACTAAATTTGTTATAGCACTGCTATAGACCTAAAGCATCTTTATTAGAGATTTTAACTAATATTATCCCCTTTAGGACTGCTTTAGTAGAATATTAGTAGGTAGTAATACCCTTTTAGTAATAGTAGAGTAGTAGTAACTTAGTTTTACTATACTATAGGGCAAAGTTATATAGCACTTATATAGTAAGTACAGCAGTACTATTAACTATACCTAGGCTACCTAGGATACCTAGATTAAATACCTAGGCAGACTATATCTAGCTAGATCTAACTATATCCTATAGCTTATCTATATTAGTACCTCTAGAAATACTAACTATACACCTATTAATATATTTAAATAGTTATATATATAGATAGATGTAGTAACTATAGAGGCAGCAGCTTGGTTCTACTATAATACTAAGGATATACCACTTAATACGCCTAAGGCAATTAAAGATTAGGCAGTCTAGATTATAATAGAACTTTATACTATTACTAAAACCATAGTACTATACAGCCCCTAAAGCAGCCCTAAACCCAACCCCTAGTAGAACTACTAAGTAAAGCAAGCTACCTAGGATGCCTAATATATACTATAAAGATAGTATACTTACTATACTAATAATAATTAGTAACTTACTACTAAGGTAGTATAGACCTAAACCTAAGTTATTAATAAAGAATACTATAGCTTATAGAGAGTAGTAGTATAAGCTACTACTACTTATAGGGGCAACCTATAGAAACTAGAATAATAGGCATAGCTCTATAGCAGCCTCCTACTAGAGTAGATTTACCTCCCTAATCTCTACTAAGGCAACAGCCCCTTTGCCTAGGTAGCTACTATCTATATAAAGAAAGCTACCTTCCTTACTATACACTTCTTCCCTTACTTAGAGGCATACCTTAATAATATTCTAGATAATTATAACTACTAACTTAATACTACAGCATTTCTATATAAAGATTACTTTAATACTAATAAAATATATAGGATTATTAAGGGTCTTATAAGCTAGAAAGCATCTAGTTCTAATAAGCTACTAGTAGGCTTTCTTAAAGTATATAGTTAGCCTTTAGCCTACACCCTTGCCTACCTTTTAAATATATACTACTAAATTAGCTACTACCTAGCACTATATTAGATAGCTAAAGTTATAATACTACACAAACCTAGTAAAACTCTAGAGTAATAATAGTATGTAGAAGCTTAGTGCTTAATCTTACTCTTTAGTATTATTAGTAAAGTCCTTAAAGTAGTAGTAGTAGTATAGCTTATCTATACTACTAAGAAGGGGGGAGCCCTTCCTAACCTCTAAATAGGAAACTAGGTAAACTACTCTATAGAAGTTGCTATTAGCGTCCTTATAGAGGCTATAAGGGTAGCCTAGCACTATAGCAGCATTATATTGCTCCTATAACTAGATATTTCTGCTGTATTTAACACCATCTACTACTACTAGCTAATATATATATTAATAGCTATAGGGATATCTATATAGATAGTAGTATAGACCTATACCTTTACTACTAATAAAATAGTATAAATTTTTTTTAATAGTAAAACAACTAGCACCCTACCTATATCTATAGGGGTACTATAGGGGTCCCCTATCTTATCTATCCTCTTCCTCTTATATATTACACTACTATACACTAAACTATAGAACATATAATCTACACTAATACTAGGCTTCTTAGACAATACTAACCTCCTTGTATATAGCTATACACTAGATATTATATATTAGCAACTTAAGTCTGCGTAGAATATTTACTAATAATAGTCCTAAGAGGCAGGCCTTATATTTAACCTAGTAAAGAGTAAGCTTATACACTTTACCCACTGCTATATAGTAATTATAATACCTATCTGCCTTAGCTCTATAATAGTATAATCTATCTAGAAATCCCGCTTCCTAGGGATATAGATATATTATAAACTTATATAGAAAATCTACTAACTTAAGGTTAAAAAGAAGCTGCTATAGCAGCAACTTATACTTATAGTGCTTTTAGCCTTAATATAGGGTTGCTTTATACATAATATAAGACTACTATATATATAAGTTATTTAGAGCACTATTACTTATAGCATAGAATTATACTATACCCCTATCCCCCTTAATAGAAAAGTAAGGGAGATTACCTATGCCTTTATTACTAAGTAAAATAAATACTTATATATAGTAACTAGTGCCTTTAAGGCTATACTATAGACCCTACTTAAAACTAAAGTAGTAGTAGCCCTACTTAATCTATTCCTTAACTTAATCTCCCTTAGGTTTTATAACTATATTAAAAGCAATAGTATAGTAGATAGAATATAAAATACTTATACTATAGTTATAAACTACCTCTAATATTACTAAACCTAGTAGAGAGGCTGCCTACCTACTAACTAAGCTAAGTATATACTACTAGCGTCTTAACTATATACTAATCCCTATAAACCCTTACTAATAAAAGCCCTTGCCCTAGAATAGAAAGATAGATAGCACTATAAGTATACTACTATAAATATATATAGAGGCTAGCCCTACCCTACTATAGCTAAATATAAGCTATCTTTTAACTCTACTACTAAATTTATTAAGCTATACTAAGGCCTTACTAAGCATAAATTAATAGTCTTTATCTAGATATACATAGAAAAAATAGAGCTAAATGCATTTCTCTACTACTACTACATCCCTAATGTAGATTTACTAGTTTACTACTACTAGAGCAGTAATAAAGATTACTACTATATCCTTTTAAATTACAATAAATACAATAACATACGCCTAATTAATACTAGGCTGTATCTAATATAGAATTACTATAAAGTTCACTTAGCTACTAATGCTAACACTCTAGCTATAGCTATTATAAAATAGATTATCTATATAGGCTATCTCCCTTAGTTCTACCTTATACTTTACCTATAATAATAATAGGCAGTGGACTAGGTATACACTAGCACTAGGTTATTATTATAATATTATAGGCAAAACTTAATAGTAAGCATAGATTAAAATTTAATTTAAAATACCTAGTGTAAAACCCTACTACAACTACTATATTCTTACTATTTAATTACCTTATCTACATCCTCCCCCTCCCCCTTCCCTACCCTATCTACTACTACCCTTACCTTATCTATTACTACCTTTACTACTATACTAAAAGAAGCTGTCCCTAACTTACTATATTAGAGCTGCTTTATAGCTAGCTAAAGGTTGTAAATATCCTAGTATATTTTATAGAAATTATTAATTCTATTTACTATATACTACACCTAATATAGTAACTTATCTTTAAATACTATACTAGTGCTAGTATAGGGCCCTATAGCTCTTACTCCTTACTTATATTGCCTAATAAGTTGTTTTACTTTATACTATATAGTATTATAAACGCCTAACTACTTAAAAAGTTAGCTCTATACTAGTACTATAATAGGCTTATATTAGACTTACATTAACTTTATTACCTAAGGTGTATATATTCTATAGGTTTATTACCCTTTTAACCTAGTTATAATAATATAATAATTTACGTAACTATAATACTAATTAGCAACCAACACTATACTATAGACAAACTAAACTTACTAGTACATAGGTCTTTTTCTACTCTATATAAGTAAAGCATGCCTAACTAGTCCCTATTAGAGTTAGCATTAGTATATAGCTAGTATAATATTAATATACTTACTATATATATTATAATACTGTTTTTATATATTACACCCCTAGGTAAAATAGGGTAAACATAGCTATAGCTAAAAGCTAGTAGGCTAGAAATAGATTAGCAATAGACCTAATGTAAAGATAATAAGAAGACTTACTCCTTATATAATAAGGGGGTTAAAAGGTATAATAATAAGTTTCCTTTTTCTACACTATATATTAGTATAATATAATACTATAGTAGCACTACTATAGCTATAAAATATACTATACTTACTAAAGTTAATACTATTAGAAGGATTAAAAGAAAGAGAAAAGGAAAGAGGTCTAAGACTTAGGAGGAAGTCTCCTATATAGATGCCTAGCCCTAAGGGTTATATAACTTATTATATAATAGTACTAACTATTAGATAGGTATTAGGCAGCTACTAGCTATTAGCTAGCTATAGCTACTCTTTACTACCTATAGGTACTCTATAGGTTATAGCCTAATTCTAATGCTTTTCTAACTTAGCACTAATCCTATTCCCCTAAAAAATACACTCTCTAGCAGAGCTAGTTACTATTTAGCTAGCTACGCAACTATCTCTATATAATAGGCACTAGCTTAGAGTCACCCTGGCTCTACGGCGGCAAAACCACGGTAGTATACAGGTTTTCCTCCCTACACTAGGGTTTTTCCTGTATAATTAAGAAGATAAGGTTCTAGGATATAGAGCTTAGATAGCCCTATCTAGAGTAACAATAATAATAATAATAGTAGTCTCTAATTAGACTAATATTATAATTACTACTTAATAATATATAAAGTATATTAGCTTACTCTTAGCTAGATTAAAGAGTAGTTTTACTTCTCTTAACTAGGCTTAATAAATATTCTATATAGACTTAAGGCTATACTAGGTCTTTATTAATATATTACTATAGGTAAGGAGATTAGTATTATTAGAGAAGCCTAGAATTAGTATAGTATAGGCTTTATAAAGCTTAGTGTAAAAAGGGATAATATATAGAAGAAAGAGGATTAGTAAGATTAAAGACCTTTATAATACTTTAGTAGAAATAGATAAGGCTTTTATTATCTTACTATTAAAGAAGATTCTAATAGTTCTCTTAGTAGTAAAGGTATAGATTTATACTATAATCTAAGTAGGAATACCTAAATTAAGAAGAATATATATAAGATATTAGTAATAGATAGTATTAAAGGCTACTAATATATCTAGTTATAGTAGTAATATAGTTTTACTATAGTACTAAGCTACTTTTATAGATTTAATAAGTATACTAATTATAACTTTAGTAGAATAGTTTATATAATTACCTATCTATAGATTAAAAAGGGCATTTCCCTCTTTAGCTATAAGGGTTAATTATACTACTACTATAGCTTTAAGTATCTTTTCTACTATATTAAAGAGGGAGATAAGGTATTATACTTCTACTTACTATTACTCTTTTAGGGTTTTGCCTAATATATAGAGAATAATTACTTTAGCTATCTAAAATAGTAATAGATAGTAACTAACTTAGTAGTATATATTTAATATATATTTAGTAGATAGGCTAATACTTATATTAGGGGATAGCTATATATCTTAAGGTACCCTATTAGTAGCTTATTAAAGCTAATAGCCTTCTAGCTAATAAGTCCTTTAATAATACTATAGATTTTATTAGTATTTAAGTATTAGTTATATAGAAATATAGTAGTATTAAGGTAGTAGTTAAGGTTAGGGGAAAGGTTATCTATATATATATATATTTAATATAGGGAAAAATCTTATAGCTAAGAGGGCTATTTTATTTCTATAAATAGTTATAACTCTAGTAAAGGGGCTAGTATCTTATAGTAGGCTAGGAAGGTGCTACTATTCTAGTAGAAGACTACTCTAAAGCTATACCTACCTTTTTAGCTTCTATAGGCTTCTACTATAGGTATTAGCTTTTTATAAAGTATTAGTAAAGGTAGAGGGCATTATTATATAGTTCTACTTTAAAGATTCCAGCTTTATATATAATATTAGTATAGTATAGCTAGTTTACTACTTTAACTCTATTAATACTAATTATAAAAGGTAAGTATATAGTAGAGTTATAGTATTTCTATACTACTACCCTTACTAGTTTAGGGCTATTAGCTATAACTATATCCCTAAGTAGATTATCTATAGCCTAATTCTAGGAGTAGTAGATAGGGAAGCCTTTTATAATTATACTAAATATTTATTAGTTTAGGGTTATATTTAGCCTAAAGGTAGTATAAACCTAGGCTATATCTTTAGTATAAGGCTTTACTATATCTTAGAAGATAATAACTATATTACTACTATAAAGATACCTTACTACTACTACTATATCTATATTAGTAGCTCTATTAATTACTATAATAAGATCTATAGGGGTTTAGTTCTTAATAAGGTTTATAATAGTAGTACCTTTTATAATAATCTTATAGTATATTTAGGGTAGTATTACTATAATAGTAGGCTATATTATTAATTAAGTTATTAAAGAGCTGCTAGCTATAATACTAGCTTAGATTAGGGCTAGAATAATATTCTTTTTAAAAGCCTTTCTTATTATATTTTTAACTACTTATTTAATTTATTAATATATAGTAGTAGGTGTAATATTCTTACATTAGATATATATTAATACTATATTAATAGCTTAGAGGAGAATATTCTATTTACTCTTTAGTATTAATACTAGTACTATTCTAGCTATTTCTTTATATTCTAGCTTTAGATAGTTTAGTATCTAACTACTTAGTAGTAGTAGTATAGATTTAAATTAGATAGATAGAATAAACCCTTCTTTACTAATAAGGGGGTAATAGTAGCTTTAGATAAAGCTACTATAGTAGCTACTATTAATATCTATTAGAATCCCTATATCTACTATATCTATACTTTAGCTTTAATATACTATTAAAGGATAGGGTAAATAGGTTTAGCAATTCTTTTGCAATGGTTTTTAAGCGTTTTAGAGGTAATTCCGCGTCGCTACCGCGGTGTAGGAGGAATCGCGAAGTTTTTTTAAGGGGCTAGAACTAAGCTATAGATAATCTATTAAGGGATATAATTATAGCTAATAGCCTTAGACTAATAAAGGTAGTAGTATAGAAGTACTATAACTCTACTATATACTTATCTTTTATAATTAGTATTAATAGAGTTAAAGTAGTAAACTAACTATACTATACTAGTATTATATATAAAGCTAAAATCTTTAAAGTAGAACTATATAATAATACCCTCTATCCCTACTAATACTATAACTACTTTAAATTTAGTTATATAGCTACTTATTATAAAGCACTACTATATTATAATTAATATAGTACTAATAGGTATAAGTAAGGGAAGTAGTTTTACCCTATACTAATAGGTATAATATAGGAATAATATATAAACTATATAAGTATATACCTAGTATAGTCCTAATCCTATAATATTATAAATAAATACTAGAACTGTGATGGATTCGAGCTGGAGGCTTGGATCCTTATCAGAAGACTAGCGGACCCTACACGTAAGGCGTGGAGGTTCTGTATATAAAAGGGTCCCCTATTAGGCACCCTTTAGAACAGGTTAGGGCCCTACCTAGGGTATATATAGCACTTACTTAGCTTACCTATAGGAGGTATAAAGGGCGCATATAGTAAGACAAAAGAAGACGTTCCTTTCTTCTTCTGTATAGTTAATAATAACTCTATAAACGCTAGATAGTAGTTGCTCTCTAGGCTAGTCTATAATAATTATTAACTATCCTTAATTTAACAAAGAAACAATAGATAATGTTGTGATGCACGGAATCGAACTCAGAGCCTCGCGCTCTGATTGGTGGAATCCGTCTAGATAAGTGGGACGACAACTAGGCATAGGTAGAGACAGGTGGCCAGTAGGGCTACGTAACCTATGCTATATATATCCTTACCTTTGCAAGCTTATTACAAAGGGCGTCCTTCTTAGCTTAGATATATATAATAAGACTAATTATATAATTACCTTACTTATTCTTTTGCACTAGTACTTTTATTATAATTAGTTACCTTAGTATAACTAATACTAATTAGTGGTTGTAAATACTAATATAACTATAGATAGTAAGGAAACCTAAGAAGAGATGCTATAAGAAGTTCTATTAGTATACTAAAGGAAGATAGTTAAGACTATATACTCCTTAGACTTCTAGGAATTGCCTTAGCTACTAGCCTTTACTTTATTAGAAGCTAGTGCTATAAGGGCTTAATTCCCCTTATCTATTATAAGAAAATAATAATGCTAGAAGGAGAAAGTATAAGAGAACCTTCTAGTTAAAAAATAATAAGAAAATATAGAAATTACTATATTCTAACTATAATTATTATAAAAATATTATATTCTATACTTTTTCTACCTAATTATTTATAAGCACTTACTTTTATCTATAAATCCTATTCTATATATACTTTTACCTTCCCTTTTATATATAAAAATATCTATATAATTATTTTACCTTCTTTCTTTACTTTTTTACTATTTTAAATCTTTCCTTAACTATATTTATTATATTATTATACCTTAGCACTTCTTAGTATAATAAATCTATTAGAAAATAACTCTATTAATAATAAGCTATTATAGATAAGTTATTAAAAATATAACCCTAAAGGGCTACTAAAGTATATTAAGAATTATATAAGATATATTAGTAAGGACTAGAAATATATAATAAAGGTTATATCTACTATAACCTTATCTTAAGTCCTTAATAATAAAATTACCCTCTTTATTAGCTATATTTATACTAAGAGATAGTAAGACTAGAAACTTTAGGAAAACTTCTAAAGCTTCTTTATAGAATAGTCTCTTAAGAACCTTAAGAGTACTAATATAAATCTAATATAATATCTTTATAATATTCTTTATAAGAATAGTATATTTATTCTATAATTAGGTAATAGGATCTATAAGACTTTATATAAGGTTATATATAAAGATAAATAAGGCATTTAATCTAATATAAAACTTCTTAAGTAAAAGAAATCTAGTAAATTTAACTTAGACCTTACTTTACCTAAACTTTTATACTCTATAAAGTATAAGTTTAACTACCTTTCTTTATATTTATAACCCCCTTTTACTACTCTTAATCCTAATAAGTAACTTTAGTAATAAATTACCTAGAATTTACCTATACTATAGGTTTAGTAAGCTATAATAGTAGTAAGCCCTATAATCTAGTAAGATAAAGGGCCTTACTATTAATAATTATAATACCCTTATTAAGAAGTATAGAATCCCTACCTACTAATTTACCCTTTTAGTTAGGTATCTATTAACCCTTCCCTATACTCTATATATAACTAGTATTAGTAATTACAGCCTTAGTAATATAGCTATTCTTAATCTATAAGAGAGTAGCCTCCTTCTTCTTAATTATAATAACTTCCTATTTAGTAAAACTATTGCTTTATATATAATATAACTTATCTTAAAGTTATAAAGCTAATAACTAAACTTTAATACTTATATAAAGATAGTAAGAAGTATATAGATAAGATCTATAACTTTATTATTCTAAAAGTTATTCTATTTAAGGATTAATACTTTAAGCTTAGCCTTCTAGAAGAATATCTTAGAAATACTTTTTCTCTTATTCTCTTAGGCAAAGCTTAGAATTTCTATCTCTATAATATTACTTATTATAATTATAGAAATATACTTAATAAGCTTATTACTACCCTTAAAGCCTACTTTAAATTATAAAGTATTATTAAGCTCTATAAGTAAGAATAAGAAAATACTATCCTACTAAGTATTATAGTTAAGTATTCTAATAAATCTATACTTAAAGCCTTTAATATTATAGTTTAGACCCTTTAGAAAGTACACCTAGAATTATATAAGTTACTAGATATAGATTATAAACTCTATAAGTAGGTTTATAAAGGTATTTAATATATTAATAAGTGCTAATAACTATTATATATATATAAAGACCTTTAATAGTATTTATAGTAATATCTAAAGATACCTTATACTTTAGATTCCCTATAGAGAAAATATATAATATTATATTAATAATTATAGTAAACTAATAGAATCCCCTTTACCTTTAGATTCTGCTTTCTTTATAGACTAAAAATATTACTAGTCCCCTTATAATAGAAACTAGTGCTAATAGATAGGATTACTACGCTAATATTAGGTTTATAAATAACTAGGCTATTAGTCTATAAAATATAGTAAAAAAGAGTAATACTAAGCTAAGGACAAATAGTAGAAGATAAAGAAATAAAGTAAGCCTCTAACTAAGCAATAATATAAGGTTTTCCTATAATAATATAAAGGCACTAATAATAATTACCTTAATAATATACTATAAGTTACTAAATTTATAGATAATAACTACTATAAGTTATTAGAAAGTAATATTTCTACTCCTTTACTATCTTATAGGCAAAATTAGCCTACCTTATACCTTATATCTATATTTCCCTCTATTAATAATTATAAGCTTATTATTATAAACTTCTTTATAAAGACCTAAAATCTACTAAATTATAAAGCTATTATTAAGACCTTTAATAATAGCTACTATAAATATACCTAGACTAAAGATAATCTATTTAGGGCTACTATTAGGCTATAATACTTTATATTAGAGGACTACTACTCTAAATATATCTTCTATAGTATTCTTCTAAATACTAATACTATAGGACCTTCTACTACTAAAATTAGCTAGGCTAAGGCCCTAATAAGGAAGAAAAGAATCCTAAAAATAAAGCCCTTACCTTCCTATATAGTATACTTTAGTATAGGCTTTAGCACTTTATTTAGTATTCTAAAAGTCCTTATAATACTTAGTATAATACCTTTTATTATACTTAATAGTACTATTCTATTCCTCTTATCTATTATAGATATAGATAGATTAGGCATTAGATTTAATAATCTATAAAACCTACTTATCTAAGGTAATATAATAGTCCTAATAATTAGAAAATAGGGATATTTATAGTAGACTCTTAAAGCTATAGAAATAACTACTTTCTTCCTCTCTAAGTAAGATCTTAGATAATTATATTATTAATTTAGTTACCCCTTAATAGCCTATCTAACTACTATTCTAAATAAATTAGGCTATAAGGTATAAGAAGAAGCATTAAAAACGCTTATAAGTGCCTACTACTATTACTAGCTAAATACTAAAGCCTTAGAATGCTTTAAATTTACCCTTTAAAATAATAAATATAACTTTAACTATAAAATTATTATTAATATTATATAACTTAATAGTAGACTAATTCTATATATTATAGACTCTTTAATATTATTCTAAGCTATAAGGTTTCTTTACCTATAAAAATAGAAGGCCTATAATATTTAGAATACCCTTAAAGAATATTAGATTAATACCTATCTAGAACCTCTAGATTAGATAGTCTATAATATTAGTAAGAACTTTACTTCTATAGAATTTAAGTATTATATATACCTTCTTACTATTAATACCTTAGAGGTTCTAGTAGAAGTATATTATAGTATTAGTAAAGTTAAGAGATATTATACCTCTCTCTATAGAGCCTATAATATTATTAATACTAAACTTTATAACAACCCTATTACCCTAGAATAACATCTATAAATAGTAGTAAAGGTAGTTAATAATTCTATAGGTCTAAATAGCCTTATTCCTATACTTTTAGTATTTAGAGTATACCTAAGAATAACTTATAAGTTACCTTTAAGTATACTAATTATATAGTAAGTAGAAGCACTTTATAAGGCTACCCTTAAAGCTTAGTAATGCCTTATAAGGCAATAAGTTAATAATACTATTAATACTTATAATAGACCTAATACTATATCTTTATACTTACTTTCTCTTTAGTTTAATATTATTATTTTCTATAAAAAAGAGAGCTAGACTAAACCTTTTATTCTTCTTAATATTAATAAAAAGAATTATACTATTAAGATACTATATAGCTCTATAAGATTCTAATCTATAGTTATAAAACTATATATTACTAATAATAATAATAAGACTTTCTTAATGCCTACCTAAGCTATAATAGATTACTATAATAATAAAGAGGCTAAAGTAAAAGACCTCTAAGAAGTAGAGCTAATAGGCTTTATAATACCCTTAATCTAATAGAAGAGGAATGCCTCTTTTATATTAACTAGAGGATCTAGTATAACTAAGTATAGCTATAGATAGCCTTAGAAATATCCTCTTTATACTTATATCTTTATTAAAAAGAATATAAGGCTATCTCTACTACTATCCTCTACTATAGTATATATACTATTATTTACTAATAGTACTTATAAAAGCCTATAGAAGAAAGTAGTAATAGAGGATAAAAAGCCTTTAGAACTACTAAGGGTAGCTAGAAAAGAGGCTAATAAGCTTACTAATACTAAGATACTAATAGTAATAGTAAGGTAAGTTACCTTTATTCTAAAGCCTTTAGTAGAGATAAATAAAGAAAGATTAGGCTAGCCTATTTATATAGGTAATAAAATCCTTAGTCTACTCTATCTACTAATTTATAATACACTAAAAGGCACTAGATTATATACTTAGGAAAATATTACTACTAATCTAGCTTTTATAGCTAATAAGATAAGTAGTACTAATAATACTACTATTAAAGTAAGGGCCTCTTCTCTAAAGCTAGAGAGGTTAGTTAAAGGTATATCTACTAAGGCATTACTATCTAAGACTATACTACTAGTTAATAATAATAATAGTAATACTATAGTTTCTAGTATAGATATATCTATACTTAGTACTATAGTTTCTAGTGTAGATATATCTATAGAATTTAGAAACGCTAACTATTAGAAGGTATATAAAGGGTAAGATAGGCTAAAAGTAACTAAGTTATCTAGAATCTTATTATAAGTTTTTCTCTAAACCCCTTAAAGTAACCCTAATAATCCTCTTAAAGTCTTCCTTACTTTAAAAGAGAAAGCTAACCTTAATCTAGCTATATAACTTAGAAGTAAAGGTAAGATTGTATTACTAAGGAAACCCTTTAAAGCATTTAATAAAGCAGAATTAGATTCCCTATAAGCTAGAAATATATTCTAATTTATCCCCTTCTATTAATAAGAAAATAGAATATAATAACTCTTTAAATTATAGCTTATATAGAAAATTAAGAGAAAAGGAACTAATAAGCTATATAAGAAATTATAACTTATAATCTAGGGCTATAATAATGCTAAGAAAATAATAATTTTAATTTAGTTACTAATAATTTAAAGAGTAAGCTAAAGACTTATTATAGCCTTAGCCCTATTACTGCTTTAGTAGGGCTACTTACTTTAGATTAGAGATATTATATAAGCCTATATTTAATCCTCTATAGAATTAAATAGACTAATTAATATAAAACTCCCTAAAGAAATTACTAATAGCTTCCCTTATAATACTATAATATAAGTTATTAAGCCTCTTTATAGAATTATAGAAGTAGGTACTTACTAGTAATTAATATACTTAAAACACTATTATAAGAAACTTAATATAGAAGTATTAACTTATAATCTATACCTCCTTATATCTAATATAGGAAACGAGGGATTTAGCCTTATTAGTATATAAATAGATAATATACTTAGCCTTAATAATAAAATTTTCTTTAGATAAGGAGAAAGAATTGCTAAAAGCTAAGTTTATAGTAAAGCTAAAATAAAGACTTAATAATAAGAATCCCCTTATTTTTAATAGCTATATTCTTTCTACTACTAATAATAATACTCTCCTTTTTATATAGAAAGGCTAAAGTAAGAAAATCTATACTATTAATATTATAGACCTAGTAAGAGAGTAGAAATACATTAAATAATATGCTTAAGGTGCTTATATTATAATAATTTACTATGTAAAGGCATTACATAATCTCTTAGTTATTATATAATACTTAAATATTAAGGAAGATAATATTATATAATTAAATAAAAGGCTTAAATAGTAAATTAACTATTAGAAGTATAGCCTCTACTATATTCCTATTAATCTATAAAAAGCAAAGCTATTTATCTTTATAGATAGCTTCTTTATAAATAATAAAGACCTTACTTTACAACTAGAATATATTATAATTCTAGGAAATAAGGAAGCCTTAGCTAAAGCTAAATTTATAATAGAAGGGAATATTATTATATATAGCTCTGTAAAGAGTAAATACATAACCTAAAGCGCACTAGCTTTAGAATTATATAGAATAGTGCTTAGTATTTGTTAAAATAATCACTATAAAGGTGTTATTTTTGAGCCCGTTATAATTGCAGCCTACCCGGCAGCGTTGTTATTGCTGATATTCAACCTCAGCAACAACGGCAGTTATACCTCGATTTCTGATGCGTTTTCTACGGCATTTTCTGCCGTAAAGCGGTCTAGAATTCTGCCCTAGGCGGTCAGCTTTGTATTCTTAGCTACCCTAGGCCCCTCGTATCCCTCTGACCAAATGGGTCGCATATCTGCACCTGCGTTGTGTAGTAGTGAGTCTATTTTTTTGTTTTCCCATACAAATAATATTGCGGAAAATGAAAAAGTGTTACACAAACCCCCGTTAGCGGCCCCAATCTAACAATATGGTTGGAGGGTATATGAGGAAGTAGAAGTAAACTTCTCTCCTTACCTAAATTGCTTATTGCCTTAAATCGTCTGTTACTGTAAAGAATACTAAGCTGCTATTCTAGATTGCTAGAAGTTATTGCCCTTCTACTACTAAAGATAATTACTTATAGAAGCATTACTCCTAGAGCCTTACTACCTCTACTAGTAATTACTCTATACTAAGCTATATTTTTAATAGGTTATAAGCCTAGGAGGCCTATAGTAAATTTACTATAGTAGCCTACCTATTCTTTAAACTATTGTTTAATATCCCTAGGTTAACGCCCTAACCTAGATACTACACACAAAATCACTATATTTTCTAGTGTTAAATCTGATTCCATTCACACACATGGTCTAACAGCTGCATCAACTATTTGATCACTGTTAGCAGCTACACTTAGCTGCAACCCAGCTGCACTTAGCTGCAACCCAGCTGCATTTTGCTGCATTCAGCTGCATTCAGCTGCATTTATAGGGAATTTTCCCTATTTTTATTCCTATTTAGGAATATTGTGTGCATTTTTCTAAGCATTTTGCACCTTCTTTCGAAGCGTACATCCCGCTAACAGACCGTTGCGACCGTTGGCAGCTGCGAGCCTTAATTATTGTAGAATTCCTACCTACAATATTACAGGATAGATTTTTAGTGTTTTCCTAAACTAATCCACCTAAATCTTTATAGGCAGTATTCCTATAGACCTATAAATCTAGGCTTTTAGTAGAGCCCTAGATCCAGCGCACTACACAATTTGCGTGCGCACGCTAATTCACAATTAGGAACCTGACGATTCTTACAAATCCCCTAATTAAACAATTGTAAGTTATAGCTTCTAATAGTCTGTCTAAACCATGCATTTGTTATCAGCAGCTACAGAACCCTTTTTTATAGTAATATTTATTACTATACTATAGTAGAATCTTCCCTATACACACAAAATCTATACATAGGGAATTTTCAAATCTATATTTTTTATAGACCTATAAATCAGGGCTTTTAGCTAAGCTTTTAATCTATAGCACTACACAATTGTAGTGCGCATTCTAATTGACTTCCAGGGAGTCTAACTGCTTCTGCAAATCCCAATTAGAATTAATTTAGAGTTACGGCTTCTATAACCATAACTATTGGTAGGCTTTATTATTAATAATTCTAGGTATATTTCCTATACCTTCTGTAGCTAGAATTAGTACTATTTTATTAGTAAAATTCACTGTATTTAGTAATTTACTACTACTATTCACTATAAATTACTATAAATTAGTTATAGAGGGCATTTTTTCTTCAAATCCTCTATAATCCTAATATAGAGTAAGGTTTTCTCTAAACCTTCTATATTTTAGTAAGGTTTTCTTTAATCCTTCTATATTATAGTGAATGGAATTCTTCTGCACCGCGGTAGCGACGCGAAATCGACTCAAAACCGTTCAAAAAACATTACAAAAGAATCGCCGTGCCCGTTTACCCTGGATTCTAATAGCGTATTAGAGCTAGAGCATAGGCGCTGTAGGCATAGCAATGCTAATAGATATTAATAGCAGCTATTATAAAGGGCTTGCCTAAAGCCACTACTACCCCCTTATAGAATGTAGAGGCTTTATAATAGTACCTTAAACTATACCTACACTACTACTAATAAGTTTATAGCTACTAGATTATTATAAACTTAAATATAAAGAATTAGCTAATATAGTACTAGCTTTACTACTAGAGAGTGTATAGAATATTATCCTCTATATAGCTAATACAGTAGCAACACACACCTAATGTAAAACCCTTACCCCCTTAGCACCCTTCCCCCTAATAGATATATATACTATAACTAAGCAACTTAAAACTATAATAGAAAATGCTATTAAAAAGGCATTTAATAATACTATACTAGCCTTAAGCTAGGCTAATATTATAGCTAATAGCTAAGTAGCTACTTCCTCTACTTTTACTTATATTACTACTATTATAGTACTACCTTATATTTACTATAAGACTACTATTAGAGGCTTAACTATTATAGAATATACTAAAACCTACTCCCTAGAAGAGATAGTTATAGCTATAAATAAAGCTATAGGAATTAATACTACTATAGTAGTAAGGCGCCTTTATAGTAGTAATACTATTATTACTTTCTATAATACTACTAAACTATATACTAAAGATATAACCTAGGTCTATACTATATTTAGACTAAATATAATACTTAACTACTAAATATTTAGTATTATTATTAAGGGATTCCCTATATACTACTTATAAAATTAAGCTAGTAAAGATATTCTAAAAGACCTTATTACTATAAATAGATCTAGCTCTATAAGGGTTATAGTATAGAAGTAATATAGTACTATAATCTATACACTACTTATTATAGGAATTAATAGAGTTAAAGCAGCTAACTGCCTCTACTATACTAGTATTATATATAAAGCTAAGATCTTTAAAGCTAAATCCTATAATAATATACTCTACCTATGCTAATGCTATAACTACTTTAAGTTTAGCTATATCTCTACTAGATATAATATACTACTATACTATAGCTAATATAGTGCTAGTTACTATACTAATAGAGAGAATTTATACCCTATATTATTAGGTATAATATAGAAACGCTATATTAACTATATAGGTTTACACCTAGCGTAGTCCTATTTATATAATATAGCTAATAAGTAATAGAACCACGCCTATATAGCGTACCTAATACATCCCCTAGCCTTTACTAAACCTAATACTACTAATAAAGGATAGACTAAAGTCTAAAGCTATAATAGATACTATAAGGTAAGCAACCTACTCTTAAGAGAGGCCTTACTATATAAATATATTAGCTAACTATACACTAAATGCTCTAAACTAAGCACTACTAATACTCTCTATACTCTAGATACTATAGTAGTATACCTTAGTACACTACCTATACCTATAGTAGGATTAAATAAGCTAACTATAACCTAATATATAATATAATTAGTATATAATAGAAATTATATACTAGAATATATAGAAGAAAACCTACCTTATATACCTAGCGCTATAATACTAACCTAAAATTAATATAATAGTAATCTAAGAACTAGGGATAATTAACAGCTATCTACTAAACCCTAGCCTAAGGCATTTCTACCTAGCTATCTAAGGCAGCTATACTACTATATATATTAACTACTAACTTAGCACTAATATATAGTTAATATATAGTAGTATAGACTAATACTTAATTATAGTAGTAGGTATAGAAATATACTTAATCTACTCCCCTAATTATAAACCTAACTAGATAACCCTTCTAACTAAATTTATTACAGCACTACTATAGACCTAAAGTATTTTTATTAGAGATTTTAATTAATATTACCCTCTTTAGAACTACTTTAGTAGAATATTAGTAGATAGTAATACTCTTTTAGTAATAGTAGAGTAGTAGTAACTTAGTCTTACTATACTATAGGGTAAAGTTATATAGTACTTATATAGTAAGTATAGTAGCACTATTAACTACACCTAGGCCACCTAGAATACCTAGATTAAATACCTAGATAAACTATATCTAGCTAAATCTAACTATATCCTATAGCTTATCTACATTAGTATCTCTAGGAATACTAACTATATACCTATTAATATATTTAAATAGTTATATATATAGATAGATATAGTAACTATAAAGGCAGTAGTCTAGTTCTACTATAATACTAAGGATATACTACTTAATACACCTAAGGCAATTAAAGATTAGGTAGTCTAGATTATAATAGAACTTTAAGCTATTGCTAAAACTATAGTACTACATAGCCCCTAAAGTAGCTCTAGACCTAACCCCTAGTAGAATTACTAAGTAAAGTAAGCTACCTAAGATACCTAATACATACTATAAAGATAGTATACTTACTATACTAATAATAATTAGTAACTTACTACTAAGGTAGTATAAATCTAAACCTAAGTTATTAATAATAAATGCTATAGCTTATAGAGAGTAGTAATATAAGCTACTACTACTTATAGGGGCAACCTATAGAAACTAGAATAATAGGCGTAGCTCTATAGTAGCCTCCTACTAGAATAGATCTACCTCTCTAACCTCTATTAAGGCAATAGCCCCTTTACCTATATAGCTACTATCTATAAAGAGAAAGCTACCTTCCTTACTATACACTTCTTCCCTTACTTAGAGGCATACCTTAATAATATCCTAAACAATTATAACTACTAACTTAATACTATAGTGTTTCTATATAAAGATTACTTTAATACTAATAAAATATATAGGATTATTAAGGGTTTTATAAGCTAGAAAGCATTTAGTCCTAATAAGCTACTAGTAGGCTTTCTTAAAGTATATAGCTAGCCCTTAGCCTATACCCTTACCTACCTTCTAAATATATACTACTAAATTAGCTACTATTTAGCACTATATTAGTTAGCTAAAGTTATAGTACTATACAAACCTAGTAAAACTCTAGAGCAATAATAGTATATAGAAGCTTAGCGCCTAATCTTACTTCTTAGTATTATTAGTAAAGTCCTTAAAGTAGTAGTAGTAGTATAGCTTATCTATACTACTAAGGAGGGGGAAGCCCTCCCTAATCTTTAAATAGGGAACTAGGCAAACTACTCTATAGAAATCGCTATTAGCGTTCTTATAGAGGCTGTAAAGGCAGCCTAGCACTATAGTAGCACTATATTACTCCTATAACTAGATATTTCTGCTATATTTAATACTATCTACTACTACTAGCTAATATATATATTAATAGCTATAGAGATACCTATATAGATAGTAGTATAAATCTATGCCTTTACTACTAATAGAATAGTATAAATTTTTTTAATAGTAAAATAATTAGTACCCTACCTATACCTATAGGGGTACTATAGGGGTTCCCTATCTTACCTATTCTCTTCCTCTTATATATTATACTACTATACACTAAACTATAGGATATATAATCTATATTAGTGCTAGGCTTCTTAGACAATACTAACCTCCTTATATATAGCTATATACTAGACATTACATATTAGTAACTTAAGTCTGTATAGAATATTTACTACTAATAGTCCTAAGAGGCAGGCCTTATATTTAACCTAGCAAAGAGTAAGCTTATATACTTTACCTACTAATATATAGTAATTATAATATTTATCTGCCTTAGCTCTATAATAGTATAACCTATCTAGAAATCCCGCTTCCTTAGGGTATAGATATATTATAAACTTATATAGAAGACCTACTAACTTAAGATTAAAAAGAAGCTACTATAGTAGTAACTTATACTTATAGTACTTTTAGCCTTAATATAGGGTTACTCTATATATAATATAAGGCTGCTATATATATAAGTTGTTTAAAGCACTATTGCTTATAGTATAGGATTATACTATACCCCTATCCCCCTTAATAGAAAAGTAAGGGGGATTACCTATACCTTTATTACTAAGTAAAATAAATACCTATAAGTAGTAACTAATACCTTTAAGGCTATACTATAGACCCTACTTAAAACTAAAGTAGTAATAGCCTTACTTAATCTATTCCTTAACTTAATCTCCCTTAGGTTTTATAACTATATTAAAAGCAATAGTATAGTAGATAGAATATAAAATACTTATACTATAGTTATAAACCACCTCTATTATTACTAGATCTAGTGAAGAGGCTGCCTACCTACTAACTAAGCTAAGTATATACTACTAGTGTCTTATCTATATACTAATCCCTATAAACCCTTACTAATAAAAGCCCTTACCCTAGAATAGAAAGATAGATAGTACTATAAGTATATTACTATAAATATATATAGAGGCTAGCCCTACCCTACTATAGCTAAATATAAGCTATCTTTTAACTCTACTACTAAATTTATTAAGCTATACTAACTAAGGAAAAACTTCGCGATTTCGTCTGCACCGCGGTAGCGACGCGGAATCGACTCTAAAAAACCCTAAAAACATTCGCAAAAGAATCGCCTTGCCTGTTTACCCTATCCTTTAATAGTATATTAAAGCTAGAGCATAGACGTAGTAGGCGTAGGGATTCTAATAGATATTAACAGCAGCTATTGTAGTAGACTTGCCTAAAGCCACTATCACCCCCTTACCAGCAGAGGCAGATTTATATTATTAACCTATATAGTTACTACTTCGCCACTGCTGTGCAATCTAATCCTAGACTATCTAAAGCTTAAATATAATAAATTAGCTAGAATAGTGCCAGCGTCTATGCTAAAGAGTGTGTAGAACGTTATCCTTTGTGTAGATAACATAGCATTAATGCATGCCTAACGTAAGAACATTACACCTACTACTACTACCTAAACAATCCTTACTACACCCTAATAACTTAAATAAATAGTTAAAAATATAGTTAAAAAAGCTTTTAAAGAAAACACTATACTAGCCCTAATATAGGCTAGAGTTATAGCTAAAGGGCCCTTAGCCTTCTACCTACTAATCTAACTAATAACTATTATAGTACTACTATAGGTATACTACAAAGTTATTATAAAAGGCATATCTATTACAAACCTTATTAAAGACTGCTCCCCTCTAGATATTATTATAGTAGTTAATAGGGCTATTAGCACTAAAACAGTAGTGGTAGTAAGGCGCCTCTATAGTAGCAACATAGTTATTACATTCTATAATATAGCAAAACCTTATATAGAAGATGCAACCTAGGTCTGCACTGCCTTTAGCCTAGACACAACCCTTAACTAATGTACATTTAGCATTATTATTAAGGGATTCTCTATATACTACTCCTAGAACTAAGCTACAGAAGATATTCTAAGGGATATTATTATAGCTAACGGCCTAGGGCTAGTCTAGGTAGTAGTATAGAAATAATACAGTACTATATTAAGATTACTACTTATTATTAGAATTAATAGAGTAGAGGCGGTAAACTAGCTCTACTATACTAGTATTATATATAAAGCTAAAATCTTTAAAGCTAAACTATATAATAATGCCCTACATCCCTATTAATGCTATAACTACTTTAAATTTAGTTACATTACTGCCTACTATAAGGTACTACTATATTATAGCTAATATAGTGCTGGCTGCTATAAGTAAGGGGAATAATCCTACTCTACGCTAATAGGAATGGTTTAGGAGCAATGTATTAACTATGTAGGTTTACACCTAGCCTAGTCTAGATTCTATAATATTGCTAATAAACACTAGAACTATATAAGAGCAGCGTACCTAACGCAGCCCTAGGCATTTGCTAAACCTTTAGTAGATATTAGTAAGGGCTAGACTATAGTCTATAATCTAAATAGGCGCTATACTATAAGTAATACACTATTACATAAGGCATTGCCTTAGAAGCAAGTTAGCAGACCCTATATATATAGACTAGACCCTTCTACAGAGCTAACTTCCTATATAGGAGGACTAATAGTAGCCTACCTTAATCTACTACCTAGCCCTATAGTAGCACTATCTAAGCTAAGCTACACCTAGTAGACTATCTAATAGTATATAATTAAGGTTATATACTAGAACATATAGAAGCAAACCTATCTTATACACCTAGCACTATAGAGCTAACCTAGTACTAATATAATAGCACTCTAAGAACCTAGTATAATTAACAGCTACCCCCTAAACCCTAGCCTTAGCTGCTTCTAACTAATAGTATAAGGTAGGCGTATAGCTATATATATTAATTGCTAACTTAGCATTAAATTATAGTTAACGTAGGAGGGCGACAATTAGTGCTCTATTACAATATAAGGCACTAAAATATACTTAATTTATTCCCCTAACTATAAACTAAACTAAACCACCCCCCTTACTAGACTAGTAGTAGCACTACCTTACCTCTATAATGTATTTATAGGAGACTTTAACTAGCACTATCTACTCTAGGACTAATTTAGTTATATATTAGTAGAGAGTAATCTCCTTCTAATAATAATAATATAGTAATAACTTAGCCTAGCTATGCCCTTTAGCAAGGTAATATAGCACTTCTAGGACAAATACAACAGCACTATTAACCACGCCTAGGCCACCTAAGATATATACATAGAATTCCTAGGAGGCCTTACTATTTCTAGCTCTAACTATATACTATAGCTTATATAAATTAGAACTACTAAGAGACTATTAAGTAACCGCCCCTATACCTTTAAATAGTTACTAATAAACAAAGACTTAGTTAAGGCTAAGGCAGTAGTATAGTTCTATTATAATACTATAAGCCCCCTACTATATAATCCTTAAGAAATAGAAGACTATACTAGATAGATTATAAGTAAGCTCTATACTATAGTAGAAACTACAGTACCCTATAGGCCCTATAGCAGTCCTAAACCAAACCCTTAGTAGAATAACTACATTAAAATAGCGGTTAAAGATGCCTAATGCACCTAGCGCTATTAGTAAACCTCTAGGATAGAGGAAAACTAGCAACTTGCCACTAAGGCGGAATAGAACTAGACCTAGGTTATAAATAATAAACGCTGCAGTGCCTAGCATATAGCTATATAAAAAGCTAACACCTATAGCAGAAGCCTATAAAAGCTAGAAAGATAGGTATAGCTCTAGAGTAGTCTTCTACTAGAATAGCAGCGCCTTCCTAACCTACTATAAGGCACTAGCCCCTTTACTAGAGTTACTACTACCTATAGGAATAAAACAGCCCTCTTAGCTATATAATTCTTCCCTATATTAAATATACATATAGACAACCTCCTCCCTAATCTTAACCACTGCCTTAATACTACAACGTTTCTATAAGACTAATACTTTAATACTAATAAAATCTATAGTATTATTAAAGGACTTGCTAGCTAGAAGGCTACTAGCTTTAATAAGATACTAGTAGGGTTCCTTAAAGTATATAGCTAACCCCTAGCATAAGCACTAGCCTACCTACTAAATATATGCTACTAGGTTAGCTACTACCTATTACTATTTTAGATAGCTAAAGTAATAGTCCTCTATAAGCTAGGTAAAACCCTAGAAGAGTAATAGTAAGCAGAAGTATAGCGCCCTATCTTCCTTTTTAGTATAGTAGGAAAGATACTTAAAGCTATAGTAGTAGTATAGCTAACCCTTATAGCTAAAGAGGGGAACGCCCTCTCTAACCTATAGATAGGTAACTATATAAACTAGTCTACTAAGGTTATAATTAGCATACTTATTAAATCTATAAGAGCAGCCTAGCACTATAGCAGAACTGCGTTACTACTACAACTAGATATATTAGCAGCCTTTAACACTATCTACTACTAGCGCCTTATATATATCCTCCTTAATATAGGCATCCCTATATAGATAGTAGTATAGACCTACGCCTTTACTACTAAGAGAACTACTAGAATCTTCTTTAATAGTAAGATAATAAAAGCCCTACCTATTCCCACTAGGGTACCGTAGGGGTCCCTAATCTTACTAATCCTCTTCCTTCTATATATTACTCCCCTCTATACTAAGCTGTATAAAGCCTATACTATACTTATCCTAGGATTCTCTAATAATACTAACCTCCTTGCCTATAGTAATACATTAGAAGAGATCTAGCTTAGCTTTAAATCTATATAGGATATATACTAAACCTAGTTAAGGGAAGCAGGACTCCTTTTTAACCTAGCTAAGAGTAAACTAATACACTTTACACACTACTAAGCAGTAGACATAACATTAGTCTAACTAAGGACTGCTATAATACAACTAATCTAAGCTTCTTAGTTTCTAGGAGTCTAGATCTACTAGAAGTTAACCTAGAAGAAATACTAACATAAAGTTATAAAGAAATTAGTGTAGTAATAACTTACGCTTATAGTGCTATTAGTATTAACTTAGGGCTATACTATCTATAACGCCTAGCTTCTCTATATATAGGTAGTATAGAGTACTATTACTTATAATATAGGTATATACTATATTCCTATAACTATTAATAGTAAAGCATAAGGCATAGCCTATACCTTTATTACTAAATAAAACAAATGCTTACGCTTAGTTACTAGCGCTTTTAAGGCTACACTATAGTCCCTCCTTAAAACTAAAGCAGCTATTCCCCCTCTTAACCTATTCCTTAACTCTATCTTCTATAGATTCTATAATAGAATTAATAGTAATAGTATAGCTAATAGAATATAAAACGCTTATACTATAGTTATAAACTACCTCTACTACTACCCTACCTATAGATAAGGCAGACTACTAGCAACCCACCTAGAATACGTCCTACTACTAACCTAACCGTATACTAACCCCTATAAACTAGCCCTAATAAAAGCCCTTGCTCTAGAATAGAAAGACAGATAGTATTATAACTATACCGCTGCTAATGCATAGCGTAACTGCCCTAATCCTATAGCAGCGGAGCATAAACCATCCTTTACCTCTACAGCTAAATTTATTAGGCTGTATAATAGCCTTAATAAGTATAAATCCTCCATCCTTATCTAAATATATATAGAAAAGATAGGGCTTAACTTATTTTTATACTACTACTATATACCTAATATAGACTTACTAATGTACTACTACTAGGGAGGCAATAAAGACTACTACTATATCCTTCTAAGCTATAAGGAATATAACTACTTATAACTAATTAACACTAGCTTAACCCTACTATATAACTAATGTAATATCTACTTAGCTACTAATAGTAATACACTAGCTATAGCTATCACTAGGTAGCTTATCTACACTAGCCGTCTTACTTAATTTTACCTTATATACTACTTATAATAATAATAGGAGGTAGATAAGGATAAGGCATACAGCAGCCCTAGGCTATTACTATACTATTATTATAATAAGTCTATAATAGGCATCTAAAATTTAATTTAAATTAGATACGCTACTCTATCTAACCTACTATACTTATACTATATAGCCTCCTTACCCCCCTCCCCCTTACCCTCCCCCTCCCCCTTCCCCTTACCCTCCCCTTTACCCTCTACATCTATTATAGTCCTACTTACTAAGGCTACCCCTACTAATTAGCTACTACACTATACCTACTTTGCCACTAGCTTAAGGTTATATATATCTTTATAGGCATTAATAAATTTATTAAAAGTATTAGCTAACTAATGCATATAATAAAGCAGCTTATCCTTAAATACTATTCTAGAACCAAGCTAAGACCCTAAGGAGGCTGCACCTCTCCTATATTGCCTAATAAGCCTTTTTGCCTCCTTCTAGGCAGTATTATATACTCCTAGCTACACTAAGTTAGTAATAGTTAGTATTATAATAACTTTAAGCCAAACTTATGTTAACCTTATTACCCACTGTGTACATATTCTAAAGGTTTATAACGTACTTAACCTACTTATAATAGTATACTAATTTTTATAGCTATAAAACCAATTAGTTACTAAGCTAACACTATAGAGAAACTATACTTACTAGTATATAAGTTTTTTTCTATTTAATGCATATAAAACACAACTACCTAGTCCCTACTAGAGTTAGTATTAGCCTACTACTAGCCCTATATTAGATATATACTATAAGTGTTATAGCACTACTTATATATATTATAGCTATAAGTAAAATATAGTAAGTAAGGCTACTCTTAAAAATCTATAGGCTAAATATAGGTTAGTAATAGACGTAAGTTAGTAGTATAGTAGTAACCTACCCTTTATATAATTAATAGATTTAGTAGTATTATAATGCTTCTCTCTACCTAAAGGTTAGTACTATATAATACTATAGTAGTACTACTATAATTAGCAACCTTACTATACTTACTGCTTTTACTATTATTAGGTAGATTAAAGGAAGGAAAGAAGGAAAGAGGTTAGAAGTAAGGAGAGAAGTCCTTCTTATAGTTAATAAGCTCTATAGATTACATAACCTATTATATAATGCTTTAGCTAACTAATAGCTAGTAACTAGCTATTAGGTGCTAGCTGTTAACAGCTATTAATAGCTGTTAATAACTATTACAACACCTTAATAACTCCTAATCTAGCACTAACTCTTACCTAAACCACTATTAGTAGACCTACCCCTAGAAATACACTCTCTAGCAATGCTGGCTACTCTCCGGCCGGCTGCGCAGCACACTCTATATAATAGGCACTGGCCTAGGACCACCTTGGTCCTACGGCGGCACTACTACGGTTGTATATAGGTTTTCCCCCCTACACTAGGGTTTTTCCTATATAATCAAGTAGCTGAGGTTCTAGTAAATAGGGACTAGCCCTATCTAGTGTAACAATAATAATAATAATAATAATTAAGCTATACTAAGGCCTTACTAAGTATAAATTAATAGTTCTTATCTAGATATATATAGAAAAAATAGGGCTAAATACATTTCTCTACTACTACTATATCCCTAATATAGACTTACTAGTTTACTACTGCTAAGGAGGCAATAAAGATTACTACTATATCCTTCTAAATTACAATAAATACAATAATATATGCCTAATTAATACTAGGCCGCATCTAATGCAGAACTACTATAAAGTCTGCTTAGCTACTAATACTAATACTTTAGCTATAGCTATTATAAAATAGATTATCTATATAGGCTATCTCCCCTAGTTCTACCTTATACTTTACCTATAATAATAATAGGCAGTAGACTAGGCATACACTAGCATTAGGTTATTATTATAATATTATAGGCAAAACTTAATAGTAAGTATAGATTAAAATTTAATTTAAAACACTTAGCGCAAAACCCTACTATAACCACTGTATTCTTATTATTTAACTGCCTTATCTATATCCTCCCCCTTCCCCTCCCCTACTCTACCTACTACTACCCCTACTACTATACTAAAAGAAGCTGCCCCTAACTTACTATATTAGAGCTACTTTATAGCTAGCTAAAGGTTATAGATATCCTAATATATCTTATAGAAATTATTAATCCTATCTACTATATGCTATACCTAATACAGTAACTTATCTTTAAATACTATACTAGCACTAGTATAGGGCCCTATAGCTCTTACTTCTTACTTATATTGCCTAATAAGTTGTTTTACCTTATACTATATAGTATTATAAATACCTAACTACTTAAAAAGTTAGCCCTATACTAATACTATAATAGGCTTATACTAGACTTACATTAACTTTATTACCTAAGGTATATATATCCTATAGGTTTATTACCCTTTTAACCTAGTTATAGTAATGTAATAATTTATATAACTATAACACTAATTAGCAACTAATACTATACTATAGATAAACTAAACTTACTAGTATATAGGTCTTTTTCTACTCTATGTAAGTAAAGCATACCTAATTAGTCCCTATTAGAGTTAGTATTAGTATATAGCTAGTATAATATTAATATACTTACTATATATATTATAATACTATTTATATATATTACGCCCCTAGGTAAAATAGGGTGAATATAGCTATAGCTAAAAGCTAGTAGGCTAGAAATAGATTAGTAATAGACCTAATATAGAGATAATAAGGAGACTTACCTCTTATACAATAAGGGGGTTAGAAGGTATAATAATAAGTTTCCTTTTTCTATACTATATATTAGTATAATATAATACTATAGTAGTACTACTATAGCTATAAAATACACTATACTTACTAAAGTTAATACTATTAAAAGAATTAAAGGAAAGAGAAAAGGAAAGAGGTCTAAGACTTAGGGGAAAGTCTTCTATATAGATGCCTAGCCCTAAGGGTTATATAACTTATTATATAATAGCGCTAACTATTAGATAGGTGTTAGATAGCTGCTAGCTATTAACTAGCTATAGCTGCTTTCTACTATCTATAGATACCCTATAGGTTATAGCCTAGTCCTAATACCTTTCTAACTTAGTACTAATCCTATTCCCCTAAAAAACACACTCTCTAGTAGAGCTAGTTACTATCTAGCTAGCTACGCAACTATCTCCACATAATAGGCACCGGCTTAGAGTCACCCCAGCTCCACAGCGGCAAAACCATGGTAGTATACAGGTTTTCCTCCCTGCACTAGGGTTTTTCCTATATAATCAAGAAGATGAGGTTCTAGGATATAGAGCTTAGATAGCCCTATCTAGAGTAATAATAATAATAATAATAATATAGTGAATTTCTTCCTATAATTAGCTATAGAAGCTATTTTTTCTCTCTCTTCTATAAAAATAGCTAGAAATCAATAAGGCCTTAAGAATTATCCTCAAGAAATGCAAGAGGATAATTTACCTACAAAAGCCCACTTAGAGTTAATTTCTAAGCAGATTGCTAAATAGAATAAGGATCTAGCTACTTTTATTAAGATAAATAATGCTAAGCATGAAGCACTTCAGAATCAACTTAAAGACCTTTTAGGTCAGATAGTAGGGTTATTAGGTAACCAACAATGTGAAAATAAGCCTGTAGAAGAAAATATATAGGCTTCTTCCCAACCTGCCTGCCCTTCTATTTCTAATCCTATTCCTAATCCTAGCCCTAATCCTAGTAACCCTTTATAAGAAGCTTTTGATAAGACTACTGCTAAGGAATTGAATAAGAAGGTGCATAATATCCCTAATAATGCGAAATTGAGGGGGCCTGAGAATTTTAACCAATGGAAGCAGGCTTTATCTATATAATTTAGAGCATTTGGTATGCCTAATTTCCTAGATAATCCTGAAATTGCCTATATTCTTCCTGATTCTTAGTAGGCTGTAATACTTATAATTATAAAAGACAGCTGCTAAGAGGGACCTTAAGCTGCAATTTATTGGCAAAAATCACCTATTAAAGCCTATAAAATCCTTATAAGGCAATATTCATAGAGTTCTGAAATACAAAGAGGGAATTTATACTCTAAATTTCATTCTTTAAATTTATCTTCTTATAAGGGTACTTTAGAAGACTTTAATATAGAATTTAATAACCTAATTGCTAGGTTATTATTATACAACGTTACAATTAGTGATATAGATCAAACAAATATCTATATTGCTGCATTAAAAGAGACCTTTCTACATTAGGCTAAGAGGCAATGATATTCTATCAGAGCCGCTAGGGCCTAAGGTCTTCTAGTCAGTCAACTAAACCTGCAATTCCTTATGGCTGATTTATTAGAAGAACAAAGGGATAAAAGCTCCTCTATAGCTAAGGCTCTTAGTTATAAGGCTTCTAATCTCTCTTCTAAGCCCCCTTCTTCTAATTCTCAAGGGGAGTCTAGGAATAATAGAAAATCTAGTAAATCCTTTACTAGGAATTCTAATGATTCTAAGGCTAAATCAGCTAATAAGAAGAAAAAGAACCCCAACAATCAGGATATTAAAGAGCAAGAAGCCTCTTTTGCTATTGGCTGCTACAGCCTAGCAACCGGAAATATAGAGGGAGAAGACCCTTATTCTAATTCTTTAGAATATAAGGCTTCTTCTAGCAGCAGCAGCAGCAGCAGCAGCAGCGGTTATAGTAGTGATTCTTCAACCTCTATAACTGATAGTAATTTCATTACTAGACCTTCTTTTACTTATAAGGCTCAAGGGCCTTCTAATCTAAAAGACTCCCTATTATATGATACAGGTTCTACGTGTCATCTAATAAATAATAAGGCATTCTTTAGGACCTTTAAGGCCCTAAAACACAGAAGCCCTATTATTACTGCTGGAGGCCCTATTTATCCAAAAGGGGTAGGAACTGCTGTTTTTAAAGTCCTAGTGAGCCTAAATCCCACTAAATTTAGGCCTCTAGTACTAAAAAATGCGCTATATTTTCCTGGTATAGACACTAATCTAATTAGTGGCCCAGCGCATTATACCGCTGGCGGCACCCTAGAAGGCAATAAATTACTATTGCCTGATAAATCTTGCTGTGGGTTTCTTAACCCCAAATGGCATGGTTTTTTCTTACATATTAAGGGCAAGAAAACCCCCCTTCTTAGTAAGAATAAAAATGGCCAGCAGGCACACATGTCCTACCCTATACTAGGACCTGCCTGCCCCTTAGGGGCAAATCACCCCCCTAAGGGATCCCTTTCTTCCGATTCTATAGAGGAAAATCACCCCTCTATAGAGGAATCTGCCCATTCCCTCTTTTCTCCCCCTCTAAGCCCTTTGGCTTACCCTGTAGGTTTAGCAACCTACCCTAGAGACAATCTAGGTCCTATAGGGACTTCCTACCCTATAGAAGTGCATATTCCTAAGAAGATTTGCGCTGACCCTAAGGAATATTTTCCTAAGGGTGAATTTCCTGATTCCAATAGATATCAAGTAATTGATGAAATTACAGAGGATTTTACAGGGGACTTAGCCCCTATTTCTACCGACGAAGGGGCCCCTAGTTTGGCACCTTCTAGGGGCTTAGAAGGTCTAGACCCTAATGTCCTGGGTGCCAATAGTGGCCGTCTAAGCCCCCCTGATGAGGCCTGTGTTCCTAAAGAGGCCCAGCAACAGAGGGAGCTCCAAGAAATAGGCCCTAAGATCCCTAAATTCCCCTGTAATTATCCCCCTAATTATCAGAAATTACTGCATGATTCTATAAAGGATAATGATTTTCACTGCTTACCCTGCAGTCAGGCAAAGGCTATTAGGAGGCCTAGTAAGAAATCTAACCCCCCTAGAATATCAGATGTTATAGAGGGAGATATATTACTAGCTTCTGAAGGAATTTGCATCAAAAGGTCTAAGCTGCAAAAATTAGCGCCTAGGACCCAACCAGGGGTCCTATTGGCTAATTTAGGTTTAAAAACCTACCTTGTTTTTATTCTCTCTAGAAAAGCAGTTGTAAAGACTAGCTTTGTGAAAATTCTAGAAGATATAACCTCTTTTATATCTATTCCTAGGAATAATCTAGAAGAGGGAGGAAATGATCTTACTAGTAATAACCTT
>JABAEC010000152.1:12094-55866 GCA_013435705.1 Claviceps paspali | reverse complement strand
TAATCGGCGTTGCATGTAGGTCTAGGCTCTTGCGCACCTAGGACCTAGGGGGTGTGTCGCCTGATATATAAGGGGGTCTAAGGCATCAATTATTGTGGCGTGGCCACGTCCAATTTTTGGTGCGACAATTTGAATGCCGCGGGGACCCACTTCACTCGTATGAGCCCCCCCCCCCCCCCCCCTGTCACAAGGAACGCTCCTGCCCTGGTAAACCTCCAATGCGCACCTGCCATTACTACGTATATTGTATCGTGTATAAACATAATTTCTTCAACTACTAGTACTAGTAGCTCAAGCCCGATTCTGCAGAGAAAAACATAAACCCTTTCATCTTTGCGGAACGAGTTCCTCATGAATTATCAGATTTCATTGGAAGACATTTCCCTTTAAAGCCCTTCTTGATAATAGAAGCTCTCCGTGACAAACTCCCCCCCGGCCGGGCCGACGTTGGAGTGACTTTCGAAACCATCACCGCGATGCCCCCGAAATGGGATGTCATTGTAAAGTATAGTATAGTGTAGTATAGTATAGTGTAGTATAGTATAGTGTAGTATAGTATAGTGTTGTACATATATACATGTATGTATATATAGAATAATAGACATTGATATTATTCTCTTTCTTTCACCCGCTGCCACTATAAACGCCTAACGTGTTGTCATGATTCCAACCCAACAACAACTTAGCCCCCCGAAAAAAAAAAAAAAAGAACAAGAAAGAAAAGAAAAGAAAAAGAAAAGAAAAAGAAAAGAAAAAGAAAAGAAAAAGAAAAGAAAAAGAAAAGAAAAAGAAAAGAAAAAGAAAAGAAAAAGAAAAGAAAAAAAAAACTGATCCTGTACAAAGACAAAACTTCAAAACACCTCGTTCCATGCGCCGTAATTTGGACATAGTGTCCCATTCAATCTACGCCACCACCAACTCCATTCTCTCGTTCCATCGTACAAATCGTCAATGAGACTCTTGCGGTCCAACTGGGCAAGGGCGAGTCCGTCAGAGCCTCTCTTGCTCGACCCCTGAATGTTGATCCAGACGGTATTGTCTGTGACCCTCCAGCATTTCCTCACATCTTGAATCATGTTCTCCGCAAACATCTCTGTGTCTGCGTCGTATCCATGACTCGTCGCTTCCATGTACTCTGGCCCGGCAAAGATGCTGCCCGTCACCGTCTCTTCGCCAGCCCCCTTATGGACGCTCGTCCTTTCCAAGTGGCCTTCGGCGACACGGAACACGTCCCGCAGAGCTTCCAGCGCTTCCCACAGGCTCGTCCAGCCTTTTGGCGGGGGAGTTGACATGGAGAGAACAAAGATCGGGAGCCAGAACAAGTTTTGCAGTGCGAGAACCTGCCTCATCAGATAGAGCTGCCGCAGCGTCAGGTTGTCCGACCTTGTCCCCATAAGCCTCACTTCCTTCAACACGGCACGCCACAGGATGCAGATTGCCGTCACGTCTTCGTCGAGAAGCTCTGGCGGGGCCAGCTTGCCTGCATAAAACCGTTGCAGGGCCTCGAGGTATATGTCGAGTAACGGAAACGCGTCAGGCTCCGCGAACGCAGCCTTGATAACGGCCGGGAGCATTTTGCACAAGATGAAGAGCCTGATGCTCCCGTTGGCCATGCTTTGGAGCAGCGTCGCCACCTGCTCATCGACCCTGTCGTTGACAATCGAGAACTTGGCGTTGTTGAAGAGGAGGAAGAACAGAGGCCGGCTGCTGCGGCTGTCGCCCTCATGCAACTTGAGCCCGTACGACACAATGCTGGCCACCTGCAACTGCGGATCCTCTGCCGGCGGCGAATACTCCTTGCTGATCTGGTAAAAGTAGCCGTCCACGGCGCAGATGTCAGAGCCGTGCGTCTTGATCAGTGAGATGATGTTCTGGACGAACATGACAAACCCGTCGTGCTCTGTGGCCATCTGACTCGTTGTCCGGAGATCGCTCTTCATCTGCTCCATGGCCACTTTCAAGGCCGACGAGAACTCTGCCGACAGTGTTTTTTGAAGACAAGGTCCCGCGTCTCGTAGCGATTTACGCATGGACGAGACGGCGTACTCAAACAAGTCCCGAGCCATACTGTAATCTGGCAATGTGCACAATCCGGCAACCGTGTCTGGCACCATGGCCATACCAAGGCCTTGAAGGCGCTGGCCGAGCTGTAGCTCATAGCGCAGGGACATCTGCGGCTTCACAAGGCAGGAAACCCATAGCTCGGCAAGGCTGAAGCCTGCATCGTCGAAGTTGTCGACCTCGTATTGCAGCAAAGTGGTGACGAACAGGGCGAGGTGCTTTCGTTGATCCAAGTTCATCTGGTGCGGCAGCCCGTTGAACATCTGGTATTTGCTTTTGTGGAAGAGGTCCGATGATCGCATCAAGCCGCCGTTGACGAACCGAGCGCTGATTCTTGCTGCGACAGTCACAACATGCCTCACGCGATCCTCGTCATCTACACTGGAAGCCAAAGAGGGCTTGGCCGAGTGCCGAGTCGACAGTACACATCTTGCCATGCTGAAAAAGCTTTGCGACAACTCCTGGTCTAGCGCCAAGAGCGCGTCGTCTGCCACGGCTGCGTTCAACAGTTGGCTCTCACTCTGCTGGCTCTCCTCCATTGCCTTGAATTCGTCAATCTTGGTCAACATCACCTCCAGAGTTGCCAAGGACGTGCGCAGGATTCCCCAGCCCAAGTCGGGCGGAGAAGCTGAGAACTGGGTAAAGATGGTCCGCAACTGAATCCTGTTCATGGCAAACGTCGCAGACGCTAGATCGGGGGCCTGCCTCACGACATCGAGGGACGCGCTTGCAAACACGTAGAGGACATCCATCAAGGCGGCCTTGTTGATGTCAATCGTCGTTCGCACCATTTCCTCCGTCACAGAGCGGCTCGCTTCCTTGCCCAGCGCCGCGAGCTGCCGGTCCACGTCGGAAGCCACGGAATTGTACTGCTGCAGCACCTGGTCGAAAAAGGCGTTCCTCCAGACGTGGAACGGTTTCCATGATTTCCAAGCTACACCGGAAGTGATGACATACCGAGCAAGTTGGCTCCAAGCCCGCAGGTTGATCAGGCACGCCTCTTTGTGGGATGTTGCGGGAACCACAAGATGCTGGATGAGGTCCGGAGGCGGACGATGCTCAGGCGGTGCCGCCCAAAACAAGGTGCATAGCAGATCGTGGTGGTTCCTCAGTGCCGCAAGGTCGCGCTCGTGGACCCTTTCATCATTGCTGTGTTGTTTGTGTTGTCTGTTGTGATTGGGCGTTGTTCTCGTCACGAGATTGCCAACGTCCTTGAGACATCCCGCATCCCGCATTCTCCGTATGGCAAGTGCAACGAGCTTCAGGAAAACATGGAAGCACCGGTCCTCTGGCTCAATGCCCAAAGCAGGCCGGCCTGCCAGGTTTTCGAGAAACGACGGAGACCTGTATACCTCTTCGTTCCGAAGATGGGCAAGCTCATGGTTGCCGAAGAAGTCAAAGACCAGTCCGACCACGCTGACGCACTTCCGCCATCCCCACTCCTCGACGAGAACATGACACCGCCCGATAAGAGCCTTGCAGTAGCTGTTGAAGCTGGCGGCCTGGCGTGAGTTTGCATCGTATAGTTGGAAAACCTGCTTCATCAGTCCCTGAGGAATCGACCACCCATCACATGTCGATTCATGCCTCTTGCCCGCCACAAGAACGCCCGAGTCGCTGAATTCAACAAGAGGAAGCAACGTGAACATGCTCTGCCAAACGCGCTCGTGATCTTGTGCCTCGCTCATTGATGAGTCCCGCTTTAGGCCAATCTGCTGTTGCAGCAAATCCCAAAACGAACCCCTACGCATCTGAGCCAACTCCAGCACCCTCATGTTCATGACCCAGGAGTGTATCGCAGGGGCCTCGTCGCGAATGCCCATATCCCTGATGTGCTGCGTGGCGAGTTTGACATAGACCCTATGAAGAGCTCCGGACCCAAGCTTCGTAAGTACTGACATGGATGTCTGTGCGAGACATTTGAGCACATCTTCAAAGGCAAATGACTCTGCCATTAGATTCGCATCCTGGCGGCAGATTTTGAGCATGACAAAGGCCGTCAAAAGAAGCCTGTCGTACACCTGCAGGACAACGCCAATGTGTGAACCGTCATCCCTGAAGCCAGTCGCAACCGCAGAGACGATGCGGTTGTTGAGGCATGACAAGCATTCGCGGGTTCGGGACACAAACACCACCTTTTGGCTTTCTTCCCCAAAGCTCACCGAGTCTTTGATGTAGCTCAGCAAAAAGTCCATGGCTTGAACAGGAGTCGATTCGCAACTCTTTATTCTGTCGGGTCCCACGAGTCGTCCTTCTAACTGGTCCGCGACGAAATCCAGCACTACACCAAACTCCGACGAAACTTGGTCGCTCCACGAGCCCCATCTGAGGATGTGGGTGTTCAAGATGGTCGAAATACGGGGTCGTGACTCTGTCCAATCTGTCGGGAGCCCGAGGGTAGCACAAGACTGCAGATACCCACCTCCGATGAGTGTGGACTCGTGAAAGAAAACTCCCGGTTGAAGGGGGAATATTTCAAAGTGATAGGTGTACTGAGTGCCGTAGGGGCCCAAGCCGTGCAGCTTGCCTGCGGTAGGGTTGGCGGCGGAACTTCTCTCAGCAGAATATCCATGAGGCACTGGGTCACGGGCATGACTATACTGCGGCGCGCTGACGTCTAATTTTCGGGGCAACGTCTTTTTACGGCGTCTTGGCCCAGCTCCATCATGTGGCGATCGCTCAAAACGTTTGCGCTGATCGACAGATGGCTGTGGTGGAGGAGATGAGGAGACGGCGTCAGCGTGAGAAAAAAGCCTAGTCTCGTCCAGTCCCTTCAGAGTCAGTGGTGCGGAGATGTCGTTATGATACAGCTTGTCAAGAAGCTTTTTTCTCCGATGGAACCCAAGCTTGGCCATACGACGATGAGGCTCGGATGTTTCCAACTGCGCCGGACGCGTCGATACTTTGGGTGCCGTCGCGCCATGTGAATCGTCTCTTTGCCGAGCATGCTTGACTGGAGATGTTGCTGATCGGCTATAGCCTGAGAGGTACCTGATGGATCCTCCAGCGCTGACATGCTTCACAAACCTTCGAGGCGCCATGGTCTTTGCTGGCGGAGGTGCTATCTGGTGTGCTACATTCCTCGATGGCTCTTTTTGTACAACGCGAACCTTTCTCCTCTCTCTACGAAGGGATTCTGCCACCTCGGTGACGGAACTGCGCTGCTTGAGAAGCCCCAAGCGCCATTGATTCAGGATAGACATGGCGTCAATTTGGTCTTGTCGAGAAGCAAGCTGTACCGTTTTAGTTCTAGGACAGGAACGACCTTGGCTGATTCGAGTTTTTGCTGTTCGAGCGGCAATTTTCAAAAATTGCGGTGCGTCTGCCTGTATCGTGTCCAGGATGCCAAGTGCCAGTGGCCGTAGATGTGCCTGCTTGGACGTGGCTTTTCGCGAACCGCCTCCCCGTCTGGCTCTAGAAACTGCCTTTTTCTGCTTCTTGGGCGGCCTTGGTCCTGCATCCTTCTGTCCGGGCTCCGTCATGTGGCCAGTGATCTTTGTCTGCCGAGTTTTCGTTGGGAGGCGCGTAGGAGTGCGGATATCTCTGGTAAATGCATCGGTCTTCTTGCTGTTCGTCATGACACGCAACTTTGATTGACGCCTTTTATGTGCTCTAGACGACGTCATGAAGTCAACACGATTGTCCTCGATCGCAGATTCCTCATCCTCGTCTTCGTCAATGGTCACTATGGCAGTGGCATTCAACGAGGCGCCACTATTCACATCCTCGGCTGCATGGGCGGCTGACACGATTGGGTTGCCAACGTGGTTCCCATGAGTCGCGGAGGGTATTGTACCACTCTCATCATCCGAATACTCAAATAAGTCGGGTATAGCGGTGCCGCCGGGTGCTGTGTGTCGTAGCCGTGCTACTCCTCGTCTTCCCTCTTCCGTAGAAGCCCAACGCGAGCGATGGCTATTCCTGATAGTTGTTTCCGCCTTCTCACGTCCAGTTCTTTGGTCAAGCCGCAACCACGATGCAGGGAGAACACCTCGTATTCGACTTCTCATAGCAATGACAGCTTCTCTATCGCTTTCAGAAACGGTTGCCGTGTCGGACAGTTCGGACTGATCCTCCTCAGCTGCGTCAGCCTCGTCGGATAACTCGTGAATTTCCGGCTGCTCCTGAAGTTTCTTGTCCCTGGAAGGAAGGAATTCCTGGTCAACGCCCAGCAAGTTTGCGTTTTCGCCAGTGTGTGGCAAGGGCAGCGTAGGACTGTCTCGAGATGCAGAGCCCGTGGAGAGGCTCGTCAGATCAACATGGTATGAATTCAGCTCAACAGGATCGCTGTCAATGATGGTTCGTCTCCTTCGTTTCCTGGTGGATGCTTCTGGAGAAGTTGCATCTCTTTTACTGTGGGACTTTGCTTTGAAAGATCTTGGCGGCTTTCTTAGCAAGTCATCCAAGGCGGGCAAGTCCTCGTCAAAGATGCTGGTACCCTCTGTTTCGGCTTGAGAGCTTGGCGGACTGCTTTTTACCA
The DNA here is from genome assembly GCA_013435705.1 of Claviceps paspali. NCBI lineage: Eukaryota > Fungi > Ascomycota > Sordariomycetes > Hypocreales > Clavicipitaceae > Claviceps > Claviceps paspali. The sequence continues at coordinate 49,325 of JABAEC010000152.1, read as the reverse complement.
TTCGAGCCAATAGCGGTGACCGGCGCAGTGGTGTTGAATACGATGCACCCAGCTCTTCTGATGCAGCTGAGAAACTGTCTTTGTCCGGTAAAGAGGAAGGAGGCAGCTGAGAAGATTCTTGACTAAGCTCTTCGAAGCCTCTGTCCTCGGAGAATCTTGATGTTTGATCGGTGTTTGTCCTTTCATGTGCCACGCCCACTCTCAATGGCTTCAACCCATGTTGTTTCCAAGTGCTACTGAACTGAGCACTTTCGAGCAGGTAGGGATGTTCTTGTATTGGCTTTCGTGGACGGAGAGATCGCTCATAGCGGAATGCCACACGCAGTGCTTCGTTGTTCGCATCGTACCCGAATTTTGGAGCCTTGCAGGCGTGCAAAAGTCCCGCCGTGGCTTCCGCCAGCGGCTGAACCGTAGCTTCGGCAGTTGAGTCTGCGCGGTGTACGTTGTGATTTCGAGACGGGGTTCTGATGGCGGACAGATTCGACCATGGATTCGACCATGTGTCTTCATTTCTCGGACCTTCTGCATCTTCTGTCTCGCTCTGAAAAGCTCTCTCGCTAGGCACCGACGACAGTGGTGAGGAACATGTTGATTCAATAGTCGAGTCTTTGACTGGGGATGTTCGAGTGGCTGCAGGGTTTCCATCATTGTCAGAATCAGGAAAGGCCCAAGCATCTCGCTCGGTTTCGGCTGGCTCGGTGGTGGAATGGATTTTCTCGGTTGTGTGACTGCCAGACTGCTGACTTTCGAAGCCCGCCTCGTCTTCTGAATCCGGGATTTCACCCAATTCTTTCCAGTTAACCATGGCGAGAACTCGACATGATGTCTACTGCGGCGACATCTGCTTGCAAGGCATAACGGCAAAGTGGGCGCAATGATAAATTCCACACTGCAGGCGTTCGGGCTGACTACACAACGGGTCGAGACTGGCCGTGAAGTCTGTGATGGAAGCAAGCACCTGTCCCTCCCCCCCAGACTGTGAACTTGGGAGGATTCTTACTGCCCTACTGCTTCTGTAGTAGCAGGCACAGTAAACGGGGTAGAATATTAACGCGATTAAGCGTTCCGCCACAGACAGACGCGTTTTACGCGGTAAGGTAAGTGGGGGGGGGGGGGGGTAACTACTAGTAGTACCTACTACCCACTGCAGGGTAACCAGCTCAACCCACCCACCACAATAACTTTGAAGTTTACAAGAGATACAAGGTGCCTACTACCTAAGACTTGCTTCTATCTTGTCCAGTGAGCCCGTTTTTTTTTTTTTTTTTTTTTTCAATTCCTTAGTTGTACATAGGGCGTGAGGACAATGAGCGGGTTTCAGAGAGCGCTTCCGGCTGCCCTAGCAATCTTCACCGGCGTGGTGGGAGGTAGGTCGACGTCTTTCATTACTGTCTCCTCGTTCTTCACTGCGTCTTACGATCTTTCTGGGATTCTCACTGCTCTGACAGGCTACTATACCTTCCAGCCAGCCCTTGTCCAGGAAAAGACGTCGCATAGTCATGACAAAGAGCCCTTGTAAGTCTCTTGAAGAAAAAGATACGAAAGGGAAAGGTGAGTTTTGGTTGACATGACAAATGAAGTAGGACAGGTCCCGTCACGACGCCTAATTCACCTGGCGGGCAGAACGCAAAATCAGATGGAATGAAGAAAGGACCCGTGTGAGGGGGGTATTCCGTTTCAATACAGCATTCAGGCCGCCTTTCCCGCATGGCTACATGGCCTCCGAGAGGAGTGTATTGACCAGGACGGTCCGTCCATCTTGGATGCAGGTCCATGTATCTATCCTCTTCACCACTCACGCATGCTGTCACCTAATACTTTGCTTCCTGGCAGCATCTTGTTCCCGTGGGCGGTCCAAGAACAGAAAATGGCCATGCTTTTCATGTACAACAAAAGGAACATGCCTCATCGAAAGGCGGGAAGTCTTCTCTGTGCATTATCAATGTATACCAACAGTCTTATATAACATGAACCTTCACACATGAGTTCTACCGCAATCTGTCGCCACACACATGTTTCCATGGAAATTGATACTCAAATGAGACCGAATTCTAGTTCCCACCGTACTTCCAATGAGGGCAGCAGGAACCAACCATGGCATGCGTGCTCGACATCACTGCCCAGAGCCTTGCTCCTCCAGTGCTAGCACCTGTTAAATGCTGTCAGTAAATATGCGTCAAGTTAAATCCAGTTTTGTCACGGATTGCTCACCATAGCCGAACGGCATGGAATGTATACCTGCGTCCAATTCTTGCGCCCGTTCCACTCCATGGGCGTTGTAAAGAACCTGGTACTCTCGTCTATTCTGCTAAATCCACCGACGTCCTTTGCATCCGTATTCAGCACCGCACGATAAGTTCCTGCAATATCAACACCAACCCGGTAATCAGTGAAACTCGAGAACGGATGGAAATTGAAAATGAACACCAGTCCCGCTCTCTCAAACACGACGACCTTGTCCACCTCATGCTTGAGTGAAATGTAGGCCTGGGGAGCGCTCAACCAGTGGTATCTAGCTTCAGCTTGATTCATGGCTCTGTCGAAGTTGTTGAGGTATTGGTATCGAAGGAGATGATCCTCTGTCAAATTGAGCTGGCGACGGGCGTACCAAAATGAATTGTTGTTGCCCTCTCGGGGGAAGTCAAGCCATTCTGGGTGTCCGAACTCATTGCCCTCGAAGTTAAGGTAGCCTTCGCCTCCTAGTGCGTGTGTGAAGAGTCGGATCATCTTGTGAAGCGACATGCCTCTTTCAATTACAGGAGTCAATGGAGTCAGATTCGACATGTTGGTGTACATTTCTGCATCGCATAGATGCATCATGAGCGTCTTATCACCCACAAGCCTACTCAATGTTAGTTGGGCGTCTCCGTAATAGCCTAAAGAGCAAGCAACTTACGCTTGGTCGTGGCTCTCGCAGTACGCAATCGTCTTCTCCCCATGTCTCCTATTCGTCAACGTGAAGCAAATATTGCCCATATCCCAGTCTTCATCCTTGACCTCCTTGAGAGTCTTAATCCACATGTCAGGTATCGCCATGGCCAGGCGATAGTCGAAGCCAACGCCACCGAGAGGGACAGGCAGGCAAAGCGCTGGCATTCCGGATACATCCTCTGCTATAGTGATAACCTCGGGATACAGAGAGTGCAACATTTGGTTGGCAATCATGAGGTAGACAATGGCCTCTTCGTCGGCGTCAGAGCCAAAATACTCATGGTAGCCACCAGAGAAGCCTCTGTAGTGTGTTAGTCTATGACACGATAGCCTTTCGACAGGGGACGACTTACGCTCCAACACCATGATGCACGTAAAGCATGCTGGTTACACCGTCAAATCGGAATCCATCAAAGTTGAACTCTTCCATCCAGAATCGTAGGTTGCTGAGGAGAAAACGCATAACTTCGTGATGACCATAGTTGAACAGTCTGCTATCCCACTGGTCATGCCGACCTTTTCCACCACCGTGAAAGTACTGATGGTCCGTGCCGTCAAATTCGTTCAGTCCATCTAGCACATTCTTGGAAGCATGGCTATGAACCACATCCAAAAGCACCGTTATCCCCATACTGTGAGCTGTATCAATGAGCTCCTTCAAATCTTCTGGTGGACCGTATCTACTGCTTGCGGCGAAGAAGTTGTTGATCTGATAGCCAAATGACGCGTAGTACGCATGTTCCATAATGGCCATGAGCTGTATAACATTGTAGCCAAGATCCTTGATTCTTGGCAACATATTTTTCGTGAATTCTTTATAAGTCGCCACCCGTTGTTCAGGGGTGGAAATCCCCACATGAGCTTCATAAATGCGAACGCTCGTAGGCTTGGAAGGTCTTGGATGCCGGAAGACATACTTTTCTGCCGTGCTTGGGTTCCAGAATCGGGCGTCGTAGGCCGGGGAGATGCTCAGATCCTGAGTGACGTAGGTAATCCAAGCTGGGAGACGGTCAACGACTTCTCCTGTGGGCAGTACCAGGGAAATCTATTGCAGCAACATCCGTTAGGTAATGTCCGACTTGACTGACAGTTGTGCTGACCTTGATCTTTGAGTTGTGTGTAATGGCGGGCTGGCCGTCTCTTGCAGGGACAATGATTTCGAAAATTCCAAACTGGTTCTTTTTCATCGGGTGTGTGCTCCGGTCCCATTTGTCTAGAATTCTCATCAGTTGCTGGTTGATGGTCCCTTATCTCGTCAATGAGAACGCACTGAAGTCACCGACGATAGAAGCCGATGTTGCATTAGGTGCCCACTCGCGGTAAGTGATACTATTGTCGGGGTTCACATTCAGACCAAACTTTTCGAAGCCCTGATATACTTGTGAGAAAAACAAAACTAGCTCTATCAAGTGAGGATGCATTCGTCAACTTACGCGACTAAACTTCTCTAAGCCGCCTTCATTGGCCTCGATTGTTTTGATCCATTCGTTCGCTTTAGCGTACCGTCGCCTGAAGGCGTCGCTGAAAGGTTCAAGCCAAGGGTCGAGCTTCACCACAGCTGCAAACCTAGTTAACTTCGTCGACGTTTCAAAATCCCTAACATTTTACGCAAGACGCCTACCTGTGCCATCCTGAGGGAGATCATGCGGCTTCAGGTCCGATAGCCCGTAGACAGTAATCGTTTTCTCAATGTCCGCCATATTTTTGAGGGCAGTTGATCTCCGATCGGGTCTTTCTTGAGTACCGCGGAGTTGTTATTTGTTTCCAAGCTTGAGTTGAGAGCGACGACGGAGGTGGCTAGGAAGCGGGAAGGTGGGGATGAGGTATTCGAGGTATTACGTAGTACTAGTACGTCGTAGTATTTGAGGGTCACTTCAATGAGGTTCGGAAGAGACTTGAAGTCAAGAAAGAACGGAGGAGGGTGTGACAGGCTCAAGAAAAATGCAAGCTTCCAAGCCCAATGAAACTGATCACAACACAAGGTGTGGCATTGATCAATTTGTTGAGCTACAGCTGTTCTGGCACGATACAATCGATACTGATAGTCACGACTTGTTTGAGCTTTATCGCATCTGTCAAGGTGGGCCTGGCCATTCATTGTAGCAGGGTTCCCGTAACTACTACTACGTGGTAGTAGTACTACTTAGTACTAGTAATAGCGGCGAGCGTTATGCGGAGACCGCTAGGATGACGTCGAAGTACGCGTTATTTACTACGTATTAATCCCCAGTCCGTTTTACGGTTACGTAGTACGGCCAAGGCAACCATGCCCTGCTTAGTCGTTCGTTCTACCCCCAACTCTTAACGTCACCCCCTCTCCCCACCCTGGAGGTCGGTCGTCATGACAAGTTGGATCCGGTGACCGTGCCGTGCCTACCGCCTACCGTGGCAAGCAAGGGCAAGAGTGAGTGACTCCCATCAGTCATCCGCCTTCCTTCGCTGTTATCTGTTATCCAGTTTGGCGATGCGTAGTAGCCAACCCTGCTGGACAACTACATCTGGGGCTTCGTCCATGCAGAAAAACGACCATCTGTCATCACAAGGCTTAATCGTGCACTTTCTCCCCCAGGCGATGCCTACGGTACTGCTGCCATCCAGGTTGTACTCCGGATCCTCGGTTTATGTCTGGCTAGAGTTGGTGGACAGCTCTAAGACAGGTGCAGCACTCACCCACGCCACTCCCACGCCTCCAGTTATTTTACGCATGAACGGATAGCCATGCACGATCTTCCACAGGCTTGCGTGCTTATACAATCCAAAACACTGCTTCGACGTATTCGGGCATCCAATATCCAAACGCACCAAATTTGTAGCTCGTACACTAGGCATCATGGTCGGAAACTATCAACAACATCTCCGCGAGGAGTAGTCAGTCGATCGGCGGATCTGAACTCGGGGTTTACAGGAATTTATGACCCTACGATCGAGTCTGGCCGTGGCCCGATGTTCAACAAGGCCAATTTTGGCGTTCCGCAATTCTATCCAAGAGATTTGAAGAAGCGAGTCGATGAATATGTTGTCGGCCAAGAAAGAGCAAAAAGAATTATTTGCTCAACGCTGTTCAACCATTATCAGAAGCTGAGAAGATCGCACCAACACGATCATGAGCGTCGAAATTTTGAAGAGAAAGTGATGCGTCAACGGTTTACCAGCGAAAGGGAACGTCATCAGCAAGGAAAGGAAGCACACCCAACAGGAGGTACGGCCCTGACTCTTCTTTATTCTCCGATTATTCTGCCTTCTGCCTACTCAAAACACTAATCACTGCATTCTTGCATCAAGATGATATTTCTCGGCATATTGAGTCTCTTCGACCACTTCACGAGGCGAACGAATTCGAGGGGAATGCTCTCGATCATATGTATCTTCCCGAGGATCCTTCCATGCCAAATCATGTGAAAATCGACAAGAGCAATCTCCTTTTAATCGGTCCGACCGGGGTTGGAAAAACTTACATACTAGAGTCCGTCGTCTGTCGCACTCGGCCTCGGTGACTTTTCTTTCTCGCTGACTTCTTGTAGAACCCTCAGCAAATTGATTCATGTCCCCTTCTCGATATGCGATTGCAACTCGCTGACTCAGGCTGGCTATATCGGACAGGATGTCGAAAGCTGTATTGAGCGGCTTTTCATAGAGTCCAACTATGACATAAAAGCCGCTGAATATGGCATTATCGTCTTGGACGAGTTTGACAAACTTGCCAGAAGGGAGTCCCCTACAGGCCGTGATGTAGGGGGGGAGGGCGTGCAACAGGCTCTACTCAAGCTAGTCGAGGGCACCAAAGTCACAATCAATGCCAAAGATAACCGGTCATCGCGCCCAGCTTCTCCGATTACCACAAACTACAACTCTGCTGGCTCAGGTTCTTCCGGTTCCCAAACTTCTCCGTCAGGAGCCAAGGTTGACCAGTATACTATCGACACCAGCAACATATTGTTCGTATTCTGCGGTGCGTTTGTCGGTCTCGATAAGACTGTACTTCAACGAGTAGCCAAACCTTCCATGGGATTTGGTGGTGAACTGAGAGGGCGTTCCTCACTTGCAGGCGACAAACAGACTCTTCCCCCTATCCTTTTCTCCCACGTTCCGCATCACGATGCAATGCCAATCTCTTCTCTTACTCCTCTGGACCTAACAACACCTGCTGATCTCCAAAGCTTTGGCTTTATCCCTGAGCTAATCGGTCGTTTACATAATATTTGTGCACTCAGCCCCTTCTCTTCTAAGGACCTGTTGCGAGTCCTCACAGAGCCGCGAAACAGTCTTGTGGCTCAGTACACGGCTCTCTTTGAAACATACCCGTCACGGCTCTCCTTCACTGAAAAGGCGTTGTATGCCATAGCAGAGAGAGCCGCCGCTTCTGGAACAGGGGCAAGAGCCTTGAAGATGGAAATGGAACGGGTTCTTGCGGAGCCTATTTTCTACGCACCTCTGCCCTACGTTCTCATACACGAAGCTTGTGTCAAGGGGTTGGAAAAACCTCTCTACTGGGGTAGAGAGGGTCGGTTTGAAGTCGATCGGCGCATGCAGGAAGAGACGATGAATCTTCCACCTCCACAACCTCAGATTACTTTTGAGAATTTGAGGGAGGCTGGACAGAGCGGAGTATAAATGATGGCAGTTCTCCAAGAGTGCAAAGCTCAGCCGTAGTGGTGGATAGTGGAGCTGCGACTTTGTTGGATGTTATACACATATAATGGATGCATCGGCTTTCGATTCAATATATTGAGTTTTGTCTATATGCCACCCTAGCCAAGACTTGTCCATGAAAATAAGTGCTGTACTTCAAAAAAAATCACTTTTGAATGTTGCCAGGCACGCGTAACAAATATTACGAAGGCTTGACGAGGGAGTAGCACTGGTTTTCTTCTTCTCGAATTCTCTCAGTCGTCGTACAGTATCTACACCCCGTAACACAAGTCTGTCTTCTCCATTATGCCAACCTTGCATTTCCGTTCCATGGCGCGCTGCGACAACTTTACGTATGACGGTACATCGTCACGGGGTTCACCTATACTTCTATCACAAAAGAAATTACAAGAGTGACTGTACAAAGTGTTTAGTGGCCTTTGGGGGGAGACTGGACCAAGCCCTTGCCCTTGTAATTCTCGGAGGTGATACCAGTCATAGGATCGGCTCGTTGTTTCTATAGGCAAGAGAGTTAGGCCATCATCGTCCGAGTAAAATATAGTTTCGACGTTGTATATTTTTTTTTTTTTTGCTTTTTGCACCAAACTTACAATGAGAAGTTCGTTGGAAGCCTCCTGGTATTCTTGAGTCATAGTACTGGGCTCGGGTTTGGCAAAGGATCGGATGATGGCGAAGATAGTGAAGCTGACAGCGACGCCGATGGCGACACCCCATGCGACGCGAGCATTGGTACCGGGGGGGTCGACAGCACGAGGACCGTGAGGACCAAAAGCAATCCAGTATGCTATCGAACAGTCGGATTAGTTTGATGTGTCTCACACGATGTCGTGCAATCCGGAGGTCCATCAAAAGAAACCAGGGCCAGTCGATGGAGCTGATTTTCTTTTGGCAAGCCACCCTCTGAAGTTATCTCGGCCTCGAATCATGAGACACTGTCATGTGCAGCCCAACATGATGGTGTGGTTGTTGTCGATGTCGCGCTTCGGAGAGAGTGGTGGTGCATGACGGCGACGGTGAATCCGAGAGATATTTTCGTGGGGCGGGAGAAATCCCTTTAGGTCAGGGAGTCGGGGGAAACCTACCGGCCTTCTTCTCCTGCAGGGTCAGGTCGCTCCAGCTTCCCTTCATACGGTCACGCAAAGACATCCAGAGATCGGCCTGCTCCTGAAGAGGCATGTCCTCCCATCGCTTCTCAATGTTCCTGAGGGTAGGGTTGGAAAGTGCCTGGGTGGAAGACGCCCGCGAGGCGGCAGCTGGGACACTGCGCACCAGGCTCTTGCGCAGCAGACTAGACGCCGGGGTGCGCAGCATTTTTTCGAAGGGATGAGATGTCGATTGGCGCGGTGTTCGTCGTCTGGGTGGTATGCCGGGATAACGAGGACGGAGTATTCGAGACGTCTCGACATGGGAATCAGTGGTATTGGAATAAGGCGTCCCCAAAATGGTGACGATCACGTGCGCCCGGCCAATCAGTGCGGGCGGATTTGCCCGCGCCGCCCTTTTCCATAGCTTCCAAAGGAAAACAACCAAAACACATCGCTGACAGGTTTCTCTATGTATGTATGTATGTATGTATGTATGTATGTATGTATATATTGGTTCATTTTCAACAATCTCATAGCTTTTGCACTGGAGAAGCGTCGATCAAGTTGGCTTGGGCGTCACAGTTAACAGGTAGGTACTGCAGCTTTTGAGCGCTCGGCGGACAATGCGAAGGCAGAAAAGCCACGACCAATCCTCGGCCTCTTGGTTGGTTATCTAGCAATTTCAACAATTCTCTCTCCCTTGGTCTGGTCTCTCAAAGACTCGACCGCATGGGCTACTGCATGCGAATGATGTAGGCCTCACTACAAGGGTGTGAAACGAACCGACACTGTACCATGTAGTAGTAGTCAACCAAACTCTGGCGCATTCTTGTATCCTTGCCAAGACACAGCTTGCAGGCTGATTGACCAATCATGGTGCCGGAAACTTGCAGAAGTCGTCGAAGGGACATGAAGCGTAATTGATGTGCGTTCCAACTGTGGTGAAGGATGTCTTAGTACCTACTACTATGTAAGTAGTGATGTACGATGTATTGGTTAGTCACTTTGGAGGTAGGTACCTCGGCAGTTAGCGAATGAGGCACAACATGGTGGTGTTTTCGGATCACATCACAAGCCAAGTCCAAATACCAAAAAGTTCAACGATATGCGCAGAAAGCTCTCATTCTTTGCAGTGACTGAAGCAGAATTTGCATGTTCTAGAGAAGAGATGTGCCACTATTCTGCGGCATGGTCAAGAAACAGAACCCAGCCCAGGTCTCGTTTCAGGCAAAAGATGAATATGTTTACTACTACGAAGTGCTTTTTTTCACTGTAACGATTGCCCTGGTGCTCGATGCCTCTCCTAGGGAGATAAGGAAGCGGATGATTGGAGTTTGGAAGAGGGGCAGGGTTCCCGTCTTCCGTCGCAATCAAGCAGGTAGGCACTCGAGTTGTCCGTCCAGGTGCTCTAGAAGTACAAGAGAAACCGCCCAGCCTCGACTGCGGTCAAATATCAAACAAACATGTGGTGCAGGAATGGGTTCGGTTCGAGAAGATGATTGTCTCCGATATCAAGCTGGGTTCCGGACATCATCATGAAGACGGCGTTAACGGTACCTTCCACGCAGCAGACGAGCCCGGAATAAGCCACAGCTTGCCTCGAGAAGCAACGACAGGGCGTTGCAAAGAAGGGTGACTATGACGAGGGACAAGTTGGCATTTACGGCGCCGGCCAAGAGCTATTTTGCACTAGCGTTTGTTGCTGTTGTCGTGTTCAAGGCGAGTTGCCTGGCCAAGTGCCTCCTCACTTCTGGTTGGCCAGGGCGACCAGGGCTCGACCACAACTGTGCACTTGTCGACAACGCCACGACTGTGCGCCTCAACGGCTCTGTTTGATTGAGCCAGTAGCTGCCATTGTGTCAGACAATTTCATCGACCGGCGTCGAGTTCGTCTGCCGTATGCTAGTCTCTTGTTCTCTTATACTCGTATCTGCGCATGCCGATCGTTCCTCGCATCTGTTGCGCTGACATCTCGAAAATTACATTGCATTGCTCGAAATATTGAGGTTCCTCACTGAGTGGAGAGAGCACTGCCAGAGAGGCCAATAATTTTAGACAAGCACATCACGTGACTCGAGAGAAAGCTCTAACCGACGAAGTTGTCCGCTCCCGAGCAAAACTGCTCACTCCGTAAATTCTCCCCAGTTCTATCCCAACCTCTCTCCACTTCCGCATCTTGATCGCTATCTGTCATCCGGCAAGATGTTCAAGAGGTACGTTTGGAATATTGGAAAACTACTTTGGTGCTTCCATTGCACTCATTTTTTCGCGTCAATGGACGTCCATGCCGACAATTGAGCTGACCAATGTTGGCAGCGGCCTTTCCTCCCTCGCCCGGGCGGCTCGCCCATCCTTCTCGGCCACGGCCTCGCGAACTGCCATCAAGCCTGCCGCTCTCCGACTTCCCTTGAACAGCCGACTTGCTAGCACAACCAGCGTTGGTGTTGGCAAGATTCACCAGGTAAGAAAAGAGACCCTAGCAAGAAGTTTTTTTTTTCTTTTTTTTTTTTCGACGCTAACAAATCTTTAGGTTATCGGTGCTGTCGTCGATGGTATGTCGAAAACTTTTTCTCATGTGGTCAAAGAGACCACATGATTTTGCGATGCGCCTGACGTTAATATCTGTGTAGTCAAGTTCGATACCGCAAAGCTGCCAGCCATTCTGAACTCGCTCGAGACCGACAACAATGGCAACAAGCTCGTCCTGGAAGTCTCGGTATGTTGTGTCCCTAAACATTTGCAGTTGGATGCATTTGAACACTCGAGCTGACCATTGCATAGCAACATCTTGGCGAGAACGTAGTCCGATGCATTGCCATGGACGGTAAGATGACGCTCGTTTCTGCGCGACATGCAAATTGTCCTAACACCGGTGGGCGCTACTCTAGGTACTGAGGGTTTGGTCCGAGGCGCCAAGGCCGTCGACACTGGTGCTCCCATCACCATTCCTGTTGGCCCCGCCACTCTCGGCCGTATCATCAACGTCACCGGTGATCCCATCGATGGCCGTGGCCCCATCAAGACTGACAAGTTCTTGCCCATTCACACCGAGCCTCCTGAGTTCGTTGACCAGTCTACCTCGGCCGAGATTTTGGTCACTGGTATCAAGGTCGTCGATTTGCTCGCCCCCTACGCTCGTGGTGGAAAGATTGGTCTCTTCGGTGGTGCCGGTGTCGGCAAGACCGTCTTCATCCAGGAGCTCATCAACAACATCGCCAAGGCCCACGGTGGTTACTCCGTCTTCACAGGTGTCGGTGAGCGTACCCGTGAGGGTAACGATCTGTACCACGAAATGCAGGAGACCTCGGTCATTCAGCTTGATGGCGACTCCAAGGTGGCCTTGGTGTTCGGTCAGATGAACGAGCCCCCCGGTGCCCGTGCCCGTGTTGCCCTGACTGGTTTGACCATTGCTGAGTACTTCCGTGACCAGGAAGGTCAGGATGGTAAGTTCGGTCCTTCTGACGCCGCGATGGTATTGGGACACAGAGACTAACCGTGCTTGCAGTGTTGCTCTTCATTGACAACATTTTCCGATTCACACAGGCCGGTTCTGAGGTGTCTGCTCTGCTGGGTCGTATCCCCTCTGCCGTCGGTTACCAACCCACTCTTGCCGTCGATATGGGTGGTATGCAGGAGCGTATCACCACCACCAAGAAGGGATCCATCACTTCCGTCCAGGCCGTCTACGTTCCTGCTGACGATTTGACTGATCCTGCCCCTGCCACCACCTTTGCTCACTTGGACGCCACCACCGTCTTGTCTCGTGGTATCTCCGAGCTGGGTATCTACCCTGCCGTCGATCCCCTCGACTCCACCTCCCGTATCCTCGACCCCCGTATCATCGGCGAGGACCACTACACCACCGCCACCCGTGTCCAGCAGATCCTCCAGGAGTACAAGTCTCTCCAGGATATCATTGCCATTTTGGGTATGGATGAATTGTCCGAGGCCGACAAGCTCACTGTTGAGCGTGCCCGTAAGATTCAGCGTTTCCTGAGCCAGCCTTTCACTGTCGCTCATGTCTTCACTGGTATCGAGGGTAAGCTGGTTGATCTCAAGGACACCATTGCCTCGTTCAAGGCCATCTTGAACGGTGAGGGCGACAGCCTTCCTGAGAATGCCTTCTACATGGTTGGTGACCTTGCTTCTGCCAAGGAGAAGGGTGCCAAGATTCTCGCGGATTTGGAAAAGAACTAAGCTCTCTTCATTCTATCTATATAATACCTGGGGGGGAGGCGTGGAGGAAGGAGCCTGTGTATAGAAGGGAGAAACCGTAGGTTGTGTGAGGTTTCTCCGTAAGCTCCATCGAATTAGTCTCCTTTGTAGGCTGTGTACCAATGGCAAAATCTGCTCTTTTGAACGCGACAAAAGCTCTATAGTTTGTGGCTTTTGCCATTCCCATTTCTTTTGTATCCAAAACGAAGAAGAACGCGTTGAATCAAAAACAAAACCCCATCACACCATCCATGCCATGTGAATTCCTGTTCAGAGACGAGAAACCGGTACTATTTCAAAGGGAGGCGGAGGTGGCTGAGGTAGCGAGCGTATGCCACTTTCATGGGATTCAAATTCTCTCGCGAGCGAGCAAGCACTCGGTGCGACGGTATGTCGCGTTTTGATGGAGGTGCGCTTGAGGTACAAGTGTCTACCTGCTCTGTCGTCGTTGTGCATTGCGGTTATTTACTATTATGCAGGTAACTCACGTGGGTAGTAGGTAGTAGGTTGTAGGTAGCTGATAGTCTAGTAGGTACTACTTCAATACTGTGGCATACAGAGGGTAAATCGAAATGAAGACAAATCTCCTCGCTCCGGGTATCGCTATCGCTAAGCATCCAAGTTCCACACGGGCTCCTCACCTGGCTCGCTTGGGTCCGCGAGCACAATTGTTCCGGCCTCTCTCAGGATGCGAATGGGTCTGCCCTCATCGTCGACCAGACAGAGCTCATTCGCTTCGTTCTGGTGGCCTTGCCGCTGTAAGGTACTGGACGGTGGCTCGACTTCCCAGAAGGGGTCGTCGAGGAGCACCCTCGCCAACTCGGGCGGATCCGCCATGTTCATCGCACGCAATGGAACGTCGAGCTCCGGATACCAAGCCGGGCCGAGGTGTCTGATTATGTCACGAAGTGACCTGTCACCAACTCCAACGAGCCACCAGGCACTAATGGTGAGCTTGAGGAAGACTGCATAATGAGCCAGTATGACTAGGGCACGCTCCCGCCTTTCGCGGAATAGCTCGACCATGCCGGTGGGCAGGTAGGTGAACCAGGAGATGATGCGCAGTCTCATGACGGGGCTGAGACCATCTTGTCGGAGATGCTGGTACAAAGAGCCGAGATACTTCAGGCCGTGCACATAGGTGGCTTTGTGCAGGAAATCACAGTCCTGTGGCTGGATCGACAGGATCAGGCGGGTCAGGTGCTGGGGTATGTGCTTGGCTGCTTCCTTGAGGTTCATTGATGGCCGGTGGAAGAGCAGTGTCAATCCCGTGGTAGACAGATGATTCCTGTGTATCCGGTCGAGGATGGTCCCGATCCCGCGCCATACCAGCAACCACTGAAGAATGTAGAGATCGGGCGCCATGGGGACGCGGAAGTTCTCCGACGACGTGGCCGTCACGAGCAGCGAGTTGGCCAGCAAGGCGCCAAAGGTTCTCGGTTCTGCGGCTTCAATGGCCAGCCGGTATTCATGCAGGGACTCATTCTGGTAGAAGTGGTGTCTCGCGACATCGCCAAGATCCTCGCCTGTGACGGTCCTGGCGTGAAGACACGACAGGGCCAAGACAGACCGGAAGAGAAACCTGACTTCGAAAGCATGTTTCATGACATGGACTCGCATCACATCCTGCGGACCACCGCGCCCAGAGGCAAACGAAGAGCACGTGTTTACCATGAAATGCCAGATGATTTTCATGTCTAGCGAGTCACATCCGGGCAATGAGACAACGGGCTCGTGCACGGCACTGACGGGAACGAGGGAGGATCGGTCGAGAGTTGCGTCTGAGCAAGAGGGCGATGGTGTGGGCGAGGTCGGCGACGCGCGCGATGTGTGTGATGTTCGTGATGCTCGTGATGTGCGCGATGTGTGCGATCGGATTGACGCCGGCGGAGACTTTTGGGACGGCTTGTGTTTGAGGGGGGCGACATAGACGCATGTTTCTTTTCGAAGAACACATGTCTGGCAGGAGGGACGTGCCTCATCACATTTGACTTTGCGGGCTTTGCAGTTTTGACAGCCCATACGCGACTTCTTGTGCGAGCGTTTTGGATGAAACGCCTTCCGCCGGGGCGGGTCGGCCGAAGGACCGCCAGAGGCAGAAGAAGCAGCAGAGGGAGGAGGAGGTGGTGGTGGTCGTGGAGGAGAGGGAGCAGAGGGGACAAGATGAGAGCAAGGGCCGGCATCGTCGTCTTCGAAGATCGGCAGCTCCATTTCGTCCCCCGGAGTGTACTTGTTTGCCAAGGGAGAGTACACGTCCTTAGGAATGGAACCAATCCAGAGCCACGGTAGGCAATGCAGCAACCTGGCAGACCGAGGTGAGAGAGAGCGATGAAGCGAGCGAGGGGGGCGAACGCCATGGCTATACCGCGACAAGTCGGATGCTGCGCTCGAAGTTTATCCAAATGCTAGCAACCGGCGAAACTCTGCGGCTGCGATGCGGTAGTCGACTCCGACAGCTCCGAAGGCCGCGAACGACCGAACGCAGCGGTGGGCTTTCCATTAGTGCTGATCAAGGACCAAACGGCCACATCGGTTTGCATTGCTAGCCTCGTACACTCGGGGGCGCTGGCGTTGGCGTTGGTGTTGGCGCCGGCGGGGGGGGGGGGGGGGGGAGGTTCCATGTCATGGCGCCATCTGGTTCATGTTATTTGAGTTTTTCCTTTTCGATGATGCCAGCCCGCTTGGCTCGGATCTGACGATTGAGAGACAGCCGAGTTGTGGTGGATGGAAAAGAAGCCTCCTTGGCGATACGATACGGGGAAAGTAGCTATACTCGGCCGCTACGAGATGGTGGGCGGCCCATGTCTCGTGGAGGGCTGTATTTCTAGGTCCTGCCTACTAGTACCAGTACCAATCTTATCTGCCCACTGCTGGGCGATGAGTTCTCTGTTCTTCATTTCCTAAAAGGTGTAGGCAGCTTGCTGGGTGCTCACTTAGTGGGGACCTGACAGCTGGTAGTGGCTGGCTGGCTGGCAGGTAGTACGTAGTAGTAGTAGTAGTAGTACGTAGTAGTAGTAGTAGTAGTACGTAGTAGTAGTAGTAGTACATACTAGTACTCATAGTAGTAGTACATACTAGTACTCATAGTAGTAGTATCGAAAAGCACCGTGGAACAGAGGCAATAGATACTAGTAGTACTCTATAATACTACTGTCTGTTAGGTGAGAAATGTCATGTACCGTTTCCGTCTTCTTGAAATTTATTTTTGTCAATCATTTCTCAAAGATGGAATAAAGGTGACATTAATGGAAAACAGTAAGAAAAAAACAATCAAAAAAAAACAATAAAACCACCCCCCCCCCCCTCACCTTCCCGTCTGGTATTCTGGTATCGACTGAACCACCCAATCCTATCGTTCCTTCCCGAAATATCAAAATGTGGGACGACTTCGTTCAGCTCTCCTCTCTTCAAGCCGCCAGACACAAGACACCCATCCTCTCTGCACGGCCACGATCCGCCATCACGCATTGCACATTCACACATTGCGCCCCATTCCAGATATGCAGCTTAGAGGCTCCGGCTCCGGCATCTCGATTGGGCCTTGACGTTTCCAAGTCGCCCTCTTTACCTCCTCCGCGCAATCCTCGCGAAACCTCGTGCGCGCCCGTCGCCCTCCCGTCCGGATGCCGCTGTTCTTTCCACGACCGTTGACTCCCAGCGCTTTGACGGTATCAACGTCCCGGACAGCATCGCAGCGAGCCTTCCATTCTGTCCCTCATCGACACGGTTTGAATGGCGCCGGCGCCGGCGGGAAGCCTGTTGAAAGTTCCATCACAGAACACGAGAATGAACCCGAAGCTTCAACCGTCGCTGAGACAACAGGTGGTCGCACCCGAGGTCTTTCCCCCGCCGCCTTGAGAAGCCGTCAGGCTCGCCGACGGACCGCATCGGTACTCCCTCCTGTCAATCTCCCTTCGAGCTTTCTTCGCGAAAATGTTTTCCTACACGATCCAGGACACCGGCCGACGTTGCCCGATGCCCTCGCGGAAGATACGATGCATGTCAAGACATCGCGCCTTCAGACGAACCAGCCATCTTTGCCAGGGCAGCCTTGCCAGGTGGCTGCATCGTATTTCCATTTCGCTTTGGAAATGCTGCTAGAGCGGAGCTGCGAGATTTCAAGAGGCATTCTGTCGTCACCGAATGCCCACGAGAACCCCCGATACAACCTCATCGATCAGATGGAGAGGTTCGGTCGACTTGGCGACATGATTTTGGACTCAGCATGGCATCTTGTTGATTCGATTTACCCTGCCAGACAGGCCGAGTACTCGTACAGGATACGGCCGTTCTGGTGGTGGAACGTTTACAAGGACCTCGGCTTCGGCATGCAAAAACCAGGAGACTCATTATCCAGCATCTCTCACCTCCTCAAGGAGCAACTGCGTCGCGATGAGCGTCTCGTGTATCCTCTGGCTCAAGCCATTCCAAGCTTTCCCACTGACACATTGATTGGCATCTCACAGACTTTGGATCGCGAGCTTCAAGCCAGCCCGCCCTCGAACTTCGATTCCTCAGCCTATAAACGGCCAATTACGATACTCTCCATGTCTGGGTACGGAGGCAAGGCTATTGCAGAGTCCCTGGCACGTCATCTGGCCTTCTGGAGTCAGGCAGACCTCATACACTTGGATGCGCAAGATCTGTCCATGTTGGTCGGTGATTATTTGGGGCTGAATTGGGCTTACGCGCGTGGTGCTGTATCCATGATGGGTTTCCGCGCGGCTGAATTCAATGGAAAACTTGTGCGGGAGGCCGCAAGTACACCCCCAACAAATGAAGACGATTATCAAGACGCCGAAACCGGGGTGTTGGGGCTTCGGATACCTGGTAGCTCCATGGAGGGCGAGCTGCAGAAAATCAGGCAAGGCGAATACGATTGCTTCAGCAAATGGGACAATCTCAAAATAGACAAGATCTTGAGCCACATTATACGTGCCCCGGAGCTCAAGCCATCATGTGTTCCGGGACAGAACCCGATCCTCCTTCATGTCCACGACATTGTCGAGCTCAGCATGACTCTGGAGGGATCTTTGTTAATCAGTCGCTTGAGAGCGTTGGTGGATTCTGCATGGAGGGAAGGAATCCAAATTGCCATCATTGGTACCTCGTCTTGCGAGAATCCCTCCGACGAATATCAAGACGCAGTCGGATATTTCGCGGCTGTCGATTGGGTCATTACCCGCCATCTAGAACCGGATGCGACGGACAAGAAGGCGACGGGAAAGACACAATCTGCAGGAAACCGGCTCACCCTTCAAAATGCCGATTACTTCGCCGAAAACATTCGCAACATCAATCGTATGATCCGGGCGTTGAGTCCTGACGACGAATCTCCACGAGTTTTGGATCCATCCAGCGAGGACGTCAAGTCATGCTTGCGGTCGACAAAACACAGCTTCTCGATATTACGAGACTCGATCCTACCGGCACCCGAAGTCTACAACATGGCTCTCGCCTTCAAGGCTTTGGAGAAGGCGGAACAAGGAGGGGCGGGAGAAGCAGGAGGCACGGGTGCCACCGTCCTAGCAGAACGCTGCTCACTGGGTCCGCTGCGGCAAGCGACTGGCCAGCGCATCATCGACGATGCGGTCGAGGGGGCTTGCGGTGAGGCCAGTGGGCGGCATCACAGCTATGAAGACGTAAGATCGAACGCTCGAGGCGCGACCAAGTTGAACGAGTATGAAAGAAGAATATCCTCCGGCCAGATCAATCGCGAGAACCTGCGAACAACCTTTGCAGACATCCACGCACCGCAGGAGACGATATCGGCGCTCAAACTGCTCACGACCCTGGCCCTTGTGCGTCCGGACGCGTTTTCGTATGGAGTTTTGTCGCAAGACAGGATTCCGGGCTGCCTGCTCTACGGACCTCCTGGCACGGGCAAGACGATGCTCGCCAAGGCCGTCGCCAAAGAGAGCGGTGCCAACATGCTCGAGATCAGCGGCGCCACCATCAACGACAAATGGGTCGGCGAGAGCGAGAAGCTCATCCGTGCAGTCTTTACTCTGGCCAAGCGGCTGGAGCCGTGCGTCGTCTTCATCGACGAAGCCGACTCGCTGCTCGCGAACCGCAGCATGCTCAACAGCCGAGCACCCCATCGTGAGCACATCAATCAATTCTTAAAGGAGTGGGACGGACTGGAGGAGACAAACGCCTTCATCATGGTCGCCACAAACCGCCCATTCGACCTGGACGACGCCGTCCTGCGCAGGCTGCCCCGCAAGATCCTCGTCGATCTCCCTCTCCAGGCCGACCGCGCGGCCATCTTGCGCCTGCTCCTCAAAGACGAGCGCATGGACGCCACAGTCTCGCTCGAGAACCTGGCCAAGAGAACGCCCTATTACTCGGGCTCGGACCTGAAGAACCTCTGCGTCGCAGCCGCCATGGCCGCCGTGGAGGAGGAGAACGAAGCCGCGTCGAAGCACCCTGGGCCCGAACCATACCAGTACCCGGCCCGCCGAACCCTGCGAAGCGACCATTTCGAGAGCGCGCTGAAGCAGATCCCCGCGAGCATAAGCCAGGACATGGCGTCGCTGAAGCTGATTCGCAAATTCGACGACGAGTACGGCAATGCGCGGCGCGGCGCCAAGAAGAAGACGGCCATGGGGTTCGGAAGCGCGAGCAATGTCAAGAATCAGGCTGACGATGCGACGAGTGAGGCGAGAATCCGGCCATAGATGCTTTACGTACGCTTTGTGTTTTTTTTTTTCTTTTTTTTTTTTTTTTTTTGGGGGGGGGGGGGGGGGGGGGGTCATGTTGGATGGAGAAAAGTGATAGATTTTTTATTTTTTATTTTTGCGAAAGGCGCCGTTCACTCAGCGGGGCTGTTAGTGACTTTGAAGAATTGTACAACCATCATATATGCGTTTGTATGTGGTCGGAGAGAGGGGGGAGATATATATAGTAGAGAGAGAGAGAGAGAGAGAGAGAGAGACATGCGGCGGCGACATGGCCTGCGGCGGTCCTGATTATGTATATATGCACATATATATATATATAACTTTTCCCGTATCAAGTCTGCTGAAGAGCCAACGCGTCTTCATTCTTTTTTTTTTTTTTTTTTGCCCCTCAGCCCTCGGTCGAGATCTGAACGCCCTCGGCAGCTAGAGCCCTCGCGTAGTCATCCTGTCCCTTCTTAAGGGCATCCACCACAGGCTGCATCAGTCGGACGACGGCGTCGCGTCCCCCCCCCACCATGTCGGACTTCCACTTGATTTTCTTGCCCGTCCTCTCAAAGTGCTCGCGGATCTCGAGCTTTCGCTTCCGAATGATGTTCTCCCTCTCGGTGTGGGCGTCGTCTGCCACGGCGGCGATGCGGCTCGCCGACTTTTGCAGCGACTCGGCGAGGTACTGCAGCTCGGGGGCGCGGTCCGGATCGCCTGACAGGAAGGCGGTCCAGAACTGGTGGAGGAACTCGACGCTCGTGGCGTGGGTGAGGGCGCATCTCTCGGCCATGGGCTGCGGCAGGCCCATCGGTGTGGTGGCGTCGCCGGAGTGGCCGTATCTCTGGGCCCTTTGCTGGATAACCCCGTTCATGACCTCCTGCTCGGCGGCTTTGATGGCGCCGCGGGATCCGACTTGCGCGAGCCTGCCGGGTCCCTCTTCGTCGCTGTCGCTGTCGTCCGCCAGCGCGATGGCGGCCTGCAGGCTGGCCCCCTCTGCCGAGTCCCTCGCAAACCGCGCCATGGTGTCGCCGACCTTTGACAGCACCTCGGTCGGGTCTTGGGTCGCGAACACCTGCGCGTTCTTGGACGGCGCCTTGTCCTGCTGGGAAAAGTACTTGTTTTGCTCCTTGACGCTGAGCATGATGCGATGGTCCGCCGCGTCGCCGCGGAGATCGCGCAGTGCCAGCTCGTTGAGGCCGGCTGCGTCGGCATCGCTGTCGTGCTTGTCGGATGGGGAGACGTTGGCCATGATCTTTTCGCTGAGGCTGTTCAGCGTCTTGACGATGGGTATGTTGGCTCTCGGGCGCATCTCCACGTCTTTGGCGTTGCCGCTCTTGAAGCCGCCTTGGTTCTCCTCGTTCGCCTCGAGGTCAATCATGTGAGGAACGCTCTGCGCCATGATCTTGCTCTGTATGCTCTGGGTGTTCTCACGCGTATCGTACTTGTCGAAGAGGATATCGCGCGTGTCGTTATCGCTGACGCGCTCTCCCCTGAGCTTCTTGGACAGTCGACTGAGGAAGAACCTGGACCAGAACTCTGCCTCGGAGAGCTTCGGCACGTTCTCGTTGTAGACGCGTTTGATGAGCGGGTGTTGGGCGAAAATCATCTGCACTTGCTCGACGCTGATATTGAGCTTCAGCTCGCCGTCGACGGTGCGGGGCTTCACGGTCGACAGGACGTTGTAGGCCCCCTTTTTCTGGTTGATCTCGATGGCGTGCGCTCGCAACAGATTGGTACGTGTGGACCAAAACTGCGTGTTGAAGGCTGGGCCAGATATGGAATCTGGCTTGGTAGAGATGGCCTCGACGTATGTTTGGTGCAGACTCCTGTCCTTCTTCATGAGTGACTGCTGCAGCTCGATGTCGTTTTTCAGCCGGTTGTCGTCGAACCACCTCTCTGCTGATGCGGATTGAGAATTCACGGCGTTTGCGAAGGCCATGGATGTTGCTACACCACCGCTCCCAGCAGCCGCGGACGCACCCCCTGCGGCGGTTTTTCCCGCGCTGGGCCGAGGTATGCTGGGGTCGTTGGTTCTTTGATCAGACAACATCTTGGACAAGACATCCTTGAACGCCTTGGCCTCTTCTTTGGCCGTGGGGGTGTTGAAATGGAACAGGTAGGTGGCGGGTTCGTTGCCATTCTGTGATTTCTCAAAGACCTTTAGCATGACCTTCGCAGCAGTCTCCGGGGTTTGCTGAAGATCTGTCATGGAAGTAGTCATGTAAAGATTAGTCCAGGGCCCGAAGAGAAGGAGGAGAGGAGAAGATGCATCCTTACTGATGATGTTTGACACTGACAAAGACACGGTTGGCGGCCCCCCAGAATTCGGTGTCCAAGTGACGGTTTGGAGGTCACTGGTCAGCGTCAGAATGCCATCTTTCTTCTTGAACAGCGTGCGGCCAGCCGGCGTCGCCATGGTTCCTCTATTAGCTATGCCGCCCAAATGCTCCTATCGTCTCATAAACCTAGTTTTGGCAGCTGTAGCCGCCCTCATGATCCAAGCCTCGTTCTCCCGTTGTCGCGTTGAAGGAACCGATTCCCGAGATGTTGTCGGCTTGCTTGTCGTGCGAAGGGGTTCAAGGAAGCGTACGTAGTAAACAGAACTGGTAACGCGTGATTGCTTCCTTGTGAGGCTCGCTTGATGAGCTGGAGGTGTGTGTGGCTTGTGAGCTTGCTTTGGGTCAGTCAGATGTGGCGTCGGTAAACCCGCTTCCACGGGTGGTGACGATGATGATGCACACGTGCACACGCTGCAGCAGCTGGCACCTGGCAGGCAGCTGGCAAGCCCGAGAATGTGGGTGGGTGGGTGGCTGGACAAACCACCCCGCCCTGTTGTTTCGGGCGCGCCGGGTGTCTTGCTTCGACGAACTTGCGTGACCAGCTGGCTCCGCCGGCAAAAGCGGCCGTCGCCCATTCGTCCGTCGTGTTCGGTACTTTGGTACTTATGGGGGACGTTATGCGTTGAGTCGGCAGAGCAGGATTTTTGCCATCGCGATTTGGACTCGCCGATTTGCAACTTCGCTTTGCCTTGTATTCTAATCCCTCATCCACGACAGATTATCTTCCCCCCCTCACTTCCGCGTCCTCTGCTCTCCCCCGGCGCTTCATTCCACAAAAAAAAACATCCCTAGACATAGTGGAATGTGGTATCCGGCTGACGTCTGATTCTGACCTCTTTCCTCTCCCGTTACATCCAGCCTCCCGAAGCTCCTTTACACGTCATCAACCTCACCATGTTGAGGAATCCGCTCTGCAGAGCCAGCTCACAGCTGCTTCGCAGTTCTCGATGCTCTCCGGCCCTGTCTAAAAGCTCCATATCGACCGTGTCGGCTCGAACTTCGTCATGGAGAATCACGGCCGCTCGGTCCTCCCTGGCCGTGACGGCTGCGCGCTCATATGCAACTGATGCGACGCACTCATCGCCGGATCCCAGCGACAACTTCTTGTCCGGCGGTGCGGCCAACTACATTGACGAGATGTACATGCAGTGGAGACAGGATCCCAAGAGCGTCCATGTGTCTTGGCAGGTCTACTTCAAGAACATGGAGAGTGGTGATATGCCCATCTCTCAAGCTTTCCAACCGCCCCCTAATCTGGTGCCCAACATGACCGGGGGGGTCCCTCGGCTTGCCGGCAGTCTTTCGCTCGAAAACGGCTCCGATGTCACGAACCACTTGAAGGTGCAGCTGCTTGTCCGCGCCTATCAGGCCCGCGGTCACCACAAGGCCAACATCGACCCCCTCGGCATCAGGAACACGACCGAGGGCTTCGGCAACATCAAGCCCAAGGAGCTCACCCTTGAGCACTACGGGTTTTCTGAATCCGACCTCGATACCGAATACACGCTGGGACCCGGTATCCTACCTAGATTCAAACGAGATGGTCGTGACAAGATGACTCTGCGAGAAATCATTGCCGCTTGCGAGCGAATTTACGCCGGATCCTGGGGTGTCGAGTTCATTCACATCCCCGACCGTGAAAAGTGCGACTGGTTGCGAGAGCGTCTTGAGGTCCCGCAGCCGTTCAAATACTCGATCGATGAGAAGAGACGTGTCCTTGACCGACTCATCTGGAGTTCCAGCTTCGAGAGCTTCCTCGCCACCAAGTACCCCAACGACAAGCGTTTTGGCCTTGAAGGCTGTGAAACACTTGTCCCTGGTATGAAGGCTCTGATTGACCGCAGTGTCGACTATGGCGTCAAGGACATTGTCATCGGCATGCCCCATCGTGGACGGCTCAACGTGCTCAGCAACGTCGTCAGAAAGCCCAACGAGTCCATCTTCTCCGAGTTTGCCGGTACCCTTGGTGCCGAGGACGAAGGCTCCGGCGACGTCAAGTACCATCTGGGAATGAACTTTGAGCGCCCTACGCCCTCCGGAAAGCGTGTGCAACTCTCACTCGTCGCCAACCCGTCTCACTTGGAAGCCGAAGACCCGGTCGTCTTGGGCAAGACCCGCGCCATCCAGCACTACAACAATGACGAGAAGACGCACAGAACCGCCATGGGTGTGCTGCTGCACGGTGACGCCGCGTTGGCTGCGCAGGGCATCGTCTACGAGTGTCTTGGCTTCCACTCTCTGCCCGCCTTTTCCACCGGCGGCACGATCCATCTCGTGGTGAACAACCAGATTGGTTTCACTACCGATCCCCGATTCGCCCGATCCACTGCCTACTGTACTGATATTGCCAAGGCCATCGACGCCCCCGTCTTCCACGTCAATGCCGATGATGTGGAGGCCGTCAACTTCGTCTGCCAGTTGGCGGCGGATTGGCGAGCCGAGTTCCAGCATGACGTCGTCATCGACTTGATCTGCTACCGAAAGTACGGCCACAACGAGACCGACCAGCCTTCGTTCACGCAACCCCTCATGTACAAGAAGATTCAGCAGAAGGAGCCCCAGATCGACGTCTACGTCAACAAGCTGCTCGAGGAGGGCACCTTCACCAAAGAAGACATCGACGAGCACAAGCAATGGGTCTGGGGCATGCTCGAGGAGAGCTTCAACAAATCCAAGGACTACACGCCCACATCCAAGGAATGGACCACTTCAGCCTGGAACGGCTTCAAGTCCCCCAAGGAGTTGGCTACCGAGGTTCTTTCTCACCATGCCACGGCCGTCGAGAAGTCCACCCTGGACCACGTTGGCGAGGTCATCGGCTCGAATCCAGACGATTTCCACATCCACCGCAACCTGAAGCGCATCCTTGCCAACCGAACCAAGTCCGTGGTCGAGGGCAAGAACATCGACTTCCCGACGGCCGAGGCCCTTGCTTTCGGCACCCTCGTTACCGAAGGATACCATGTTCGTGTTTCGGGTCAGGACGTCGAGCGAGGCACCTTTTCCCAGCGTCATGCCGTATTCCACGACCAGGAGACGGAGAAGACGTACACGCCCCTGCAACACATCAGCAAAGATCAGGGCAAGTTTGTCATTTCCAACTCGTCCCTGAGTGAATTTGGAGCCCTCGGCTTCGAATACGGCTACTCTCTGCAGTCGCCGAATGCATTGGTCATGTGGGAGGCTCAGTTTGGTGATTTCGCCAACAATGCTCAGTGCATCATCGACCAGTTTATTGCCTCTGGCGAGGTCAAGTGGATGCAGCGAACTGGACTGGTCATGTCTCTTCCCCACGGCTATGATGGTCAGGGTCCCGAGCATTCGTCTGGTCGTCTGGAGCGATACCTCCAGTTATCCAACGAGGACCCCCGTATCTTCCCTAACGCGGAGAAGCTTGCCAGACAGCACCAGGACTGCAATATGCAGATTGCATACATGACCACCCCTGCCAACTTGTTCCACGTCTTGCGAAGACAGATGCACCGACAGTTCCGAAAGCGTAAGTTTTCATATCCACATCCCCCCAGCCCAACCCTTTTTTCCCCTCTCTTTTCTCTCCTTCTTTTTTTTGGGCCACACGGCATTACTCGATTATTGCATCAAATGACAATCTGACCAAAACTCTTTCCTTTCTCAGCCCTCGTCATCTTCTTCTCCAAGTCGCTTCTCCGTCACCCACTTGCCCGCTCGAACATCGAAGAATTCACCGGCAAGGACGCCAGCTTCCAGTGGATCATCCCCGATCCCGAGCACCAGACCGGCAACATCAAGTCTCCCGAGGAGATTGACCGCGTCATTCTCTGCACGGGTCAGGTCTGGGCCGCGCTGCACAAGTATCGCGCCGACAACAAGATCGACAACGTCGCCTTCACACGCATCGAGCAGCTGAACCCGTTCCCATGGCAGCAGCTCAAGGACAACCTCGACATGTACCCCAATGCCAAGACCATCGTGTGGGCGCAGGAAGAGCCCCTCAACGCCGGCGCCTGGAGCTTCACCCAGCCTCGTATCGAGACCCTTCTCAACCAGACCAAGCACCACGACAGGAAACACGTCATGTACGCCGGCCGGAACCCCAGCGCCTCGGTCGCCACCGGCCTGAAACACGTGCACAAGACGGAAGAAGAGGATTTGCTCAAGATGGCCTTTACCGTCAAGCAGGACAAGCTCAAGGGCGAGTGAAAAAAAAAAAATTATTTCTCTCCTGGGCTCCGCAGTACGAGTTGCGTAAAAATGAGGGGGGGAGGGCCGAAGGCGGCTTGATGTCAAGACTATACACCTATCCAGTCAGTCGTGACGGATAGAAAACATGATGCGGTGCATTTTCATGTGGTGGGATGGGCTGTCAGATGAAGAAACGAGGGTGGCTCATCCGTGAGGTGATTGTATCATATTATAAAAAACAAAGCAAAATCCAAAGGGTAGGAGGGGGGGTCGTGTAGAGAGAATCCAGAGTGTCGGAGATTACTAGGCGGGATGGCTATTGCCATAAACGTATAAAGCAGCAAGCATACTAGAGTGTGCTTTTTCTAAATTTCATTTGTACATTTCTTTTGTTTTTAATGAAAAAAGACGCCTGCCTCGCGAGGCTCGGCGGGTTCTAAAAGGCAGCCAAGGTTCAATCTACGTCTCGGGGGGTTGGTTTCGCCACCCTCCCCAGTCCCGTATGGTTCAGCCATCCGTCTTGACCTGCCATGACCTCACGACGCCGTCGTCGCCCGTCGTGACGAGCATTTCCTCCTTCCCGCGCGTCTCGGCGGCTGCGTCGTAGCGCCGGCACCAGGTGATGTGGTTGACTTCGAATGGGCCGTGGGTGTTGGGCACAGTGGCCAGCAGGTCCCAGGCGTCGCGCCGAGGTTCTGCGGTCCCTGTGACGGGTGCGGGTGCGGGTACGTCGGCCGGGGAGGGCGCAAACCCGTCGCGTTCCTTGTACAGGGCTATTTTGCCGTCGCGGCCGGTGCTGGCGACCAGGCCGGTCTGCTCGCTCCACGACACGGAGTAGATGTCGCGGTCGTGGGCGGCGGGCAGGACGGCCGTGCATGACCACTCCTCGCGGGGGGATCTCCTCATGGTGTTGGGGATTCCGCCCAGTGCGCTGTGGGCGGGACGGCGCGCGTCGCCGTCTCGGTGCTCGTCATTGGCGTCGTCGTCGTCCTCCTCCTCCTCCTCCTGTTGCTGCTGCAGCTCCCATACGCGCGCGGTGCCGTCGGCGGAGCAGCTCAGCAGGCGCGGGAAGCGGCCGCTCTCGGGGCTCTTCTCCCACTCGATGCCCCAGACGGTGCCGGCGTGGCCCTCGAGCACGGCGACGCAGACCCATTCCGCATCGGCGTCCTCGCGCCAGACGCGCACCGTGTTGTCGTAGCTCGCGCTGGCGAGCACGTCGGAGCTGTACTGGCGGCGGGCGTTCCGGGCGGGCACGTCCGGGCACCAAGCCACGGCCTTGACGTCGCCCTCGTGCTCGTTGAGCACGGCCACCGTCTCCCACTCGTCGTCGGCCTCGGACGCGCCTATGTCCTCCCATATCCAGACCGACTTGTCCCGCGAGCAGGTGGCGAGGTAGGCGCCCGATGGGGCGAAGGCGCAGCACTTGACCTCGGAGTCGTGACCCTCGAGCACCAGCGTGAACTCCCAGTCCCGGTCGCCCTCATCGCCATGGTCGTCGTCGTCATGGTCGCGGGCCGCTGCTGCGCCGCCGCGTCTGCTCTTGGGATCGGCCGTGATTTCCGTCTCGAGCGCATCGGCAGCCGCGTCGCCGTCCCAGCGCCACAGCCCGGCCGTGGCATCGAAGCTGCCGGAGACGAGGCACAGCTTGTGCGGGGGCAAGCCGGGCTTCCAGGCCGCGGTGCGGACAGAGCGCGTGTGGCCGCCTGTGAGGCTGCTGTGGGAGGAGAAGTTCGAGAGCGAGAAGACGGTGAGGGACTTGGCGTGTGCGGTGGCGAGGAGCGGGAGAGTCGGATGAGGTATCGAGGCCCAGGCCCGGTCGTGCAGGTCTGGTCGGAAGGCCTGGATCGGCAGGATCACTGCGCTGGCCGTCGAAGGGGGCCCTGCGGACGGCATTGTGTTTTGCTTTTTTTTTCTTTTTTCTTTTCGTCTTCCGCTTCTTTTCCTCCCCTGTGCCTACCCGCACGAGGGATGGCCGTTTTGTTCCTTGCTGTTCCTTTTCCCTTTTTGTTCCGTCTCGCAGCGTGGGGGGGTGCGGGGTTCGGGAGAGCAGAGCGGCAACGGCGACGGGGACGGGGAAAATGAGGAAGAGCTCAATCAGATGTGCGAATCAATTGGCGGTCGCCGAATTACTTCTTTCGAGTCAGAGGCGCAGTGGGCAGCTCGGCTCGACAATGCTTGCCGTCTCTCTCTTTTGCGTGGTCAATCGTCTGGGGATGGTGGTTGGTTGAATGAATGCCGACGTCTCGCAGAGAACGTGGCGGGGCGAACCCCTTCAAAAAAAAAAGGCGTCAAACCTGCTGCTGACTGTGCATTTCTTCTTTGCCATCTACGACAAACAGACAAGAGACAACCCGTGTCATGCAGCCACGCTGCCCTTCCTTGTCTTGTAATATTCTTTCGCGGCTGTAATGCTCTTTCGCTACAAAAAGGCAACGCACGCCTGTTCGGCAGGTTCCGGACCGCAAGCAGCCACGAGTCGTTGGTTTCCCTGCCGGCTGAGAGCAACAGCACGGCTGCCCAGAGCGGTCATGCCGTCCTCCTCATGAGAGAGGCATATCCTCGTTCGTGGGAGCGGCACACCTCCGTGAGGGCAGTGTCCCGAATGTCGCAAATCCATCGGTCCAGCTACCAGATGAGGTTGTTGTTCCGGAACCCAGCCGTGCTACGCGCAAGCCTGGAAAGGAACAGGAAAGCGGCATCAAACGCTGTCTTGCCGTCTGCGTGATGATATACATAAAAATGCGGGAGAGGAAATGGATGAGGATCGCATTACAAGGGTGATGCTAGAATGCCGCCTCCTCCAAGCACGAAGACATCGTCACCACATCACCCGTCCGGCGCGCAACGTACAGGGCTCAACGGCCGAGCGTGGCGTGAGCAGCACCGGCAGTTGGCGACGTCTTGGATCATGTCTTCTTTCTGGTATCCGAGAATACAAAACGAGGCGGCCGAAGCATCGTGGTGTTTCTGAAGCGTAGCATCCATCTCCACAGCACCGACTCTACGCCTTCATCCGACCCTTAGCTCTCGGGCGGCTCGGCTTTCGTCATGTACACCATCTTCACCATCCTCTCCATCTTGCTTCCCCTCGTGGTCACCGATGACTCCAGCTGCAAGGAGGGCAGTTGCTGGAGCAAGGGCTCCGACGGCGAGTGGCACTACGACTGGAAGCTTACAGACTATACCTGCACCAAACACACCTACCCTGAGGTACAATAGACTATCACTCTTCTAAGCGTATTTTTCAATACTTGAAAGCATACTGACGTGTGATTTACCCCGGTTCTCGATACTCAGGCCGCCTATAACAGCAAAACTGGACGTGTGAGTCCCACGCCGGATAAGCAAGGCATACGCAACCATGAAAGAAAAACTGACCTGTGACTTCAAGTGCACCGTCTATCCCGACCAGGCCTTCGACACCTCGTCCTGGAACGTCCTTTGCAAACGTGTTGGCACAGTCGACGGGTTTTATGACGTATTAAGCGATGGCATCAACTACCAGGCCCCTGCTCAATTCGTGGCCGATGCCTACGGCTCTTGCGACCTGGCTTATTGGGGAAATTAACTTCAGGTTAGTTTGTCCATGCGGATGGAGATCAGTGTCTGGTCCTGCGTATCAAGGCGGACTGGCTTCCTTGGAGAAGGTGCCATCTTTGGTGGCCTTGTTTACATGTAGATATACTGGTCATCCCAGTGACTATGGCTACTACTATGCCCGGCAGTTATCTCCCCTGGAAAAGTAGCTGATTGGACCATTCTTAGTACTATGGTATCTATTGCATATATGTAGTATACATGCGTGTACATGCTCAATAATGCGATATATATATATATATATATATATATATATAGAAAAACATGTCATCTTCGGTGTATGATGTCATTTTTTTTTTCATTGAGTATAAAATACTACCATCATCAGGCATCGCATTGAAGTCGTTTTCTTCTCAAAAGTCGCTAGTCTCATTACTTAGTACCTACTTCGCAGTAGGCATATAAAATTGATGACATTTCTGGGTAGAATGCTCCGCTCTAGAAAAGAGTTGAATGAAAACATCCTATTAACCCGATATGGGTAAATCCCATGCGAGATGCCCACTACTACGTACTAGTATGAGTAGTACTGGTACTGGTAGAGGGAGTCATCCGCGCCTTCCACGCGATGCCGCATTTACGTACAAACCATGCAATCAATCTCCGGACCCCCGCTCTGCAAAATTTCCACATAGGACTACATACTACTAAGTACCCGAATTGAAGCCATGTACAACCTAAGCTCCCTTCCTTTCTGCATCCAAGTAGAATTCGCAGTAGTGAATTTGATGTACTCGGATAGAATTTCTGAATGTTCAGAGCAGATGCGTCAATCGCAGATTTGAGGGTACTGAGATTGTCCAAAGGGTTTATTAATCCAGTATTTCTATTGCGGCGTTGGTAGACAGGCTGCTACTATTAGTACTACAGATGGATTGCGTGCACAGCACGTACTACTAAGCAGTAGTACATACTACTACAAAGTCCGATGCTGCCGTAACAACCGTCTTTCGTCAGGGCCATCACACTTCGGCTGTCTATGTACTAGGATTTAGCCAAAAAAAAAAATCTCCAGCCTGATGCTCAAAGCCGAATCTTCCCACCTGGGTAGAAGAGGTTTATAAATGAAAAGGGATACGCCGCTACTAGATAGCAGGTGTCTCGGCATTCATTCTATCTCTTTGCTCTCTGTAAGAAGACCCCATCCAGAGGCAATGCGTGTACCTCACGTATCTCGGACACCCAAGCAAAAAGCTAACCATGTCTTCTTTTTAGAATCTCTGTTACCGTTCGCCATGAAGCTCCTTTTGTCTTTCTTAGCCCTGGCTATATCTGGGCAGTGTTCCAATGCCACGCCGGCTGGCGACAGCTGCGTCTACAACGATGAAATTGCCCTAAGCCATGGGCAAACCGAAAAACTACTGCCCTGCATCTGGGACACTTCTTCGAAATTCAACTGCCCAGACGGAACGACAATTACGGAAATTGGAGGAGGCGATAGTTATATGGTTTCCGTTCCCGAAGCCTATACAACACTCGTTATCTATTGTGATTTTACTTCAGCATATGTCTTTAGCTGCCCTCCGGAAAGGAGCGGCATAATGGATAAGTGTACGAGAACTCGTATGAATCCGTATGTGAGGCAGATAGTCGGATAGTAATAACACAAGATGGTAAGATATGTCCAGTCTCGGATACCCTGTACCTGATCTGTGGCCTAATGTTGATACTACTACAGCAGTAGTAGCTTTTAGTACCTGTCTTCATACAAGCTACTAGTAGTACTTGGTGGTAGTAGTACTAATGTATTGCCAAAGATGAATGATTTCATCTTTTTTTTTATTCCACAGGATGGATGACTGGACTGAGACCACGTCTCTGGCGCCGACACCGTTGAGTGACGAGTCATATGGGTTATCGCCAAGGCTTGTAGAAAGTTCCAGACGACTTGTATTCGTGACACAAAGTGGACGCAACAATTGGCAATTGGCGGCGCCATCCAACAGCTGCATACAGGTGTCAGACTGTCAAGCATAATGACGTAATCAACTTGGGGTGCGTCTCGTCCTATCATCGTGTTCTCATCCCGTCGTTTCTCGCAAAGAACGGCTGGATACCATTCAACCTTTGAGAGACTCGAACCCTGCGGCTCACCGCGAAATGATACTACATAATGCAGCTGTCAGATGCTCACAACTCACACGTCATGGAAGAGCGAATCACCTGCAACCTCTCCAACACGCAGCCACCTTTCGACCGCCAACAACCCGCCATTCGTTCATTAGCATGTAGCCACGTTTTGCTAGCCCACCGAGGTGCTCGCCGGATTCCAGCAATCAGGTCGTGGCACAACTTTCGGACCCTCATAAACTAAACAAAGCCTCCGATTTCTGACATGCTAGTCGCCTTTAGCGGATCGGCGATTTGACACGGGAGCTTGGCAAGCGTCTTTCTATCTCGAAACCGCTTGCAGCCTAGTCTGCTCGTCATGGCCTGCAGGACATGATGTGTATTATATAACCAAGTAGTACGGTACCTGTTTGGCGATATGTCGTCTCGTCTCTGCACACGACATGAGAGCTCTCCGCGCCGCAGCTAGGAGTTCATTCTTTGCGCTTCAACAGTAACCTCACCTCGACGTCCTCACCCTCTCTCATCCTTTCTCGCCCATAATGGGTGACGACACACCATCCATTCGGGCATTCGGGCCTGCTCGTTCCACCGTCGGCGGTCGTCCGTTGAGTGCCTCTGACGTTGCTCTCTATAACGACTACTTCAACGCCAGCTGCTATCTGTCTCTTGGCATGATCTATTTGCGGGAGAACCCTCTTCTCCGCGAACCACTCAAGAAGGAGCACTTGAAGCTTCGTCTTCTCGGCCACTTTGGCTCGGCCCCTGGCCAGATTTTCACTTATATGCATTTCAATCGGCTCATCAAGAAATACGACTTGAACGCTTATTTCGTCTCAGGCCCTGGCCACGGTGCCCCGGCCGTGCTCTCCCAGTCATACCTCGAAGGTGTATACTCCGAGGTGTACCCCGAAAAGTCTCGAGATATTGAAGGGCTTCAAAAGTTCTTCAAGTATTTCTCATTTCCCGGCGGTATCGGGTCTCACGCCACTCCCGAAACCCCCGGTTCCATACACGAGGGAGGCGAGCTGGGCTACTCGATTTCTCATGCATTTGGCTCTGTCTTTGATCATCCGGACCTGATTGCCCTCACCATGGTGGGTGATGGCGAGGCCGAGACTGGTCCTCTTGCCACATCATGGCATTCGACCAAATTTCTCAACCCGATCACGGACGGCGCCGTCTTGCCCGTACTTCATCTCAACGGGTACAAGATCAACAACCCGACAATCCTGGCCCGAATTTCACACGGCGAACTGAAACAATTGTTTGTTGGCTATGGCTGGGAGCCCTTTTTCGTGGAAGGCGACGAGCTCGAAAGCATGCACCAGGCCATGGCTGCCACCATGGAACACTGTGTCGGTCTGATCAAGCAGTATCAGAAGAAGGCCCGGGACAGCGGCGAAGCCTTTCGCCCTCGATGGCCCATGATTATCCTGAGAACACCAAAGGGGTGGACCGCTCCCCGGAAAATCGACGACAAATACCTCGGGGGTTTCTGGCGGGCTCATCAGGTGCCCATAACCGACGTAAATGCCAACCCCGACCATCTCAAGATTCTCGAGACTTGGATGCGAGGATATGAACCCGACAGACTATTTGACGAGAATGGTGCCCCTATTGCCGCCTTGCGAAGTCTCTGCCCCGAGGGGGATCGCCGCATGAGTGCCAACCCCGTGACGAACGGTGGCCTGATCAAAAAACCACTTCGGCTGCCCAACTTCAAGGACTATGCTATCAAAGTCGAGAACCCATGCGCTACCCGAGTCGGTAGCATGACCAACATGTCAATGTTCCTGAGGGATGTCATTGCGCAAAATATGCACAACTTCCGACTCTTCGGGCCAGATGAAACGGAGTCGAATAAACTGGCCGGCGTCTACGAAGCCGGAAAGAAGGTTTGGATGGGCGAATACTTTGAGGAGGACCAGGACGGCGGCAACCTTGCCATGGAAGGCCGCGTCATGGAGATGCTCTCTGAGCACACGTGTGAAGGCTGGCTGGAGGGATATATTCTCAGCGGACGACACGGTTTGCTGAACAGCTATGAGCCATTCATTCATGTTATAGACTCCATGGTCAACCAGGTGAGACGATCAAGAAGACCAGTCTCGTAACATGCAGAAGGATTTTGCTAACGCACCCATAAAGCATTGCAAATGGATCGAAAAGTGTATGGACGTAAAATGGCGCGCCAAGGTGGCCTCTCTCAACATTCTGCTCACTGCGCTTGTGTGGAGGCAAGACCATAATGGGTTTACTCACCAGGACCCCGGCTTCCTTGATATCGTTGCCAACAAGAGCCCCGACGTCGTTCGAATTTACTTGCCGCCGGACGGCAACTGCCTGTTATCTGGTTAGTCAACCACGCACGCATGAAGGATTCTGTGCCAAGGGGAAACAATGATCGCTGACCGCAGGGCGCAAATAGTCATGGCTCATTGCTTGGAGTCCAGTAACTACGTCAACGTCGTCGTGGCAGACAAACAAGAACATCTCCAGTACCTGGATATGGAAGCCGCCATCATACATTGCACCAAGGGCATCGGTGTCTGGCCTCGATTCAGCACCGACGCCGGACACCAACCCGATGTCATCATGGCTTCCTGCGGCGACATCAGCACACACGAATCTCTTGCCGCAACGGATCTGCTGCTAACCCACTTCCCCGAGCTAAAAGTCCG
The DNA here is from genome assembly GCA_013435705.1 of Claviceps paspali. Taxonomy (NCBI): domain Eukaryota; kingdom Fungi; phylum Ascomycota; class Sordariomycetes; order Hypocreales; family Clavicipitaceae; genus Claviceps; species Claviceps paspali. The sequence goes on along the minus strand of JABAEC010000152.1, from coordinate 14,922 downwards.
CGTCGTCAACTGCATAGACCTCTTCAAGTTGATCCATCCATCCGATCACCCGCACGGTCTGACCGACCACGAGTGGCTGAGCCTCTTTACGGATAACACACCCATCATCTTCAATTTCCACAGCTACCCCTGGATGATACACAGGCTCACCTACAGGCGGCCGGGAAGCCAGAACATGCATGTCCGCGGCTATCGAGAGAAGGGCAACATCGACACGCCCCTAGAGCTGGCGATCCGCAACCAGACGGACCGGTTCAGCCTCGCCATGGATGCCATTGATCGCATACCCGCGCTGCAGAACCGGGGTGCCTCGGCGAGGCAAGCACTGCAAAACGAGCAGATTGCGGCGCGGAACATGGCATTCGAGACTGGCATGGACCCTCCGTCGCTGACCGGGTGGACTTGGCAGCATGATGTCCCACGAAAGGGCCGTGATCGAGAAGATTAGCTCACTCACCAAGTAAAAGAAGGTCGTCATTGTCCATCATCGTAGGCTCTCTGGAGCGGGAACATGGATGTACGAGTGTCGATGGACTGCGTGCGTCCAAGTTTCATCAAGAGGGGGGGCAACGCACGTCATGCAAGCTCCAGAAAGTCTGGAAACTCGACCAGCCTTGCGTCGACCCCGCCATGAGGCTGTATCATCCGGATCCCCGATTTAGTAATTGCCAGTTTGATTCTGGAGGTTTACTTTTTCATGTTTTGAACGATGAACCCCGTTGGTTGTGAATCCAAGAGAAACTGAACAATGTGCCAATGAACTTGCTCTGTAGACTACCACTGTTTTCGAACGTTATGTACGCTCAGCGACAGGAGAGCAAATAGCTCCTGTCCTCGTTTCTCCCGCAAACGGTGCTATTATCAACCCGGTGACTCGGGCAGTAAGCCAGGACCGCTACGTCTTGACGGAATGGACGGAACATAAATGGTTGCTTGGAGCTACTGCCTTTCGTACCATGATCTAAGGGGGTAAATCAAATCCTGCATCTCAACCATCCTCCCCTCTTTTTTATATATAAAAAACAAATAGATTAAAGCATAATGGAATCGTAAACCATCTGGGGAACCCTGACATGACCTCGCTGGGGGTTTTGTTTTTGTCCACATTGAATGCTTATATTGGTGGTACATGTTGATTTGTTTTTCAACATCGGTTAGGGTCTAAAATTACAAAAATAAAAAAGAACCAAGGGTTTTTTTTTTTTTAATCTTCTTTCCCGCCCCTTTGTTTTTCTCCTCTTGTGCCTTGCCAGCTTGGATGTCTTCACTACAGAGAGTCCTTGAGCTGTTTGCCTTCTTCAAAGGCTACCCTGCCATCCTTTTGTGTCGGCGCGACGTGCAAGTCGTTGGTGGCGTGACTCTGGCTTGGTTTGTCTTCTTTTTCTGGCAACTTCGTCGTATTCTGTGCCTGCTCGACGGCGGCAGGGACAGCTCCCGCGGGAGCGTCGGCGATTTCGTTGATCTGCTCGCGGGACAAGGCATCGGCGGCTCGGACACCCCGGCTCGACAGGTAAATCGTGGCAGGCCCCTTGAACTGGAGGAAAAGACGGTCTCCCCAAATCACGCGGCGCATCATGGTTCGCATATTGTACAAGGCTTCCGCCAGGAACTTGTAGACTGTCGAGCTCCGTGCAGCTTTGGTGAGCTCTATTTCCGGCAGCCACCGCGTCAACGACGGGATTGGGAGACGCAAGCTCGTGCTTCTGAGCCGAAACGGCTGCGGCGCATTCCTCGTTACATCGTAGGCCACAACGCTTCCGGGATGGGCTACGAACTCCTCTCCCTCGCTCAGCTTCACTATGTACAACTGTCCTGGGGCGGACAGCGCGGCCGCTCCTCTGCCCGTCAGGTGCGTGCTGCCCCAGTGCGCCAGGGAGAGCTTGCGCTGAATTCTCGACGACAGCCTCAGGGTATGCCCGGTCCAGGCGAGCAGAGCGTTGCGCTGTGACACTATCCAGTCGGTCGTGCCGTCGAGATGCAACACCCAGAATGTCGTCGTCGGTGATTTAGAAGAAATCAGCGCCGTGACGGGTGTGGTCGAAGTTATGCGCTGGTAGAGGAACGGGACTCCGAGGGCCGCTCGGGAGAGAGGATTCAACAACGACAGCGTAGATTGAGCCTAACCGCACGGGTAACTGAGTGTCAGGAGCAGGAGGTCACGGGGTGTCGGGACGGTTTCCATCCACGAAGGAGTGTGTACTGAGGTCAAGCCGACGCACATTATCTGCTTTGCCAAACACGGCAACAAGAGTGCCCCGCCTTGTGTAGAGCTTTTGCGACGCCGAAAGCTTTACCGACAGCATCGGATATGACGACCCAAGAACTTCGAATCCAGCATCTACAGGTCGAGAGAGAAAGAAAGAGCGTCAGTACAGCATTCAAGGCATCTCCGTGGTCGGCACAGATAGAAAGCTCACCCGTCGTATCTCTCGAACTGTTAAAGGAAGCTCCAAACGCATCGCTTGTCTCTTTCGACAAGTCGGTACTTGGCGCGGCGCGGATCTGAATTCTGCGGCATTGCCAGCAAACGAATGCTGTCGTCCCCTGGGGTCGCAAAGCACGGGTGGAGGGCCTCCCCGGCGACACAGAACCTCGCATCATGATGTGGGTGCTCGTTGAGAAAGCCAAAACGAAGCTCGAAAGCTCAAAGAGCCCGAAGTCTTGGAGACAAAAACGTTCTTCAGTCTTTCCGCTTTGGCGCGGCTCGCGGAACAGCTTTTTCCGATTGCCGGGGGGGGGGGGGGGGGGGGGGGGGGGGGGGGGGGGGGGGGGGGGGGGGGGGGGGGGGGGGGGGGGGGGGGGGGGGGGGGGGGGGGGGGGGGGGGGGG
>JABAEC010000152.1:0-12084 GCA_013435705.1 Claviceps paspali | reverse complement strand
AAAAACGTTCTTCATTCTTTCCGCTTTGGCGGGGCTCGGGGAACAGCTTTTTCCGTTTGCCGAACCCCCCCCCCCCCCCCCCCCCCCCTTTTCTCACCCCAGCTTATTTAGTCTGATTGGCCAGACCAGTCATTGTCCAGACAACTCGAACCAGTACCGCTTCATTTGGTCTTAGCGCCAACGCCAGCAGCCACCCTTGACGAAGTCGGGAAGGAAGAAGTTTGTTAACAACGCGGCTATTAATGTCAGAGCGTGGCAGCAACGTTTCTTGCACAACACCGTTTTAGCCTCGATCGGTGCGGCAGAGCGACCTGGAATTTTTGCTTGGGTGGCGTCATCACTCTTCTTCTTTTTCGTTTTCCTCCATCTACGCCTTCCCCCTCCCCCCTCCATGCATCCGTCTCGAGGGATTCGCCATGTCTGTTCGCGTTGTTGCCAGAATACGTCCGCTCTTGGACAAGGAGCTGGACAAGGACATCATCGTCCGTGCTGACTGTGCGGAACCCGGCAAGCCAAACACCATCATCAAGATCCCGAGCCCCAAGAACGGCGCCGAAGAGTTCTCCTTCACCTTCAACGCCGTGTACGATCAGTCGACATCGCAGGAGACGCTCTTCACCTCCGAAGGTACGGTGTGAGCCAGCGCGACGCGCATAACCATGATGAGCACGCTTACTTGGACGCGCGCGCGTCAAACACGCGTATTCCCTTTCCCCAAGTTGAGCATGGCTAAAAAACTCGTGCAGTACAACCCCATCTCAAGTCGCTGTTCCAGGGACACGATGTCACCATCTTCGCGTACGGCGTGACGGGCACGGGCAAGACGCACACGATGCGTGGCGGTCTGAAGCTCGCCGACAGGGGTGTCATCCCTCGACTCCTTTCGGGCATATTTCGCCGGGGAAAGAAGATCACCAAGGACACCGACGGCAGCACGACGGTAAAAGTCGACCTGTCGTATTACGAGATCTACAACGACAAGGTGTATGATCTTCTCGAGTCGCCCGACAAGAGGACCCCCTCGGGCCTGCCTCTGCGCGCCGAGGCCAACGGCAGAACCGTCGTTGCTGGATTGTCGGAGCGAGCGTGTGAGGATCTGCGGGACTTTGAAAAGATGTACATCGAGGCCAATAACAACCGTGTCACTGCGTCCACCAAGCTCAATGCTCACAGCAGCAGGAGCCATGCCATCCTCCGCGTCAAAGTCACGCAGATATCCGAAGAAAAGGTCACCAGGGTGAGCACTGTGTCTGCCATTGACTTGGCAGGCTCCGAAGACAATCGCCGCACCGACAATGGAAAAGAGCGGCTGGTGGAATCGGCCGCCATCAACAAGAGTCTGTTCGTCCTGAGCCAATGCATCGACGCCATTTCCAGGGGCGACAAGCGGATACCATACCGGGAATCCAAGATGACGCGCATTCTGTCTCTCGGCCAGAACAATGGCATCACCGTCATGATTCTGAATCTTGCGCCAATGCGAAGCTACCACCTCGATACCCTGAGCAGCCTCAACGTCAGCTCCCGAGCCAAGCGGATAGAGGTTCGCGAGATTGAGAATGAGGTCGTCTTCAAACAGATCCCGAGATCCAACAGCTCCGGCTCCGGCTCCGGCTCCAGTACCGTCCAGCGACAGCCGTTACGACCGCTGGCCCACGCTCTCAGCGCACAAAACGTGCACAACGGCAATGTCGCTGCCAAGGCGGCCGCGGAAGTGACGCGGCCGATCAAGTCCTTCAGTGTCTACACAGACAAGAGAAAGCAATCTCCTGCAAAGACCATAACCTTGTCGACGGCCCTCCCTCGTCCTGTAGTCAGCATGAGCTTGGTGCCACGGCCGAGTGCGGCTCACAAACGACCGTCGGACCAGGAGACTGGCATTGTCCGGCCCAACAAGCTGGCTCGACCCACGGCAGAGGAGCCGTCCATTACGGTGACGGCCTCGCAGATCGAAGCTATGGTGGAGAAGAAGGTGGGAGAGATTCTGGCCCAGCGCAAAGCGGCCGAGAACACCGTGCAGCTCAAACAGCCGCCTGTACAGCCCGATATTGGCGAAGCGATGCAGAGGCGACTCGAGGCCCTGGAACGGCGCATAGAGAGCGAAGAGAGGCGCGAAGACTCCAAGTCGGACGGTCTGCGGTACCTTTTAGCTGCCCGGCAGCACAAAGAAAGGGGCGACGACGCCTCGGCGCTCCGGGCATACGAATTGGCGCTGCCGTACTTTCCGGGGCAAGCAAAGTTGATTGGAAAGATCCAGCGTCTCCGCAGGCGGCTGGGAGTGCCCTCAAGCGAGCATACCTCAGTGGTTCGGAGTCCCTCCAAAAGTCCCCTGCGACACGACAGGCGGATGAGGCGCCCTCGGCCGACGGCTCAGTTTGACGGCACCGGCTCGGACCACGATGACGCTGATGTGGAGGAAGAGCTACTCGATGACCAGACGATACGAATCCAGCCTCGAAAGTCACGCTCCAAGTCCATGGCTAGACTGCAGGTTTATGGCGATGCCAACGAGACGACGACGACGACGATGCCGGTGCTGGGTGCTTGTGATTTTGGCCCATCACGTAGGCTCGTTGGCTATTGAGGAAATATTGTCTTGCTTATATGCGACATGCACATACAAATACAATATCCGCCCGCCCGCCCGCCCGTCCCCAAAACATTTCCTTTGTGAACGGTGAGCAGCAGGTGTTTTCTCTCTTATCTTTTTTGTCTCTTTTTGTTTGTCTCCCTCCCCCCCCCCCCTTTTTCTTGAAGCGTCATGTTCTTTTTTTTTCATGAAGCAGAAGGGGCATATTTTTGCATGGACTTGCTTTGTGAGGCAAGATAAGCATTTTCTGAGGCGTTGTTGGCGTGAACGGAAATTGGCGGCAGGGAAAAAAAAAACGATATCTCTCTCCATCTGGTGAATTTATACATTTTGCATATTTCTTTCCACAATGGCGAGGTTTTTATTCTGTATCTATGTATCTATTTATTCATTTATTTAGATAGAAAAAAAAATAGAAGCAGTTCTTTTGTTGGCAACGCGACGCGGGTGGCATTTGCAGCGAAGGCAGCGAGTCGTCAGGAAGCTGACTAAATTATTTCATCTTATGCATGGGCTGATTTATCAAAGTGAGGGATTTAAGTGACTCTACTAGTATACATTGCGAACCCCTCATCAGGTCATGTGCTCTCGAGTACTTAAACGCAACACACACACGCACACACAACATAATTCCTTCACTTCTTCATCTTTGCATACTACTCGAACACAGCAAGGCTTTCACGTTTGCACCCTTTCACACCTGAACACAGCAAGTCTTTCATGATGCCGACTCTACAAAGCCGACAGCATCGAGAGACTGCTTCCTGACGACAGAAGCGCCGCGCAGCTTCTTCATCTTTCAACAACGCAGTCTATCCTCCCACAGGAGGGTACTCGATCGGCGAAACGGTGAGAATTCCATTCAGTCCGCACACATGTGCCGCCTTCTGTCAAACCTTGGTCCTTTTTGGCAAGACAAGGTGGTCCAGGGTCCAACTCTTTCGCATCTCATCTAAGAGGGGTAGACACAATCCTGTTTACAAATGTGCTGAGAAGATTCCACAGCACCAGATCCCAATACGTCCGTCCACGTAAAACTTCGACTTTGAATCAACCGAGCCTCACACGCCAAGAAGGGCCAGCCACCGGTCAAGTCGATGACCGACGAATCCTGATGGAAATCCCTCCTCTTCCCCCTCCTCTTCCCCCTCCTCTTCCCCCTCCTCTTCCCCCTCCTCTTCCCCCTCCTCTTCCCCCTCCCCCTCCCCACTCCCACCACCACCACCACCAACGCCACAAGCACTGTGTGCTCTGGTTTTTTTTTTTTTTTTTCAGCAAGCACACGCAAAAGGCAGTTAAGTTAGATGGCACTCTATTTTATCTGCTGCAGGCAGCGCCCATCCCGATTCACAAGGTCAAGCTCCAGCCAGTCATGAAACTGAAGGCTGTGCATCGCCCTTCCCCCGTAGGCGCCGCTGTACAACCACCCGCCAGCATGCAACTATCCCTTTCCCGTTCTCACTTTTCGCAACAAAAAAAAGAAGTTGGTTTGGATAAGAGGGGCTTTTCTTAGGTAACGCGATGGATTTTACGGCTCAATCTGAAATCATCCCGTCACCCGAGAAAAGCTCTTTTTATCCTACCCAATTTCTTTTTTTCTGGAGCAATAAGTTTGAATAGGAGGGAGGGGGGGCCTCACATGGCTTGCCATGCCGACAGGCTTTAGTACTGCGGCGCTCTTGGGGGAAGAGCTATGCACAGCCTCCAGTTACATACCTGGCTGAGCTTCGTCTTGTGAACTGGGGCCAGTGCTGCCTATACGTAGTAGTAGATGGGATAAAGTGCCCTTCAGCTGCTCTTGCGTTGGCTTGTCGAATGAAACTTGAGCGCGTCCTGCTTGCCGCAGTCTGCAGTCATACAATAGTATATACTAGTAGCCAGCCGAAGTTGCGATATGATAACAATGCATATACAATCATCTCGACGGCCTGCATCCGTACAGGCTGTTTATCTATTGCAATTTCATTTCCCTACGATGCTTTCTCCGTGGTCGTGTCAAAGTGGTGCTTTGTGTGCAACTGTGTAGGAAGTATCTCGACCTGTGCCGGATCTGCCATCTCCAACATTACCTCTTTTCCTCATCCAATTTTATGGGAAAGGGTGTGTATGCGAGACATCAATGAGGGGGAAGGGGGATATAACAAGGGGGAACATGCAGACCGGTTGGTGTAGTTGCATTCATTGATTGTGTGTGGATAAAACGTTGACTGAAATTCTCGGCTCGGGACAGCTCTCATGTATATTGATTGACCTTGCTTTTTTTTTCCGACCCTCACCTTATCAAAAACCTCCGTATTCATGACATATTTGGTGCCAGTTTCAATAACCGCTGCTCGGAATCAAAAAAAGGGCTGAACCAAACTCTCTAATCAAAAACGACCCAGGCGCAGAGAATCAAGCCATTACAGAAAGGTACGACCGTCAAGACGCTCACCCCCCTCCAACAAGAGAAAGAAAGAAAAAGGAGCAAGGAACAAACGAAAGACAAGAGAAAACAAAAAGGCGTATGAAAAGCTAGGGCACACAGAATACCAAGACACCCATTTGTTACACTACTTTTCCGCCGACGCACAGCGTCTGACGCATCGTGAACGGACGTAACAATCCAACGCCTTAGCGACCGCAACACATCGAATAAGACGATTAATATAGAACAAGACCAGCGCGCTTCTCCTCTCCCACACAACATTACTTTGTCAAAATATTGTGCTGTCTGGTCGGCGCGACTCGAAGATCCATCGTGGAAAAAAAAAACCAAAGTTCGCATCTTCGCTCGGCCGCTGAAATGGAGCCAGTGCTTAGCTACTGTTCGCCCATGTCTAGCATGGGAAGAAAACGTGTGCGAGTCATGCAGATGCGTAGAGATGACAATAATACAACTGTAGCGCCTCTCGATGCGTCACATCTGACAACTGTGAAATCGGTTTCTTGGTAGCACTTTCGTTCATGTTCGGAGGGGATCAATTCATCATCTGATCATGCTGGCGCGGCGCTCTGCCGTTCCCTGCCTGTCTTTGGATCCAAATGAGCCACCAAAACTAGGAATGGAGCTGAAGCGGTTCAGTCGCTTGCTTTCAGGTGATGCAGTCGCGTGGCGAACGTCGGATGAGAACGTGGACATGGATGTGGTCTTGTTTGGCGACATCATTTCGCCGTGGAGAGCATCGACTCGTGGACTGCTCGGATCTGCAGAAGAACCAGTGCTGTTGGGGGTCTGGAACACATATTCACCGTCAACATAGACGGCATTGGTTTGAAAGGTTGATCGGCGATTGCGGCGGCGAGTGTATCGTTTCTCTAGACGAAACAGCTCCAGTTTCGCCTGGATTCGGTCGAAGATGCTCTGGCCCATGGCTAACGAAGAGGATGATGAACAGGATGCAAGAGGATAGAGGAAGAAAAAGACAAGGAAAATCTCGGCCAGATGCTATAGTAGTAGAACAAGCAATGGCGCAGGAAATTGGTCAAAGCGAGAAGAAAAAAAGCAACTCCTTCAATCGGGGGCGGTAGGTGGGATTTCTTCAAGGGCCGTGAGCCTCAGCCGCGGTCCAAGGATTTGGACTGGATTGCGTATATGGCAAAAGCGGGACAGGCTATGGAGCTTTTGTCTCGGTTTCCAATTAGGTAGTGCGTCGAAAAAAAAATATTTATTGGTGAAAAGAGAGTGACGAGATGTCGCGAGACTGGGAAATCGCCAGGAGTGTCCCAAAAAGAAGGCCGAAATGGATGGATGTTGGTTTTCGTCTTTGGTAACCTCGGGGAGGGGGGGGAAGGAGGAGAAGAATATCAGCACCAATGTTCCAAAGGTGCCAGGGACAAAGAGAATGAAAAGAGAGGAGATGGTGTGGATATCATTGGCGACTGGCCGGGAAACAGCAGCTCATTGTGGACATTCGCAAAAGTCAGGGGGTGGAAGGAGAGAACATGGTTGGATTGTGGACGGCCGATTCTCAATGCTGCTGCCTGCATACTGCAATACTGCATAACTGCTCAGGAGGCAGGGGTAGGGGGGGGGGGGGCAAGGGCCGGGGCCAGACAGGGGCCAGACAGGGGCCAAGATGGGATGATGCATAAGGGATAATAATGGATGGCTTCCTTACTTGATGGAGACGATCGATGGAGAAAGGAGGCGCTAAGATGGCGATAACGATCCGCAAAATAGAAAATAAGAGCATCTGCCATGCCACCACGCCGTCGTCCGTCCAACCGCAAGTGTCAAGTGTATGTTGTAACCGCCACTTGGCACTTGGTCGGTTGGTGGCAATGAACAACTGCCAACGGCCGCCACAGCAGGAGCGACGGGTTCCTGCGAGGCAGAGGCAGGCACAGAACGTCGGCACAGAACGTCGGACGGACGGACTGTGCGGGGCAAAAGGTTCAAGTACTGAGTACTACATAGTACGTAGTAGGGGAGGAAGGAGCCTGAGGATTCGCAAGATAGTACTAGTAGTAAGTACTAACATCGAACCTCATCGACCCTTGTCGGTTATACTACTACTCTACTACTACTAAGTAGTAGTACTAGTAGTAGTTCACCCGTCGGGTTGCGAGCACGGAAAAGACATCATCATACTACTAGTAGTACTGTAGTAGTACTACTAAGACTACACAGACGTGTACCATGTACATGTACATGCTGCAACACAACCGAGACATCCATTTCGCAGGTGGACGGACGATCAGGTCAGTCAGGTCATGTCAATCATCTTCTTCAACAGCAACGAGACAGAGAGACATGCTTGTCCTTCATTGTGTCCGTGCGTCCCGTCCACACTCTTGAGTCTCCAATATCTCTTTGTTGGGCATCGAGCGCCCCACAGGATTTGCCAATAATCGAACCGCCATCTCTGCCGTGATGGCTCGTGACCGAAGCGATCCGTCCAAAAATATCCACTTCAAGAGGTGAGGATAACATGAATAATGTGATGAAGCGGGCTACGACATGGCCTGACAACGTCTTGCCTAGTAGTGAGAGAGATAAGAACACGAGCAAGCGAAAAAAAAAAAAAAAAAAAAAAAAACCGAGCGGTCGGACGACAGGCGTGCATACAACAAACTTTTTGTTCATCTTATTTTCCCTTCATGGCTTCTCCTACATGCGTGCGTCACAAGGCGTGGCGCAGCGCGGCAAGTCAAGTTTCCCACTACAACAAATCCCCAACTACGATGGAATCATTGGCGCCATGACGCACGGGATGCCGGCGCTTGCAAGGTACCTTTATCGTGGCAATACGAGGCAGAGCTTGGCACCTGGAGTAGTGTGTTGCTATGTAGTAGCTTCAAGCGGCGCACGTTGTTGTTGTTGTTGTTGTTGTTGTTACTACGGTTGTTGTCGTTGTTGTTGTTGTTGGCACTTGACACCCTTCACATCCCGTAACACGATAGATAAATGATATATATGACGAGCCAGCCACACAACAAAGCCCAGCCGCAGCCATCGTCAAATCGGTCAAGCAAGTTTCTTGTGATAGAAGCAGCAGCAAAATCCACATAGGAAAGCAAACACTGTCACATGTGCTCCCATGCTGTCATGCAAAACGTTGACCCTTTCCGCTTACTAGCCGTCGCACACTCTTTCTTTTCGCTTCATCAGTGGTTCTCTGTGGGATAATAGAGTATGGAGTTTGAAACATCTACTACGTAGTATTCATCCGCCAGGCTGGGCGGTCGTGGAAAGTTCAAGAAGCAGCTCTGACCAGGCCATGACCGATCTGGCCCCGAATCCTGGTCGTCAATGGACAACTCTCGCCAACTTGTACTGCTCCCATCATGTGCCTGCCGACAAAGATGCTGCCGCCATGAACAATGAACAAACACTGCGCTCGTCTCCAGTCTCCTCGAGGTGGATAGTAGATGTCCATGTCTTGTGGGCGCACCTTCCCTGGGTGTTACAAGTCGCAACTTCCGTCTCACGTTTGCGTAGAGGAAATGCAACAGCGGCGGTCCAGAGGAGGCGGCCGAATTTGCAGCAAACCACCACTTCGTCTCTCGTGAATTTCCATCCATCTACCAGTCTGTGTACTGCGTGGGACCTATTGCAAACCAGCAAGGGCAACACGATCCAGAACCCTCGTGGAGCTTCAGTCGTCTTCTTCGCTCAGCTTGTCGTTTTGCACTCGTGTCGTATCCCCGAACCATCTTTATTTCGCAATTGGCCTCCCGAACAACCGAGTGATTGAATCTCGACCATTTCCAACCGACTGCGCATTTTCATCATTGAAAAATGGCCAAATGGAATGGCACAATCGTTTTCCTTTTCGTCTTATTTGCTCCGGGTTTCACCAGTAACCACCTGCCCGTCGACTATTCCCTCGCGGCAACTTCGTCCGAGGGGTATGGAATCACGCAGAAGTACATCATCGAGACAACCAGAGTTGGTCATTTGTGGTCAGGCCGGCACGAGAGGCGGTCGACTAACCTTTCTTCTTAGGAATCGTCCATCGGACTCGTCGCGCAGACGCTGAAGCATGTTCGCGGGGGAAGTCATGAAAAAATTGAATGCGGCGACGTCTTCACAGGTGCCGTGGTCAAGACCTCGTCGGAGAACGTTGATTCCCTGCAAAAGATTCCAGGCGTAGCCAACGTATGGCCCGTTCAAGCCATGTCCATCTCCACACCAGTCACTACTGGTAAACCACCCATCAACGATCAAGGCGGAAATCTTTCGGTTCATCAGTGGACTGGGGTGCAACATCTCCATGAACTAGGGATGAAGGGCAAAGGCACAAGGGTTGCCGTTGTTGACACGGGAGTCGACTACTCCCACGAAGCGGTTGGTTTGACTGACCTCCTGCTGCACAATCGAAGGCTAAACGCGGATCTGTAGCTTGGTGGTTGCTTCGGTCCAGGCTGTAAAATAGTCGGGGGCTATGATCTTGTTGGCTCAAAATGTACGTCTGTGTTGCGGCCACAAAGAAACATATACCACGCCAGCTTTCCATCTGCTTACGGTGCGCTCTAAAGGGGATTCTCGTTCGGAAAAGATCCATCCTAAACAGCCCGATAAAGATCCCATGGACTACAAGGGGCATGGTACACATGTGGCAGGCATCATCGCAGGCGAGAACGAATGGCGAGTTTTCTCTGCCCTCCCCCTTCTTCTGTACGTCACTTTGATATCAACACACTGACTCTGAAGTGTCAAAAAGGTTCTCCGGCGTCGCACCCGAGGCTGAGTTGTTCATTTACAAAGTGTTCTCTGACGTATGTTGAGCAAGTCCGACACGGGCTTTCGGCGCTCATCCCTTCTCTTATAGGAGCCAGGACAATCGGACACCACCGAAGACGTCCTGATTCAGGCGTTCTGCGACGCGTACAGTGCCGGCGTGAGTCCAATTCCACATCATAGGGTGGTGTCTGCCGTGTCAAGCTAAAATGCTGCGCAGGCAGACGTCATCACTGCCAGCATAAATCGGCCAGGTGGCTTTGTCGACAGCCCATGGGCCCTGGTCGCCAGTCGTATAGCTCGAAAAGGAGTCTTTGTTTCCATAGCTGCGGGAAACGAAGGCGAGAATGGTCCCTTCTACTCTGGAGTTGGCTCGAATGGACGGCACGTTGTATCGGTGGCGGCTGTCAACACTACAGGTGACCCGGGCTTGCAGAACCTCGAGCCAGCTTCCAAGCCAATCGCAGCCTACTTTACCTCGTGGGGGCCGACGAATGAATTGGTTTTAAAGCCGGACATCGGTGCCCCTGGTTACGATATCATCAGTACCTACCTTGACCATGGGTTTCAAACGGATAGTGGCTCTTCCATGGCAGCGCCATATATAGCTGGAGTCGCCGCTTTGTACATTTCCGAACATGGTGGTCGTGAGCTTCACGGCCCCAACTTTGCCATTGATCTCGCAAATAGGATCATTGCCAGCGGCCGGGACGTTGCTTGGAGTACTGGAGAGATCAACTTCAACGAATCAGCACCAGTATTCCAGGTGGGGACTGGTCTTGTTGATGCTCGAAAAGTTCTCTTGTATAAAACACAGCTCTCTTTCGACTCTATTTCGCTTCTAGACACCGAATTGTTCAGGCCGGACTGGAGCTTCGAGGTGACAAACCATGCGAATCGAACGGTCCGCTACACATTCAACCACGAGCCTTTGCCCGGGGTAGAAATATATGATGGAGCTGGTGCCATTCGGCTGCTGTCCAAACTGCGGCCACGCAACATGTCGGCCGTCGTTACTCTTCCGTCCGGGTTGAGCATCGAGGCTGGCCGAACAAAGACATTCCAGTCAGTGAGAAAAAGCACATGGCGCCTGATTGCACAATGGCGTAGTACACGCTGCTCATAGTGTCCGCATAGTGTCAAATTCGAGCTACCTCCTCATGTTGACGATGACATGCTCCCTTTGTATGGTGGCAAGGTTCACATCAATAGCGACACCAACGAGGAACTTTGTATTCCCTACGGAGGTTGGTTTTTGTAACATTGAAATCCCATGTCAAGAACTGCCACATGTTGTAGAAATTAACATTAACGGACTAGGTGCCGCTTACGATACTGAAAAAGCTTTTGATACCATGTTTGATGGCAACCCAATAATTGATGGGTGGCACGAAGGGGCCACGTTAGGGACACCTGTCGCTTCCTTTGCAAATCTTCGGCGCTGATTCCTCTGCATAGTTGGTCCTTTGACCCCAAACGACGACCAAACGATTTCGCAGATTTGCGGCTTCGGCTCAGTTATCCTTGCGTTCATCTGCGATGGGATGTCGGTCTTGTCTCTATCAAAATGGTTGCGGCTCGCACATTTACTGACAGCGGTCCAGATTTTTGAGCCGGGCTGGACCGAACTAGAGTGGAAATACCCCCCCATAGTTGGAGAAAGGGGTTATGTGGGCTCGGCTACCTCAGTTCGTGATGCTGAGAAGTATTTGTGGTTCGATAGCTCACTGACGGACATCAACGATACGGTATCCTTCCCTTTGATGAGGGTCTCGCGAGGGTCCGGACGGTTCTGGTGGTTTGGGAAGTTATCGAATGGAACAAAGATAGCCCCTGGAAACTACAGGTTGTTACAGCCCATGACATGCACCAATTTCCAGTTTTCGTTTCGCTAACTTGCACACCGAAGTATGCGAATCGCAGCTTTGAGGCCGTACGGAGAGCCCCGGATTTCTGATCACTGGGATATCATGGATATGGACGGTCACGGCATTCGGATTTCTCCCGTCAACGGAACCAATGTTACCTTTGCCTTCGACAGAGTGTAGGCGGATGTTGTCGAGCAGAGTCTCAGTTCTCTCAAATCTTGAAGGGCCGGCCGTGGTGGTGCAGAGAAGAACGACACACCATGTTGATCCTAAGCCGTTTATGTAATATGACAAATACAGAGGGCATTGGACCTTGTTTTTTTCTTTCAAGATGATGTTGTGTGTTTCGTCGACATTCTTACTAGCAAGGTCTTGGTTTGTTGTGAAGAGGGGAGTTTTTTTTTTTTTTTTTTTTTTTTTTTTTTTTTTTTTTTTTTTTTTTATTTGAAAAACAGTGGGCG
>JABAEC010000151.1:0-56569 GCA_013435705.1 Claviceps paspali | reverse complement strand
CCCGCCCCGCCCGGTCATGGGGCCCCCCCCCCCCCCCCCCCCCCCCCCCCCCATCCCGTTCTTTATCCCCCCCCCCCCTTCCCCTTCTCCCAAAACATTCCAATCCGCGGAAGCCGAGCGAAACCCACACGGATCGCTCGATCCTTTTCCCCCTCCCCGGGCCCACACACGCCGTGTATTTTGCATTTCGGACATCTTCTCCCGGCGATGACCACCCTTCCTCTTCTCTTTCTACGTACCGAGAATAAGCTCTTTTTGCGTGTTACACGGCTCGTGCGCTGCGCCTCGCCACCCCCCCCCCCCTCCCAACAAAAGAGATTGAAACAAATGTACTACTTTGTATGTATGAGGAGGGGAAACCCGTCGGTCGCTCCGTGGACATGGGGCTCGTTTGCTAGAGGTGTCCTTTGGAGGCTTTTTCATGATGCTTTTTTTTTTTTTTTTTTTTTTTTTTTTTTTTTTTTTTTGGCTCGCTGGGGCTGATTTCATGGCATGCTGCCTGTTTTTATTGTCCTGGATGAAGGGGGGGGGGGGGGGAGGCTTGGTGTTGGGGAAGAGGGTGGGAGAGGCTCTCTTTCACCGGTTGGGTGGGTTGGACTGGCGTTTTTACTGCTAAATCGCCTTCCATTTGATCTGCATGTCATGACTGTCCTTTATACCATTCATTCTTGTTTTCTTTGCGTGTCTTTTCCTTTTTCGTCATGTCGTTTTTTTTTTTTGTTTCCCTTTATTCGTTTATTTTACAAAAAAAAAAGAAGAAGAAAAAGAAAGGAAAAAAGAAGAAAAGAAGGAGAAGACGAAAACACAAAGTAGAGATAGATCATCGAGGTTCGTTTCCTTACGACACACGTTTCGCGCCTCAGACGCCCGGACGACCGCAAGCTCCCCTATCAACAGGTAGACACGTACGTGCCGATGGGAAACGCAACCCCATATTCCAGCGTCAGACGCACGGCTTTGCCTGCGTTGAGGCTCACCTCCCATATCACCTCTCCTTCCTTGCGCAGACTGGCCTTGGCGCTTCCCCAGTCCTTGTGTTCTCTGGTCTCGACCACCGGCGTCCCCGTCCTGACCTCGCCTCCCCCCGGAGACAGGCCCAGCGGGCTGAGGATCTCGACCCGGAGGTTCTCGTTCTCCGAGACGGGCACCTGGTCGTGGACCAGGATGGGCGTGGGCTTGCCGGCCGAGGCGCGCGTGTTGTGCAGCGTCACGGACCTGGTGTAGACGGCCGTGTGTTCCTTGCTGAAGCGGCCGGGCGACGAGCGCTGGATCGCGGGCTTGGAGTACGTCACCCTGATGGAGGGGTCGACGCCCAGGCTCAGCACGAAGGTGTCGCCGGCGCTGCAGCGCGGGAGGGACGTCCGGCCCATGAAGCTTCCGTCGAGGCTGAGCCCCGTCTGGCCCCTGAACAGCGTCATCTTGCTCGTGTTCTTGAACTTGGCCCTGAGGTGCGCCACGGGCTTGTACTTGGCCACGACGGTGTAGCTGTACATGACGTTGGCGAACCGGAGATGCGCCACCCTGTGCTTCGTGGCCGTCGACTTGGGCACCAGCGTCTTTGCGCCGGGGAGCTCGTACGTCGTGGTCAGGCCCGTCTCTTCCATGATGGCCAAGTCATCGTCGTCCTCGCTGTTGTCAGTCAAGTCGTCGCTAGACCCGGCGGCTTCCCTGACTTCGTAGTACTGTGCCTCGTCGCGGTCCACGACGGCCTGCTGCATTTGGGGTCTCATGGACTGCACCTGGGGCCTCATGGACTGCACCTGGGGCCTCATGGACTGCATCTGGGGCATGTTGGATGGTAGTGCGCCACGAATCCGAGGCCCAACATTTTCATGCAATGATGACGGTGGCGCAAAACCCTTGAACCCGCGTTCCGCTTCTTCTCTCGACCGATCCATAATCAATGGTGCAGCAGCACCAGCAGCAGAAGCACCATCAGCAGCAACAACACCACCACCACCACCACCAGCAGCAGTAGCAACAGCAGCAGGAGGAGGCGGCGAAGGGTAATATTGCTGTCGCCTCCTGACTTCCATCCTCTCCTCGGCGTCAAAGGTATACGTGTCTGCATGCGGGCCTGCGAGCGGAATGCCAAACATGCTGGCTCTATGGGTTTGCGGCCCGAGCATCCTCTGTCTCGTAAGATATCCACGCATTTTGGAAAGCTCTTCATTGCTGCGAGCAATCTGCTCATGGGGCTCGCCAGGCCCATGTGCGGGAGGATCGTGCGAAAGGCGGAGGTACCACGGCTTGAGAGTAGGTGTCGAGTCGTCGAGACCCGAGAAGGTCGCCTGCGAGGTCGAGAGGACAACCCTGCTGTTCGTCCACGTCTCAGATGTCGAGTTGTGAAGTTCCGCGTCGAAGCTCAGCGTGCCGGTGGCGCTGGTGGTCGACAGCTGGAGGTCGTAGCTCGGAACCCAATACGCAGCTGATGTCACGTATGACAAGATCAAGTCACACAGCGTCGTCATGGCGTCCGTGTCCTCGTCCTTGTCCTCGGGGCCAACATGATCCGCCGCTGGTCTAGCGACGTGTGCTTCGCCTGTGAAGGACGCTCTCCGCGAGCCCAGCGGCGTGCCCGTCTGGGTTTCGAGCGTGATCTTGACCGCGTAGCAGTATTTTGGCCAGAACTTTTCGCGCTCCTTGCGAATTCGCTCCTTTTCCTTGTTTCTCTCCTCCTCTCGGCGGGCTTTTTTGAACAAGTCCTTTTCTTTCGCCTTTTGAATCTTTTCTCTCTTTCTCTCCGCCTTGGCGCGGACCTTGTCGTCCATCTTCTGCAGCCGGCGCACCTCGCTGGTTTGGTTCTCAATCTTGTCCTCCGCGCCTCTCTGCAGCTTGAGTCCGGACATGTAATCCTCGTAGGCCCTCGAACGCTGCTGCTTATACGTCTCGAGACTCTCCTCAATAACAACGCCCCGTTTCCGGTCCAGCGTCTTTCCATACGCGTCCAACAGCTGCAGCCGGCTTTTTGCGCTGGCGACCGATTCGTCGGCCAGCCTGCGGGCGTCTTCGAGCGCCGTGAGCTCACGCTTTGCATCTTTCAAGTCGGCGCTCTCTTTCCACCGCATCTCGTCAAGTTCGTCGTCGTCATCGCCGTCCTTTTCCTCTTCTGCGTCGTCGCTATCCGACTCGGGATAGATTTCCTCGAATATGTCCCGGTTGGGAAGAGCTTCGATGGAGACATCGCTGATGGTGAGAGCGGGACCACCCTCTACCTTGATCGAGTCTTTGTCCACGGTAGGACTGAGGCCGTGAATGGTGATTTCGTTGATTCCAGGCTTCAGGCTGACATTATTGATGTTGCGTTGGATCTGGGCCCTTGAGGGGAAGAGAGTGACGCAGTGGGTGCTTATGTCCCGGATTTTGTAGTCAATCCTGTTGATGGAGTCCATATTTTATTGATTTCTCTCGAACGGACGGGTCTCTTAGAACTTGGTCGAGGTGAAAAGGTACAGAAAGTGCCCCAACGGGAGGAGGCCCCTCTGATGAGTTAAATATATCCCGCGAGCGAACACGAGGACTGACGGTAAGACGCATCCCGCGGCACCAACTCATGCATGCCATCTTCCAGCAGGCAGCGAGCGAGGCTGTCTAGGTCGCATCGTGGTTGGATCTGGCAGGTTGCTGCCTGATTCATGCACAGATATTTTGGTTCCGACTTTTGCTTGCCCGATGCGTGAAAATGACTGCCACGTCATTTTTTCTATGGGGTTGTTGGCAGTTCTGCTTCCCAAGTAAGATGCCGACGGCTGACGGCTGATGGCTGACGGCTTTACGGGCTTGGGGGCCCCACTTCTAGCCGCAACTGCCACGACAATCGACGGATTGATTGTCTGCAACAGTAGTACTAACTACTACTCTACTAGTACTAGTACTTAGTAGTAGTCCCTAACAGTAGTACTAATACATAGTAGTAAGTACTACTACCAGTAGTAGTACTACTAAATAGTAACAGCTGTTGGCCGCTGTCAGCCGGTGATGCTGTCAGCCAGTGATGTCGTCGACACATTGGCAGACTCGATCGCATCCTTGTTCTCCCCCACAAACCAATCGAAAAGAAAAAAAGTACGACTCTGTCGCTTCCACATTTCGTCGTCGTCACGCTTGCCGAGATATCGACAAGAGAAACCGCGCCCCTCAACAGCCGAGCCATCATGGCCTCTACCGCATCCTCCTCTCAGCCGCCCATGCGAGCCGTAGATCCTCAACCGATGCCCTCCCCGTCAAACGTCCCATATGTTCCACTGACGAACGCGCCCCAAGACCATTACCAGGCCGGCTCAAATCAGGGATTCCCGCCGCAGCTCGGTCCAGAATCACATCTTCCAAACCAACCCGACGGCGCAGTGAGCATACCGACCGTCCCAGGCCACACGCTGACGCCCTTGGCTCCTTCAGCGACCGTGGATGTTGGCAACCTCAGAGCCAATGTGCAGTTTCATCTGCGCGAGTACCTGAGTGCCAGAAACAAGATGATGCAGGGGTGGGATGGGAGCATCACGGCTTATGAGCTTGAGACGCGTCTCAGAACCCAAGCAGGCATGGCGCTGAGCGACTTGAGCATCTTGCAAGCCGAAGTGAGAGCCCTGAGCAAGTCTGCCCAAGACAGTCGATGGTCAAGGCTTTTCATGGCCGGCGCCATGTACGTGTTGCATTTCCCAACACTCGAGTTTTTTTTTTTTCTTTTTTTTTTCTTTTTGTCTTTTCTTTTTGTCTTTTCTTCATTCTTCTTGCAATCTCCCTACTCAACTCACACACCTGGTGTCATAGTGGTGCCTTCATCCCAGCAGTCCGCAGGATATTTCGCCGTGGCTCAGACCAAGAGTCACAGGTCTCCTCCAACGACACGGAGTATGCTTTCCGTAGGTCAAAGAGGCTTCTGTCTGGTATGAAAGATGCCATTCTTGGCGGCGGCGCTTTTGCAAAGATTGCGTTTTTCGTCTTTGCAGTGTTGTACGTGTTCCAGAATGAGGTGACGATTCGGGTGGCGAGGACGCTGAACAAGAGGCTGAAGAGGTTGACGGAGCGGTTGGAGCGTGGAGATGGCGATCTCAACGAGACTGATTTGAGAATCCTCGACGGTTGGCGATGGAGAGTCATTCTATGGTGAAACGTGTGTGTGTGTGTGTGTGTGTGTGTGTGTGCTTGGTGCTGACATTGCCTGGTATTGTTGGGAGGTGGCGATACCGGACATCACAAGCTGGCTCGGCAACGGACAACCATGATGCACAGGTGCCGCGCCATAGTAACATTGGCCCGTTTCTTGGTCCTGTTTTCACTTGCATCACAACATGATGCGAATTTGTCTGTCGAGTCTCTTCCATGTCACGCGTTGGTCGATTGAAGACCTCTAAAAAGAAGCACACACGGAAGAGACCCACTCACATGGGCAACCGTCGACTTTTTTTTTTTTTTTTTTTTTTTTTTTGCTCGAGCACACGAACTCTCCCTCCTCCTCCTCTCAACCGAAACCTTGATGGAATGCGCATGAGCTTGTGATGACAGTGGCGGCGATGCAACACGACGAGGCCCTTTGATGACTGACGGAGGGGGCATTGCGCTACCATGACGAGTACCAGAGAGGCGAAGGACCGTCATTTCCGGCATCTCTATGCCAAGCCGATCGACTTCAAGCAACTTTCTCGTCTGGATCCCGAATTTGCTGCCATGTGCGTGTGCTTCCCGCGACGTTTCTCCATGGCCCCGGAAACCAGGTGGCTAATCGTTCAGAAGCGTAAAGGGTCGAGAGCTGAATTTCCGAGATCCTCGGTCGGTGGAGCAGTTGACCAAGACGTTGCTCAGGCTGGATTTCGGCATCAAAATCCATCTTCCGGACGATAGACTATGTCCACCTGTACGTCAGAGGCTTCTACTTCCATCTACACGAATCCCTTGAAACAAAGGAGAGTCGTTGCTGAACCTTGAGTTTGAAAGGTCCCCAACAGGCACAACTACATAGTATGGCTGAAGGACCTCCTGGACACGTCGTCTTATGACGAACCCGGACAGAAGCGAACGGGCTTAGATATCGGGACGGGAGCAAGCTGTATCTATCCTCTTCTGGGCTGCACACAGCGTCCGTGGTCATTCATCGCAACAGGTAGGTCAAAAAAGAGGCTTTTGCAGCCCCCTCCCCCCTTCTCTCCCCCTCTCCCTGACGCAATGGTGCTCGATTTTTTTTATTATTCATTTTTTATTTTTCATCTCTGAACTTTTTTTTCATTCAAGATATCGACCCCTCCAGCCTGAAATGGGCAAAGTCCAACGTCGAGCTCAATGACTTGTCGCACCGCATCAACGTGGTCCCTCGCGGCGTGGACAGCCCGCTCATCCCCCTCGATGAGCCGGGCATCCCGTCCATCGACTTCACCATGACCAACCCGCCGTTCTACGAGTCAGAGGAGGCCATGTTACGCAGCGCAAAGCAAAAGCAGAGACCGCCGCACACGGCATGCACGGGAAGCGCTACTGAGATGGTCACCCACGGCGGGGAACTAGCCTTCGTCCGCCGCATCTTTGAGGAATCCAAGGTCTCGAGAGGCAAGGTTCAGTGGTACACTGCCATGTTTGGCTTCCTCTCCAGCCTCACAGCCTTTATCGAGACGCTTCGCGAGGAAGAGGTGCTCAACTATGCCGTGACGGAGTTTCTCCAGGGCAACAGGACGAGAAGATGGGCCGTCGCCTGGTCGTTCCGACCTCTGCGCCCAGCACAGTTTGTCGCGCGGGGCACTAAGGCGGCGCTGTCGCGAAACATCCTCCCATGCATCAGCGAAGTGGACGTCCTGGTCATGGACGTCCCGAGCTCGACCGGCGAGCTCGCCGAGGCCATCTCGACGACGATTGCGTCACTGGACCTCGTGTCGTGGGAGTGGGACAAGGCGGCCTACGAGGGTGTCGGATGCGCGCCGGACAAGGTCTGGGCGCGGGCGTGGCGCAGACGGAAGAAGCTGGAGCGGGAGGAATCTGGGAGAGAAAGGGATCAGAGGCCACCGGGCGGCACGGCGAGCAGCAGGTTCGGCTTCAAGGTGTGGATTCGCGTGTCGCCGAAGCAGCTCTCGGTTGGGTGTCGATGGCTGGAGGGATTTGACGCGACTGCCTTTGAGAGCTTCCAGGGATTTCTCAAGACCACGGCCAAGACGGCGGCGGGCATGTCGTGAAGGTGGTGGGGTGAGAGGGAGGAGGAAAGGGGAGGATACAGTGACATGGAATCGATCCGAAGCTGTTTCGGTGCACCGCAGTCGATGTGCCCTTTCCAATGTCACTCGCCAAGGACCGGCCCCTCCCTGCTGCTGCCGCATGAGGTGTAAGTCAGCTTGTTTGACATGGACATCGTCTGGTTACATCCTCTCTCTCCCCCCCCCCCCCCTCTCGGCTGGCTTGCGGACAACATATATCGCCTCAACCAACCGACACCCCTCCCTCCGTCCGTGTTATTCAAACCAATCGATGATGCTCCAGAATACTTCTCACTCCGCATGGACACGGCCCGCACTCAGAGACGAAAATCCACACACACACGCATTGATGATCCTCTCCATGCCATGAACAAATCGTCCCCGCACCAACATCTGTGTCCGAGACAAGAAGCGACAGCAAAAACCCCGCACGAGAGAGACAACAAGACAAAGAGATATGCGAAAAGAAGGCCATGGCGGTCTTCTACCCCGCGGCAGTTCGCCGTACCACGAGTCACGACACTCGCCATGTTTGGGGAACCGGGGCAAGCAAGGTTATTTCTCTTTGTAATGCCAACTTCCTAGAGCGGATAGCTAGTTCAAGAAAGCTCATTTCTCAACGCCCCCCCCCTTGTACATTTGACATTTGCCATATGCCGCTTGGGTTATTTGGCGGTTGCGGAAGTGGGGGCCGGGACAAAATCAATACGAGTGTGCGCGTCGGTTGCGGAAGCGGGGTGGAAGCTACTGGTAGTATCATCATGTAACCAATTATTATCATGAAAGTAACGCCCCGCTAGGCAAGATGCCATCTTATGATAAAGTAGGGAAGGAGGGGGATCACCCATGGAAACTGCATCAAAACGGCTAGCTCGCATCTACAACGTCATTACATAATGTAATGTGTAAATGCAGCATGCAGCGCAAACCGAGGCATTTTACGCGCCTGGGAAACAAGCAAGAGCTCATGCCCCCCCCCCCCCCCCCCTCCCTCCCCCTCTCCAAAAAACAAAAAAGGGCCAATCGACATTACACAGCTGCATTGGCCAAAATGAAACAGTATCGCTAAAACAAAAAAAGAAAAAAAAAAGTACGACCCAAAAAAAAAAACGATGAAAAAAAAAAAGAGGAGTATAGAAAAAAAAAGAGGAGTATAGAATAATGAAAGGGGCTAAAAGAAAAGAAAAACCCCGGTCAGCCTATATCTCCACGCTTGTCTTCTTCTTTTTTAGAAACAAAGAATTTTGTTGGATGTGACAGGTGTTTTTTTTTTCTTTCCTCTTCCCCAATTTTTCCTTTGTTGTTTGAAAAAAAAAAGGCAATATTGAATTTGGTAGCTTGGCTTTTTGAAGCAAGGCTTATTTTTTTTTTGTTCACCCTACCTTTGGGGTTTTTATACATGATTTTCTTTGGAACTTCCATTTGCTTTATCTAGCGGTACTTTGTCCCTTTTGTTCTCTCGCTTATTGTATACGTTGCGCGCACATTTCTACGTACTTCTTCTCGTTGCTTCAACACGCCACCCTTTCTTCTAGGCTGGCATCGCTCTCAGAAACAGCTTCCACTACGCGGGTAGCCAAACCACTCGCCCCCTCCCGCCTCCTTTTTCACCCCCCATCTTCTATCTCACCGCCAGATTCGGGGGCCCGAAAAGGCCTGATGATGTATGCTCAGGCGGTGGCTCGTCTCTGGGGGGCCAAGTCTACGCAGGCTCTGCGGAAGAAGCTCTTCTACGAGTTTGCCGTTTTTGTCCTCGGCGGTGGGAGTCCCATCATTCTTCTGGTGCTGTGGCCCGGCTGGTTGATCGTGGGCGGGCTTCTTTTCGCCGCGCGGCAATATCTCGTGTGAGTGGACCGGAAGAGACCGCGCAGGACGCGGTATCAGACAACGCGGGGCCGTTCCTCGAAAGGCTCTTTCAAAATAGCACCAACGGTTGCCTGCCGTCGAGAGGCAGTGCCGGCATGTCCGCCCGACCGAGTAGGCCTGGGCGCGTTGGAAGCAGCCAAGAAGAAGAACGAAAAAAAAAAAAAAACTATTGGATATTGGCAGGGGATGGACAAAAAGGGAGAGAAACAGAGAGAGAGAGAGAGAGAGAGAGAGACAGAGAGGGAGAGAGAGAGACAGAGAGAGAGAGAGAGACAGAGAGAGAGAGAGAGAGACAGAGAGAGAGAGAGAGAGACAGAGAGAGAGAGAGAGAGAGAGAGTGAGTGAGAGAGACGCCCAAAGCCACACGGGGCACGTCGTCACTTCGAAAAGAAATACGTGTTTCCGCCAGTATCCTTGCGCACCTCGGAGGCATAGTCTCTCTCTGGGTCGAATTCCTGCCAGGTGCTCGCGGGATAGATGTG
The DNA here is from genome assembly GCA_013435705.1 of Claviceps paspali. Classification (NCBI taxonomy): domain Eukaryota; kingdom Fungi; phylum Ascomycota; class Sordariomycetes; order Hypocreales; family Clavicipitaceae; genus Claviceps; species Claviceps paspali. The sequence goes on along the minus strand of JABAEC010000151.1, from coordinate 47,046 downwards.
CTTATTCCTGTCGTACCACCGCCTATCGACGACTTTGGTCCTGGTCGCTTCATCGGTAGCGCCTTCTAACGTGCTTATATACGCCATATTCCTGGCTGCCGCCGCCGCCGCCGCCGCTCTCGCCGCCGCCGTCCTGAGTGGACCCATACTAGACGGCTCCGGTTCGACAGTCGAGCCTTCTTTTTTCGGAGGAGCTTCGGTGCTGAAATCAAACAGGGGACGGCCGTTGGGGCCATAGCTTTTATTGATGATGAAGAAGTAGAAATCGTAGTGCTTATCATAGAGGCGCGCGCGGAGGAGGGGGAGGGGGAGGGGGAGGAGGGGAAGAAGGGTTAGCAGGAGGGTTTCGGGACAAGGCGGCAAAAGAATTTGTCTAGAGAGGAGTGCAAGAGACTCACGTGTGGAATAATAATGTTGTCTCGTACGAGCATCAGATCATCCACGCCAACACGGGCCCATGCCCGTCGTGCATTGCCGCGTTCTCCGACCCGTCTCTCCGCGCCAACCTTGCGGCTCTTGTCCAGGAACACCCAGACAAAGTCGCCCTTTTTCACGCGTACAATCCCGCCGGGGACGTTGGATCCGTCGTAGTAGATGTAGGGGATGGCAATCTCCGTGGCCTTGACGGCCTCCTGCACGGCCAGGAATTCTCGTCGCAACGCCTCCCGTTCGTTGGCCTCCTTGAGCAGCGCCGCCTTGGTCATAGGCCTGGGTATGATGCCCACCGATGTGTTAGCCTTGACCTTGACCTTCCTCTTCTCGCTCTCGCCCGCCTTGTCCGCATGTTCCAGTCTCGGCTCGCTGCCTCCGTCGCCGCCTGCTCCGCCGTCTTGCTTCGTTTGCTTCTCACTCTCCTCGCCGCCGTCGGCCTTCTTGTCTGTGTCATCATCGCCGCCCGTTCCGCCGTCTTGCTTCGTTTGCTTCTCACTCTCCTCGCCGCCGTCGGCCTTCTTGTCTGTGTCACCATCGCTGCCCGTTCCGCCGTCTTGCTTCGTTTGCTTCTCCCCCTCCTCGCCGCGGTCGGCCTTCTTGCCTGTGTCATCATCGCCACCTTCGCCGTCACCGTTATTGTCGCCGACGTCGTCGTCGTCGTCTTCGCCGCCGAAGGAGAGTAATTTCTTTCCAGTGTTCTTCTTCTTCTTCTTCTTCTTCTGCTGCTGCTGCTGCTGCTGCTCCTTCTTCTTTTTCAACGGTCGATCGGCACCACCGGGCGCGTCACTGCCGGCGTTGTCAGGAGTGCCTGTCAAAGAACGATCCGATGTCGACGTGCCTGAGATTGCGGCCTCGCGAGCCTCGCGCTCCTGCTGCTCAAGTACCTCGGCCCGTCGCTTGCGAAAGTCTGACAGTGCCACCAGTCCGACCGTGTTTGTGGAAAGCCGTTCATGTGTCGACTTGTTTTGTGGCTTGAACCTCGAGATGCCCGAATCGGCCATGATGAGTATGTGGAGTCGGACGTCGTTGTTTTACAGACGAGCTTTCTTCGTCTGCAAGCGTGGCGCAGTTGTTATTGGACGGGTTCGGCGGAGGGAGGTTGAGGTCGGTCACGTTGCAAGCAATGCAGGTGGCCAGTATCATCTGTCATATGTTTTCTGTTTTGCGCCGTGTTGGAGGTGGGGCGAGGCGAACTACCCTGTAACCAAGGACACAAGCTGCGTAGCAGATAATGGGTTTATTCTTTTATTTCCGACATGTCGAGTGTCGAATCCAGGTATCTTTGTAGATAGATTTAGGTTTGATGATTTAGGAAAGAACCGCCAGGCAACTACGCCCCACCTACCTACCATCCATCTGGGGTGCGCATGCCGCGCAGCAGACAAGCAACTACATACAAGGGCGCGCCTGCCTTTTTTCGCTGGCCACGCCCTCCCCCCCCTCTCCTCTTCTCCCCTTCCCCCGTTGTTCGTGTTCGTGCTTCAGGTTTAATTTCTTTCTCACGAGACCCGATGTCCAATGCAAACACATAAAAAAAGACTCGTCATATCGTGCCACTCTCTTGCCCGCCATTTGCGTCATGGCTGCATCATGGCTGCCGCATCGAACCTCGTGCCTCATGAGAGCTGGGAACGGCAGCTTGAATAGAATCGGCCACTGTGAAGGAAGCTAGCTCCTCGTCCCAACGAGGACTATCGAAGCAAGACGGCGTTGAGCTAGGATCATCTCTGAGGTCTGGGGTTGAGTCGAGACGTACTTACAGAAGGAATGTCTAGACAAGTCTCTTCGTCAAATTGTTGTCTCTTCTAACGGGGATACAAGCCGAGCTCTCCACACCCCGACAGGGATTTGCATGTTAAGGAAGAAAAAGAATATATATACCATGGTCATTTTTGCGATTTCCCCGGAGCCTGCGGGGCTTGCGAATTTGCGATTCCATCTGATCCGGTCAGCCGCCTCCTCCCACAACGCACAACGGATCACAAAGACGCTAATTGAAGGCGGATGTCGGCAATTGCTGGGACTCCCTGGTCATGTTGACTAGTGTCATCGCTTTTCATACTTTAATCACGAGCCCTACGTGACCGAGGGAGGGGAACTGGGCGAATTGCTTTCCAAAAGCCGAAAACCAAAAGCCGCACACAACAATCTGTCGGCAAATGAGTTGGCTTGTGCAGCTGCGGCAAGCTTACCAACGGCATTTCGTTTGACCACGAGACTGCAAGACACAGTGAATGGGCTGTTGTTTTCTTTTTCTTCTTCTTCTTCTTCTTCTTCTTATTTTGGAGTTTTCTTCTTGCCGACTCGTCGTAAATCGCGTCATCGCCCGTTCCGACTCATGAGCGTTGGCAACATGTTGCTGTCGCTGGAACTCAACTGCAAACAGCCAAGGGCCAACTATCCCTCGGCATTCGTGGTTTACGATGAGCTGGTCAGAGAACTATTTGGTCCGGATCCAAGGCTGGAGCTGCTACATGAAGACTCCGAATGCCCATTTGCTCACGAGGCGGGCGTGTTCATCAAAGAAGACAATTCTCTTTGGATGACAAGCAATCGGTTCACGGATCCACAGACACAGTCCCGTCGAGTCCGGATCACACGTGCTTCGCTGCTCGATGAAGACAATGGTTGTGACGGACGTCGTGTCCGTTGCGAAGAGGTCGATTCGCAGCATGTCCCCATGGCGAACGGCGGCGTGAATTACAACCATGGCTTGCTGTTCTGTGCCCAGGGCGATCTACATCATCCCGGCGGCCTCGTCTTCATGACAGCCGAACCCCCCTACACGCCACATCTCCTGCTAAGCTCCTTTTATGGAAGGCAGTTCAACTCGGTGAACGATGTTGTCGTCCACTCGGATGGTTCCATCTGGTTCACAGATCCGATATACGGCTTCGAACAGGGCTTCCGGCCGGCGCCCCGGCTGCCGTGCCAAGTCTACCGATTCGACCCGAAACGGAAGAGCGTCCGTGCCATGACTGACAACTTGGGGCGGCCAAACGGTATTTGCTTCAGCCCGGATGAGAAGACTGTCTATATTACCGACACGGACTGGGTCCACGGCGACGGGACGACGGACGAATGTCGCGCTTCACATATGTTAGTCAAGCCATGCATCAAGTTCATTTTCCATGTTGAGGATTACCTAAATTTTGATTGACGAATTCGTTAATGTTTTGTTTAAAATAAAATGTTTCTGTCTCTTTTAGCTATGCTTTTGATGTTACCCACCACGCCGACGAACCGTTCTTGACCAACAGACGGCTTTTTGCCATGGCGGACACGGGCGCCCCCGACGGCATCAAGTGCGACGTTCACGGCAATGTGTATAGTGGCTGTGGTGATGGCGTCAATATCTGGTCGGCCGGGGGCGTGCTGCTCGGCAAGATTGTTGTAGAGGGGGGCGTTGCCAACTTTTGTTTCGGCCGCGATGGAGCCATGTTTATCTTGAACGAACACCGCTTGTGGAAGGCACAGCTGGCGTCATTTGTAAAGGGAGCACTGCTGCGCATATGAGAGAGGTCGTAGCTGGTCAAGATGAAAACACAACATCCAAGTACATCGATAGGAAACAACAAAAAAAAAAGCCTCATGGTGCATATACGTAAGCTCTGCTGTCAAAAAAAAAAAAAAACCTAAAAAGAGACGTTAAAGGGCTGATGTCACATGTGAAGGTTACACTCGGCAAACTTTGGGTATCGCGCATGTAGAAATGAGACATGTTCGGTTAAGACCACGTCAAAAGCTTAGGCATGCTTGCTTGAGAAGCTTGTATATACAAATTAAAATGTCTGAGGATCTTTATAAAGCCAAAAATATGATCACTATAGCCGAATTAAAAAATCTTTACTGACGCCTTTTTCACAGCTAGCAAAACAAATATATACACACACTCTTCCCCCCCCCCCCCGGCAGCCCTCCCCGGTTTGCAAGCAGGTCAAACATAAAAAAAAAAAAAGTCATAACAGTTTCATTTGAATTATTTGCATTCGGCGTATTTGTCGCTCTCCGACAGCGGCGCAAAGGGGAATTTTTAATCCCCCCCCCCCCCCCCCCTGCATGCGGCACCTACGAGCCCTTCGCCGAGTCTCGATCATGGCCCACGGCCTCTTCGAAGGATCCTGATTCCCTCACGGAGACGACGACGTCTCTTCTGGCGAAGAGGTCGTCCACGTCCTCTAGTTCTAGGCCTTTTGTTTCGGGGAAGAAGAAGAAGATTATGGGGACCCAGGTGGCGTTTAGGAAGGCGAAGACTATGTAGGTCTTCCAGCCTATGTTTTCGATGGCGACGGGGGTGATTTGCACGACCATCTGTTTTGGGGTTAGTGACGGGGAAGGAAGGAAGGGGTTGGAAGGGAAAGACTGGGGAGGGGAGAGAGAGAAACGAGATGAATACTGACATAGTTGAAGATCCAGTTTACGGCGGTGGATATGGATGAGCCCATTTGACGCATTTTTAGGGGGAGGATTTCGGATCTAGGGAGGGGGAGGGGGAGGATATTTGTTAGTCGAAATATCAGGAGACGTTCTTCTTCTTCTTCTTCTCGTTCTTGAGGAAAAGAAAAGGGAAAGAACCTACGGATACACCCAAACAGTGGCCTGGAAGCCTATCGTGAACGCGCCCTGGAAGACGAAGAGCATGACGGCGGCGGCGATGCCCGCGGCGTGGGCGGTGCTGGTGTTGTTCTGCACCTGGTATATGAGGCCAGCCTGGACGGCCATGGCCATGGCCATCAGGGTGATCATGGACACGAACTAGACGTTTGTCTTGTCAGCTTTCTCTCCAACCCCCCCCCCCTCGCCCTCTCTCTCTAGGTCCGTTCTCTCACCAGCGGCTTCCGGCCGATCCTGTCAATCAGGAACCAGGGGATGAAGGAGGCGACGAAGAACCAGGTCTGCAGGAAGCCCGACATGAGGGCCGAGGCCTTTTGGTCGAAGCCTATGCTCTTGGAGAAGAGGGTGTTTGTGTAGTCTGGGGGCGTTGTTCCGGTCAGCTTCGGGATCTTTCCGGACGAAGGGGGGGGGGGGGGGAAGCGCACATATCACGGCATTGATGCCCCCCAGCTGCTGGAAGGCCTGGATGGCACAGGCGATCAGCAGTCTGGTGCGGGAGCGGAGGCCGTCGTCGACGAAGAGATCTCTCCAGGAGCTGGAGCCGGCGGAGGTCTCGAGGGCGACGGCGCGCATCATGCCGGCGTGCAGGTCCCGGACGCACGGATCGTCGAGCGGCGCGTCCTGCAGCCGGGCGACGACCTCGGCGCAGTCGTCGGAGCGTCCGTGGGCGGCCAGCCAGCGCGGCGTCTCGGGCACGAGGAAGAGGAGGAGGAGCATCAGCGCGATGCAGGGGTACTGCAGGGCGACGGGGACGCGCCAGGCGTAGGAGCCCGTCTGGGAGGAGAAGGCATAGTCGATCCAGTAGACGAGGAGGATGCCGAAGTTGAGGGTCGAGAGCTGGGCACAGACGACTTTTTGTTTGTTGGGGGTGTTGTTAGAAGTAGAAGTAGAAGTAGAAGAAGAAGAAAAAGGAAAAGAGGGAAAAAAAAAAAAAAAACATACATATCCCCCGCGTGGCCTTGGGACTAAACTCGGCCTGCATGACGGGAATGGTCGAGTTGACGATGCCGAGCCCGATGCCCGACACGACACGACCAACAATGAGCTGGGCCCTCGTCCCAGACGAAGCCTGCAGCGCGACACCGACGGCCATGACGCAGCATCCACAGCCGATGGTCCGTCTCCGTCCCAGCCGCTCGCCCATGACGGCCGCAAGAACAGCCCCGACGAAGCAGCCGGCCTCGAAGATGGCCACGATGGTGCCGATCATGCCCGGGCTAGGCTGGTCAAAGGAGCGACCAAAGGCGGGCGAATTGACTGCACAATATGTGTTACCATGGGCAAAAACAAAAACCAAAAAAAAAAAAACCCGCCCTGCCTACCCAGTCCGCCCATCAGGCCGTTGTCGTACCCGATCAGCATGAAGCCTAGAGAAGTGAGCGTCGTGACGGTGAGGAGGAGAGCTCGGCCCCGCAGCACGGGCAACGTCAATCTCCCCATGTCTGGATGTTATTGTTTTTAAAAAAGAAAAAAAAAAAAAGAAAAACGAAAAGCAGAACCCCGGCACCTTGTTGCAAGGGCAAAAAAAAAAAAAAAAAAAAAAAAAAAAACCAACAGAGAAAGCCAAGAAGATGGCAATCCTTTGTTTTTTTTTTTTTTTTTTTTTTTTCCCGTTCCCCCCCTTTTTTTTTCTTAAAAACAACAAGTTTTTTTTTTTTGAATCGCAATTGGGGAAAAAAACAAAACAAAAACAAATTTCAACGGATTGCCCGGCTGAATATATAGAATGGACGTTTTTTTTTTTTGTTTTGTTTTTGGACTGAGCAGGAGATAAGATGGTTTTCATGCCGAGGAAACGATAAAACCCCGCGCTGGGGGGGGGGGCGCATATGGATTTGGATTCAATTACCAAATGAACCAGGTGCGCTAGGCCTGTTTTGGTAAAGACGACTGGCCGGTTGTTGTGTCTCTCTTTTTTTTTTTTTTTTTGTCGCAGGCCGAGCTGGGTTTCTTTCTTTCTTTTCATTCGTAGTTTCCCTCCTGCGGCTTTGGTTTGCCCCCCCCGTCACATGCCCGTTCCCATTCTGAATCCAGAATCCCCATCCTTGGAATTTCGGGGGGGGGCTGATGGAAATCTGGGGTAGTCGGATGCCCCGGGTTCGGAATGGGAGGCGTTGTTCAAATGCCGCGGTCAAAAGCCCCCCCCCCCCCCCCCTTCTCTCCCCCTTTGCCTTCTTTTCTTCCTTCTTTCTTTCTATCTTTTTTTTTTTCCCCCTCCAAGCGAGTGAAGGAGAGAGACGGGGAGGGGAGGGGGCCAGCCCGTGTCTTTCCGAACTTGCGTTGTAGAAAGAAAGAAAGAAAGAAAGAATAAGCCCTAGCCCTACACTACTGCATAGATAGTAGATAGATAGTATGGTAAAAAAAAAAGGAAGAAAAAAAAAAAAAAAAAAAAAAAAAAAGCAAGCATGTCTCCCCCCCACTTTACATACTACTACTAGTAGTAGTACTGATACGGAGGTTATCAACTTCTCCAGACATACTACTACGTACTATGTATGTACCACTACTACTACGAGTACGAACTCTTTACATACTACTACTACTACTACTACTACTACTACTACTACTACTACTACTACTACTACTACTACTACTACTACTACTACTATTTCCCCCTTCCCCCTTCATTCTTACCCGACACACTCAATACTCAATACAAGTCCCCATGTTACACACTACCTTCATTCGCTTGGTCATATCACGCAAGCGCCCAGTCGATGTGACTGCTTTCCCCCTTTGCAATTTGCTCGCACTGCCGGAATACGCACACACTCCAGCCGAGATGACGGGGAACATGGCCATGTAGTCTCATTCGGCTACTTCTATTCCAGACACCCTTCGCCACCACGCAGCTACTAGATAGTACTAACAGCAGTATCTAGTATGAATAAAAAACAACGAATCATGGACATTTTCACCACCATGGTTACTACATGCATACATGCATACATACATACATACATACATACATATACAAAAGTCATAGTTTGATGCACATGATAGTAGTAGTAGTACTAGTAGTAGTAGTAGTAGTAGTAGTAGTAGTATTATGTACTCGGTACTCACTCCCTGACATCTATACCAACAGACTCTTGCCAACAACCAGCCGTCTGCATTCCATTCCATTCCATTCCAAAAAAAAAAAAAAAAAAAACACCGGCATTCACAACCAACGCACACAGCTCATCCTTCTCAACTCGCCATTCACTTCTCCGGCCGTGCTGCTGGAGCTCGCGCCGCCGTTTGCGCAAAAATCTCTCAAAGAAATCATCCCAAACACCTCTGTGTGCAAACGCCGACATTATATGCACCCCCCCCCCCCCCCCCCTTTTGCGCCTCCGCTCGTCGTCTCGCAGCATGATATACCCAAAACTTGACTTCGCTGCAGGCCAACAACCCCCCAACGGCTTCTCATCACCAACACCGCCACCATCATCACCACCACCATGGCCTACGATGATGAGCTAGCTGATATGAGGGGGAAGCTGCAGCTCCTCAAGCTCGACAGCCGGGACCTCGATGACAGGGAGGTGGCCAACGCCCCCATCTTCACCGAGGCTGCGAGGCGCCACGTCGACCGCCGCCAGGATCCAGACGCCGGCCAAATCTTCTCCCAGCACGGCCTCCTGGGCGGCATCGTCGACGAGCTCAGGAAAATCGGCCCTGATGGCGGCGACGGCCTCGGTCCGGGAGACGCGCCTTTCGTCCATTACAATATCACGGCCCCGTCGAGCACCTTCATCTGCGGCAGCCAGGGGTCCGGAAAGAGCCACACCCTCAGCTGTCTCCTCGAAAACTGCCTCATCCCCTCCGAGGCGAATACCCTGTCCGAGCCCCTCACCGCCATCGTTTTTCACTACGACCCTTTTTCCTCCGACGAGGGCGGTCAGCCGTGCGAGGCCGCTCACCTGTCGTCGAACCCAGATGTCAAGGTCAGGGTACTCTGTGCTCCGACCAACGTCGTGACGATCAAGGTATGCCTCCTCCCTGCGGAGAGACCACCTCCTCTCGACGACAACGTGAGCTCGGCTCATGCTGTGCTTTCCCGCCGCAGGCTGCCTACAAACATCTGGAAAATGTCCAAGTCCAGGAGCTTCGACTGAGCCAGAGCAACCTGAACACCAAGAGGATGCTCGACCTCATGGCCGTCAGCTCTCTCCAAGGCGGAGGAATGCCCTTGTATTTTCACGTCGTCACCCGCATCCTCAAGGACATGCGCATCAAGCAGCAGAAGACCGGCGGCTGCTTCGACTACCGGGCCTTCAAACAGGCTCTGGACGCCGCGGGTCTGGACAGCCACCAAAAGGGGCCCCTAGCCCAGAGACTGGAGACGCTGGAAAGCTTCCTGGCTCCAGAACACGTCGGGCAAGCACGATACACGTCGCTCCAAGGGCTCTACGGCGTCACGAACAAGACGGACACGGCGACAGAATGGGAGGGCAAGGTGAGCGACATCTTCCTTCGTCGTCAGGCAACTCTCGGGGTTTTTTTTTTTTTTTTTTTTTTTTTTTTTGATGTGCTGGCTGACTCGGACCCGGGGACGGGTGTTGGTTTCAGCCTGGCCAGTTGACCATTGTCGACCTATCCTGTCCCTGCGTCACGGCCGAGTCGGCATGTGCACTATTCAACATATGCCTGAACGTGTTTCTGGAGCAGAATAGAAAGACGGGCCGCGTCATCGCCCTCGACGAGGCACACAAGTACATGACGGACAGCACCGAGAGCCAGACACTCACCGAATCACTGCTGTCCACCATCCGGCTGCAGCGGCACCTGGGCGCCCGCATCATCATCGCAACACAGGAGCCGACAATCTCACCGAAACTGCTCGACCTGTGCTCCGTGACCATTGTCCATAGGTTCACATCGCCCGATTGGCTGCAGACTCTCAAGAAGCACCTGGCGGCGGCGCAGAGCCATGTCATGCCGCCTCCCGATCAGCTCGAGCTCGAACTCGCCGGGTCGGGCCGAGAGGACCCCCTTGCGGCGCTGTTCATCAGGATCGTCGCTCTACGTCAGGGCGAGGCGCTGTTGTTCTGTCCGAGCGCCCTGGTGGGAGTCGACGAGGCGGACGCGCAAAACGGAAATGGTTTCGAGGACCGGCTTGCCGTCCGGGTCAAGCCGCAGAATGGCACCGCGCGGTTGTCCAACGGTTCGAACAAGCATCATGACTACCACGAAGCGTCGAGCGGCAAAGACCAAGAAAATGTCGTCCAAGATGCTGGACACAGTCTTGTCCGTCTCGGCTGCGGGGTGATGCACATCCGCGTGCGGGAACGGGTGACCGAGGATGGGGGCAGGAGCGTCATGGCTGGCTAAAGACGGACGTGAGAGGGGGAAAAGAAGAAAGAAGAAAAAGAAGAAGAAAAAGAAGAAGAAGAAGAAGAAGAAGAAAATCCCTCGTGTGCGAGGAAACCTGCACTGAATGGATCTCTCATCATGACCAATCCGGTGGGGGAGGGGGGAAAAAAACCCGATGGAGAGTTGGAGGCTCGAGTTATTATTTGATTGAGACTTTGCCGCTGGATCCGTATGCAAGACGGATAGGGATGGACGGTCAGTGTACATTATACTACGTGTCAAGTCAATGTTTATTTCTTTTTCCGTGCGCGAATAACAACGTCACCATGATCAGAGGGGCCAATTCATGTCGAGATCCCGTCTGTTGGCCCATTGCATTATGCATATACATAGTAAGCAGGGTTGCTGGCTTCCGGACCCTGCCTCGCCAAGACGAGGTCCAAGAATCAGCCCTTCCATCAGGATGCTATGCATCATGACCTGCCGACGACGATGCGCAGCAATCTGAGACACGGCGGTGTAGAACTCCGGCTGCCTCGTCATTGGATCGCTGTACGGCGCAAGCCGGCCCGGCTAATGCGGTTTTTTTCCGCTTTCCGGAGAGGCAGGCCGCGGCAGACAGCGGACCTTACCCATAGCATCGCGGGGCGCTGACCGAATCAGACTTCGACGGGCATCGTGAGAAAGAGTATTTCATCTGCGGCAGGTGTTGAGCGATAGTCAGCTGCAGATCGTGTGCTCGAAATCGGTGGTGGGGAACCGAGACACACGTTATTCCATGGCTACTACCATAATATGTGGCTGGTGGGAGTTGCGTGGATGTGATGATGTGTTGGAATTCCTTTTTTTTTTCCCAACCCCTCTTCTCCAATTTTGAGAGCGGAAGACAGGACAGATGAAAATAGAAAAAAAAAAGCAAGCTGCAATAACGCCTGTTGTGACTGCGTCCGTGGCGCGGATCGGCATCTTGATCTTCGACATGGAACAGTAGCGTAGCGGTGAACGGTGATTGGGAGTTTTAGGTTTCGTGCCTCGTGAAACCATTGGTAGTGCCGGCTATTGCGACTGCCCTTTCAGTAGGTATGTGTTTTTGTCTCGGTTTTTCTTTTTTCTGCAAATAGGATTGGCCATGTCGGACTGTCAACTCCTAGGGCCGTCAGCTTCGACTGCCGTCGATTTTCTGTCCCCCTCCAGCTTGGCGTCAGAAACGAATGATTGTCTGCCCGGACGGGTCGGCTGCTAATGTCTTTCTGGCAACTTGAGAGAATATCTGAGCAGGCATTCCGAGTCCAAAAGCAATTCCTTTGCGAGACATAGGCGTCATCCGTCCTGGAGTCGTCAGCCGCAGGCATGGTTGGTTCAGCAGCTCCTACCTACCTCTTTACCATTTACTTCGCATTTACCCATACACGTGTTTTTTTTTTCCTTTGGTTTTTTTTTTTTTTTTTTTTTTTTTTTTTTTTTTTTTTTAAAAAAAAAAAAGGATAGACAGGCATTTTTTTTTTTCTTTCTCACGAGCCTTGTGCTCGTTCCCAGGACACGACATTGACCTTATCCTATCTATGCATTGCTGGCAGGTTGGGTGGGCGCACATTGCGCTCACCTCGATGCAGGTTGAGCTTCCTTCTGCATGTATCCATTTTTTTTCTTTCGAACTCACATGTGTGTGTACTGGCCAGCCACCCATGTGCATAGACTTTTTTTTGGTTCGGTCTGTGCAGTTGTGACTTTTGTGGTCCAAGATGTCGACACAGATGCGATAAACAAGATGCATCACCCGTGGGGCATTATCGATATGTCAACTTATCTAGCCCTTCAAGTTCAGCGTCCTCCTGTGCAGATTGGGCAAAAACTTTACTAAATTATGAACCCAAGGCTTGTTATTGTAAGCAATCTTGTGGGGGAGAGAAAAAAAAACAATCAGATTATCGTCATTCAACTTTGGCTTCAAGATTCCGTGCGCCGTGTGACGGAAAGGCTTATCGGCGTAATGTCCGGATTGGCGTCCCGGATGTACCGGCTTGGCAAGCAGGTTGCAGGTGAGAGAGAGTCCGGTATCATGGAAGCCAGCTCAAGAGATTCCAGATCTCGCCTACTTTTACCGACCACAAGGGTGCGGTGTGCGTTTTGACCGTGCTGCATGGTGATGTGGGTGGGCACGTACAAATATTGCATGCACCATGCTGCATGAAATGTGGCATCGAAGGAAAAGGAACGCGGTTCTTTTGTCTTGTGGCAGCCTGCAAAGAAGCCGGAATGGACGCAAACGAGAGTCGCACAGTGTTCAAGGTCATACGAGGCCGAGGTGGAAAGACGGACGCGCAGGGCCATGAACAAATACGGGGAAGGCGACGGCTAGTGGTGACTCTTGTTGAGCCTAGTGATACCAAGCTTGCCAGCCTGCCAGGCATCATAGTCTTCTTCTTTTTTTTTTTTCTTGCTTTTTCACCGGTCGACGAGTCAGTGAGGCTGAGGGTTGGCGACAAGTGAGGATGACACCCGACGGGCAAAGCGGTCAGCAATGGTCAGCCCATTCGTGATTCATGTGTGAAGAAGAAAATTCGGCATGGCGCGAAGAAAGAACACGAGAAATGTCCGTGTCTTGGACCCTGTCTTGAGCTCCAGCATGGGATGTCGGTCTTGTGTCCGGCTTGTTCCTTTCTTGCTCGCAGCGATTTGCAGATCGCCCCTGCTATTCGAAGACACTTCACAAACCAACACGTGCGTGGCTGATCAGGCGTCACGTTGGAGCGTTGGACCATGGTGGTGAACGGAGCCGAAAACAGGCACATGACTTGTGTTACCTGCGTCTTGGAAGCGAGAAAAGGAAGAAGTAAAAAAAAAAAAGAAAAAAAAAAAAAAGAAAGGAAAGAAAAAAAAAATAGAAAAAAAAAAAAACCAGAGCAATACCGATGAATGAGAGGAGACGTGAGGGGCAATGCAAAATGCATCCAGGGACTGACTCACTGCCAGTTGCCAGCTGCCAGCTGCCAGCTGCAGCTTTCGGCAAGCCCAGACCGGACGCGGATGCTTGCCCCAATCGGCCGGCACCAAAGCATAGACCGACCCTACTATGTATGCTTTTTTTACATCTTTTTTTTTTTTCACGGCGACGGCGTCGACGACAACTACTACGTACTAACGTAGTAGTACCTTCTCTTACGTAGTACCTAAGTACTGAGGTATGTACCTTTGCCCCTGCCTGCCTGCCTGTCTTGCCACCCCTCCTCCTTCCCCAACACGCGCCCCGCTCTTGCCTTTTGCTGCCCTTCCTTGCCTCTTCCTTGCCTTCCTTGCCTACCTGCCTTCCTGCCTTCCTGCCTTCCTTGCCTTCCTTGCCTTCCTTGCCTTCCCTGCCTTCCCTGATATCCATTTCTGATGTTCCGAATCTCGTTAGCCCGCCCCATGTTGGTCGTCGACTTGGGAAATACGAAGACTGTGCTACGTCATGCTCTCCCGCCGTTGACGCCGTTGGCACCGTTGCAGGAGCCTTCACGCCCATGTCCCATCTGGTTTCTCTTTCTGTCAGAGTTACGTCCGTGATGCTAGATGCCGTCTGAGAGAAATTGTGGCACCGGAGGTACCGGCCAAGACATCGTGCCCAGCTACCTAGTAGCTACTACCTAGTAGTAACGTAGTCCGAGCTGAATCAACGGACTGGAAGGGAAGATTTACGAGCTTGCGAGCCGTGTGACGTGGGGAAGGAGGGGGGGCGGGTTCTAGGGGGGGCGGGTTCTTTTTCTTTTCTTTTCTTTCCTTTTTTTTTTTAATTTTGTCTTTCATTCACTTGGCATCAGAGAGTGCCTTCCAGAAAAGCTATAAGTAGGCATGCCCAGAAGCTCCTTCCCTGCGAGACGGATATGAAAGAGATTCTGCAACAAGCCATCACCCATCTCGTCATTGCAAGCAATCAATCTTGAGGCGCGACAATACTCTCTATCACAACTGTCTTGCTTTGCCTTTTCTTCGCCCCATCCCTAACGCCTCTTCCCCTTTCCAGACATAACTCGGGATTAGATATATCTTCGGCTCACCAACGCCGCGAAATCACCGCCATCATGCGTTTCTCCTCCGCCTCAGCCCTGCTCCTGGCCGCCACCGCCGCCATGGCCGCGCCGGTCAATGTGCCTCAGACCGACACATGCACTCAGAAGTCCTCGCACAGCCATGAATGGCACGTCAAGGACTTCGACTTCCACGCCTCATATATCTTCACTACACCTGCCCACCAGAACTCGTGGGGCTACGTCAACTTTACGCTTGAGAACCCTGCTCTCGGTTTCACGTCGCAGTGCGAGGCCTCCTCCGACCAGCTTACCGACTTTTTCTACGGCAACTTCGTCTACAAGTGCACGCAGCCCTTGCCAAATCCCGAGTCCAGCTTCGCCTTCTCTCGTGTTTCCAACGAGCTGGCGATTAATCAGACATGGTCATGCGCTGAGGAAGGGAGCAAGTTCTGGACACAAGGCGCCACCAACCTGACGTTGAACTGCAGCGACGAGACGTGGCAGAACCCGGAATGGCAACTGGGCCAGACGTACTCTTCCCGAACCGTTACCTGCGACCACGTGGATGCTACCGTTCCTATTAGTTCGATGGCGGGAGTCATCTAGAATGCAAAGCCTTCGAACTTGACGTCGAGATGAACTTTTTTTTCATTCGTGCCGCCGCTCACGCACGATGCGCGTGGCGTGGCTGGGGGGGGGGGGGGGAGGGCTTATCATTTCCATTCCGTCTTGGTTTTCTTTCTCTTCCTACGCCCTTCTTCTTCATAAACTTGGGTAACGTCTTTGATTACTGCTTATACTCGCCTTGTTTTTTTGTTTGTTTTTTTTTTTTTTAAAAAAAAACTGCAAGGTGCTTACATAATGTATATTTTTCTGTCTTTTCCTAATTCGTAATTCGGAGATTTGTGGGGGTTAGTAGCGGAGGGATCATGATGAGATGAGAAGACGAGGGAGGGGCGACTGAGACCAAATTTCACGTTACGAATCACACGACACTCTTTTTTTTGTCTCAATGAAAGAGGAGTACTCATACATAGTATAGACTGTGGGGAGAGAAGATAGATTAAAAGTTGAAACAATTCATGACATTGGATTCTCCTTGGACAAACAAAGCCAAACGTAACGATTCGTGCTGTTTTGGGTACTTCCATGGAAGGACTGTCATCACATGATGCTTGTCTTGGATCGCGTATCTCTCAAGGTACAGATGACGCGTTCAACTACCAGTACTACTACTAGTAATAGGCAAGGGAAACACCAGACGGCGATGAAATTTCCCGCAGAGCCTACTCCTATGTACTATGTAGCGGCAGGACGCAAGCGGAATGTCAATCTCTCGACCGTTGGAGCGCTCGCACGGCCTCGCGTCTGGACCGGGTCAGAACAAATCGGCATCGGAGGGGGCCGGGCCAGGTTGGTCACCGTGTTTCGTGGATGTGTGTTCCTTGGATGAAACAATACGTGATGACTGATGCGCCACCAAAGTGTGAAGGGGAGGTTGGAAAAAGGTACTAGTAGTAGTAGGAAGCCCGCAGCCACGTGCGCTGAAATTGAATTTGAACTGCCGATGTAGTAATCTGTCATGTACCATGTACCGTGTACCATGTACGTGCTGTCGCGGCGGGGCATTGATTTTTTATTTATTTTGGATACATGGTCCTGAAGTGGCAACCTTCACAGTCCTCTGGTAATAAAATAAGCTTCGCATCGGGGTTTTGTTTTTTTTTGTTCTTCGCAGCGTTTCACGGCACCCGCGGAAGGATGAAGATGAAGACAATGTCGCGACGTCAGTTCAGGCTATTTTCGACCGCGGAATCGTAACCCGCCACACGCACGGGGTGAATTACATACTTGTGTAGGATACCGACGAGGGAATAGCCTCAATTGAACTTTGATGAAGTGCCTAGCATCGCAAACTGGACAAATCTGAGCAAAATCGGGTGCATGCACGACTCATCCTAGCATTTACGACTTATCCCAGCATTTTCGATTCAACATTATACCTCACATCCCTTGATGATTCAACTTGCCTTTTCTGGGGGAGGGGGGGGGGGCAAGCTTCTGCCTCAACGCAGCCCAAGTCAATCTACATGGAATATAAAAAGCGTGTGCCGCCTCTCTTTCTTCAATCTAGTGAGGTCAATTACATTCCATTACATAGCATCAACCCGCACGATCAACAACGTTTTTTTTTTAAAAAAAAATTATATTTTTTTTATTCACAATGCACGCCCTTACGTTTCTCGTCGCCTTTCCCATCTGTCTCGTTGCCGCGATAGATGGGCGCGACGTGGCCAGCCCCCCCTTCCAACCTCTTTCCCACCCGCAGCAATACTACTGCAACGACCAAACACCCGATCATGGTTATTGTCATGACGAGCAAGGTCTCAAGGCCGCTTGTGTACGATGGAAACTCTGTTCCTTGCACTGCGCCCCTCTTTTCTTTTCTTTTCTTTTTTTTTTTTTTTTTTTTTTTTCCTTCCAAGAAGATTCTTACATGTTGACGAGTTACCATGGAGATAGTGCTTCAAAGACAAGACGGGCGGCTTCTCGATCCCCAAAACCGTTTACGCTTTTTCATCAACCCCAGACGGTCAAGCGGATTGCAAAACCGCTGATGGCCTTACGGGATATGTTTCGTGCACATCTTAGATTGCGACTGGCTGGTTTTTTCTTCTTCTTTTCTTCCATACATTCGGAGAGAAGCCGGGAGGGAAACGTGACTCGTTGCGTTGCCTGCAGATTGGACGCACCAATGGGGCCATTTTTTTGCTTATTTTTTCCTGAACGTGCCTCTTGCCTGGGAAGGGGGGGTTTGGAGGCCGAGCAGAGAATTTCCAAGTACATAGAGACGAGGAAACAAATATGCTACTACCATGTAGTTGTAAGTAAACAATAGATGTGAATGAAGAGAAGAAAAAAAAAAAAGAAAAAGATAAAGATTGTACGCAAAAGGCCTTATCGCATTATTGCACGACTGTTTCCATTCCCAGAAATTCTTTTTCCCGCTTCGGTCGTTTTCTTCTTTCGTTCTAGATTCTGTATTCAAGTGAAGAAGGAAGAAGGGAAAAAAAATAAAACCAAGATAAGAAAATAAAGCTGCCACTACCCTGCATAAGCTTAATTCCCACCTTCTCGCCCCAATCACGTGCAGACGAAAGAACCTCCCTCCCACTCCCACTCACTCCCTTACTGGTAGTTTTGTGCGGGAGGGCCTTCAACCGGACATCCAACCCCATTTATACATGGTAACGCAACCACGCACCACCTGCCAGCGATAACAGCCCAGAAGAAGGAAAAAAAAAACCAAAAAAAAAAGACGTCAACCAAGGGGTGCGATGACACCATTTTGCCGGACCCGCAAGCGCAACCAAAGACAGAGACCCGGGTGGATTGACGTGACGAACTGGAGGATTCCCGCCGTTCGAGGGCTCCACTCCTTCGGGGCGAGGCAAACTGGAGGAAGAATGAGGTGATGGGCACTAAGGGAAGTTTTTTTTTTTTTTTTTTTTTTTTTTTTTTCCTTCTTTCCCATCTTCTCTCGACCGCCCTAGTCCGAAATGCAGTGTCTTCTCTCTCTTTCAGGTAGAGAGAGGGGAAGAGGGGGGGGGGGGGCATGCTAGGATGATGTTTGGGCTTTTTTTTTTTACATAAAGGGTCCGTCGGATGGTGTCTTTTTTTATTTCTTCCGCATTTACGCCTGGACACATGCTGCTGCTCTGCTGAGCGTGAATGAAAGTTGATATTTTCTCCTCCTCTTTCCTGCATATTCAGCTGTTGCTCGTTTCCCCAGCTTGAGAACCCGTGCGACGGTTGTTGAGCTGTTGGAGAGAGTTGTGCAACCCGAGTTTGCTTGCTGGGCAAGAGAGATTCTTTTTTGTGGTCTTGTTCGCTTGACTCCCCCCTTCGGACGGCTCTTTTTTCTTGGGGTTTTTTAATACTCTCCCCGGACTAAAAAAAAAGGCCGGTGGAAGTTTTCCCCTCTTCATTTTCACATCTCCCTCCCCCTTTTTTGCGGCCATGGACCGAGTATTTGGTCCGCGGACCTCCTCCTCCAAGGCCGATGAGACGGTCAAGGTGCAGCCTAGTAATGGTGACGACGTCAGCTCGGGATCACACGATGCGGAAAACGGTATGCAAAAGTTTTTTTTTATCTTCTTTTCTTCTTCTTCTTCTTAGAGACGCTAACCAGGGACGGTTCCCCCAAAAGCAGTCCATCTCCAAGTCGCGCGCGAAAACAAACGCCAGATCGGCATCCCCTCGGCGGCGCTCCTCATCTTCAACCGCGTCATCGGCACGGGCATCTTCGCGACGCCGGCGACGGTCCTGGCGCAGTGCGGCTCACCCGGCCTCTCGCTCATCATCTGGCTCGTCGGCATGATCATCGCCGCGGCGGGCACGGCCGTGTACATGGAGCTGGGGACCGGCCTGCCGCGCAACGGCGGCGAGAAGAACTACCTCGAGTTCGTGTACCGGCGGCCGCGGTGCCTCACGACCTGTCTGTACACCGGGTACGTGGTGCTGCTGGGCTGGGCGGCCGGCAACTCGGTCATCTTCGGCGAGTACATGCTCCACGCGGCGCAGGTCGAGGTGACGAGATGGAACCAGCGCGGGCTGGCGCTGGCCTGCATCACGGCGGCCTTTCTGGTGCACGGCACGGCGCTCAAGTGGGGGATCCGGCTGCAGAACGTGCTGGGCCTGGTCAAGATCGCCGTCGTCGTCGTCATCGTCGTGTCGCCGCTGGCGAACCTCAAGGCGGTGCGCGAGAACGACGGCTTCGCCCGCCCCTTTGCCGGCACCACCGGCAGCGCCTACGGCATCGTCACGGCCCTGTACAACGTCATCTGGAGCTACGTCGGCTACAGCAACGCCAACTACGCCCTCAGCGAGACGAGGAACCCGGCCCGCACCCTCAAGTTCGCCGCCCCGCTGGCCATCGGCACCGTCTCCGTCCTGTACATGCTCGCCAACGTGGCCTACTTCGCCGGCGTGTCCCGCGAGGAGATGCTCAGCTCCAAGCGGCTCGTGGCCGCCTCCCTCTTCCGCAACATGTTCGGCGCCCCGGCCGAGCGCGCCCTGTCCGTCTTCGTCGCCCTGTCGGCCTTTGGCAACGTCCTCAGCGTCATCTTCTCCCAGGGCCGCCTGGTCCAGGAGCTGGGCCGCGAGGGCATCCTGCCCTTCTCCGCCTTCTTCGCCAGCAACCGGCCCTTCAACGCGCCCCTCGCCGGCCTCTTCGAGCACTGGCTCGTCACCGCCATCACCATCATCGCCCCGCCCGCCGGCGACGCCTACAACTTCGTCCTCAACCTCATCTCCTATCCGCTCGCCATCATCAACGTCTTCGTCGCCGGCGCCCTCATCCACCTGTACCGACACCGCGCCGAGCGCAACTGGAACCCGCCCCTCAAGGCCACCTTCCCCGTCGCCGTCTTCTTCCTCCTCAGCAACATCTATCTCGTCGTCGCGCCCTTTGTGCCCCCGGAGCAGGGCCAGAGCGTATACGAGAGCCTGCCCTACTGGATCCACTGTGTCGTCGGTTTCGGCGTCCTCCTCGCCGGCGGCGTCTACTGGCTGATATGGGCCGTCATCCTCCCCAAGATTGGCAAGTACGAGCTTGTGCAGGAGACTGTGGTCGATGATCTTGACGGCTGGGAACGGAGTTACTTTTTCAAGCGACCGCTGGAACAGGGCGGTGCATCCGATGATCTGCGTACTGTCCAGTAAGAGAAAAGTCGTCGAGTTTTTTTTTTTTTTTTTGAATTATTGTTATGATGATTTTATTATGAAACGTTGTCATGATTACGCCCTTTTTGTTTCTTTTTTCAACACATTTTTTTTTTAATCATGATTCCGCATATTTTTCTTCTTCTTTTCTTTCCCAACACATATTTTCTCTCTCTTTCATTTAACATGAATACAAAGGAGAAGCAAAAGAAATGATAGAAAATAAAATAATAAACTTACCTGCAACACGAAGCACTAGCACTATTGCGTCACATGTGATCGGAGGAGATGGCCCCCCATTCCAGTAAGCATGTGTGAAACCCACACCTAACAAAAGCAACATGGCGTCGCTTTCATGTGGCTGACTGTATTGTTTCGTTCTGGGGAATGCGCGGAATTGGGGGCTCTATGGCACATGTCCGGATCAGGAATCTGAACTGTGTCTCACGAGCGGCCCATTCTCGGACAGAGAGGGAGAGGAGTGCGGGGAGCGGAGAAGATAAGGCTCAAGTGTGAAATGAAATGCTAGAAACAAAAAACAAAAAGAGAGGAAAAACATGGCAAGTCATGTCGTTGGCTCGACGCCAAAGAAGGGGAACGAAATGGAAACGGCAGGCTGTGTGGATGGAAACAGCTGCCAGACAGCTGCGTGGGTTTTCGGCAAGGTCGGGCGAACCTTGGTGGGTGGAGACGCGCACTTTCGACTTTCTTTTCGGCATCGCACAACGGATTTGCCCATACGGAATCTGTGGGGATTTCCTGAGATTTTCTGGGATTTCCTGGGAGAGAGGGAGGGAGAGAAAGGGGGGTCGCTGCAACGGCGTAGCATCTGTAGCGGATACCAGGCGGGCCAGGCTGTCTGTCCATGGCCACGCCGAGTTGAGCAGTTGAGCGCCGCGGCGGCGGTGGCGGCGGCGGCGGCGGTTGTCGTCCAAAACCGCGGCCATGTATTTGTGAGTGTTTTTTTTTTTCTTTTTTTTTCTTTTTTTTTCTTTTCTTTTCTTTTCTTTTTCTTTTTTACTTTTTTTTTTCTTTACTTCTTCCTTCTCTGGCGTGACGGAAGATACGGCAACGACGAAGAAGAAAAAAAAAAAAAAAGAAAAAGAAACAAACAAACAGGGTCGGGGGGGGAAACAAGAACCAAACCCCCAATTCCTCCCTTCCGCAAACCAACATTCTTTCCCTCCCACAACACAACAACACCCTTCCCCTTCCAAAAAAAAAAAAAAAAGAAAAGAAACCTCTCCCGGCAAAGGATCACGGTCTCATCCGCCTGCCTCCGCGAAATGGCCCTCGTCCAGGATGAGAAGCAGATCAGTCTGCAGCCTCACCACATCACATCCGAGCAAGCGATGCTGCAGACCGACCACGACGACCCCCTCGCCCGGGACGAAGACGTCGACGTCAAATGCCCTGCGCACACGACCGACAAGCGCCTCATGGCCAAGATTGATCTGCACGTCATACCGTTTCTCTGCGTCATGTACCTGCTGGCATTTCTTGGTAAGAAGGGATAACACATCTAGATTCTTACCTTTGATTTCTTCTCCATCTTCAACCGAGTCACTTACCATGATTTCTTTTTTTTTTTTAAAAAAAAAAAACCAAATAAACAGATAGAGTCAACATTGCCAATGCAAAAATCTACCACCTGCGGGAAGACCTGGACATGCTGAACCCGCCGTCGCGGTTCAACACGGCCATCGTCATCTTCTTCGTCCCCTACATCATATTCGAGATCCCGTCCAACATCCTGCTCAAGAAGTTCAAGCCGTCCAACTGGCTGGCGCTGAACATGTTGCTCTTCGGCCTGACGACGATGCTGCAGGGCGTGGTGCAGAATTACGCCGGGTTGCTGGCCGCTCGGTTCTTTCTTGGCCTGTTTGAGACGGGCATGTTTCCCGGAGGTGAGATGAGAGAGAGAGAGAGAGAGAGAGAGAGAGCCTAAAATTAAAATGCCTTAATTTTCTTCTTCTTCTTCTTCTTCTTCTTCTTCCTTTGGCAAAGACCACACTACTCCATCTACCATGAAAGCTGACGCGCGTCCCCTGGGGCCAACCAAAAGCATTCTACCTCATCGGCATGTGGTACCGGCGGCACGAGGCCCAGCGACGATACTCCTTCTTCTTCAGCAGCACGACCCTCGCGGGCGCCTTTGGCGGCCTTCTCGCGGCGGCCATCGGCAAGATGGACGGCCTGCGGGGGTACAGCGGCTGGCGGTGGATCTTCATACTCGAGGGCGCCTTCACCGTCCTCGCCAGCTTCTTCTTCTTCTTCCTGCTGCCCAACTTCCCCGAGCAGGCGGGCTGGCTCCGCGACGACGAGCGGCGGTACGTGGCGGCCCGGCTGCGGCTGGACCAGGGGGGGCGGGCCGGCATCGAGCGGCGCATCACCCCCCGCGACGTGGCCGGCGTCTTCCGCGACTACAAGGTCCTCGTCGGCGGCCTCATGTACCTCGGCCTGGTGGTGCCGGCCTACGGCTACGCCTACTTCGCCCCCAGCATCATCGCCAGCTACGGCTACGGGCCGACCGAGACGCAGCTGCGCAGCGTGCCCCCCTGGGTGGCGGCCTTTGTCCTCGCCATGCTCGTGGCCTTCGCCTCCGACCGGCTGCGCCACCGCGCCCTCTTCGCCGTCTCGGCCGTCTGCATCGCCGTCGCCGGCTTCGCCGTCCTGCTCGCCGGCCCGCGCAGCACCGACGCCCAGTACGCCGCGCTGTTTCTCGCCGCCATGGGCGCCTACACCGCCATGCCCGTCATCGTCTGCTGGTTCAACATGAACCTCGGCGGACACCACCGCCGCGCCGTCGGCAGCGCCTGGCAGGTCGGCTTCGGCAACCTCGGCGGCATCATCGCCGCCTTCGTCTTCGAGCAGGACAAGGGCACCAAGTCCAACTACCACCTCGGCTACGCCTTCTGCATCGCCTTCTGCTGCCTCTCCATCGCCGCCTGCCTCGTCTACGCCCTCGCCTGCTGGTCCGCCAACAGGGACCGCGCCCGCGGCAACATCGACCCCCGCCTCCTGACCCTGTCCGAGGACGAAAAGATTGCTCTGGGCGACATGAACCCCAGCTATCGGTATCTATTGTAGATTTCTTCTTCTTCTCTTCTTCTTCTTTTCTTCTTCTTCTCTTTCTTCTTCTTCTCTTTCTTTCTGGATCCTGCTCTTCCCCTCCTCATGTGTCTATTGTTTGTTTTCTTCCCAAAGGAGGTAAAGGGAGTGAGCGGCTGAGCGCTGCCGTTTCACAAAATTGCGCCTGTCGCTGCCGCTCTCACTGCTGCTCCCGCCGTAAAGAACACTTATTACGCGCAAGCCATTTCCAGAACCTTCCCCCCCCCCCCCCCTCGTTTGATACATGTTGATTTTCTAATATCAGTGACATGTCATGTTGTCTATAAGAGATACGTGGATATCTGGGTATACCTACTACTTAGTACTTGGTGCTCATCCCTCCTTCCACACCATCGTGTCCGGACCTGATGCCACACCGCGCAAACGTGATACTCAAAGACGGCAATGGCAGCGTCTCGCAGCACTTCGGCACCACGCATGTTTTGGTCTTGGCGGACGCCTCCGGTTTCGTGGCGCGGCGGGGCAATGTATGCATCTCTCTTGTCTCTCTTTCCCCTCATCTAGCCCACAAAAAAAAAAAAAAAAAAAGAGAGAGATACACGGGCCGTTGACCAAACCAGTCGAGCTACACGTGTCGTTTCCCCCTCCCACCCTTGACATTGCCCATCGAGGAACCGCACACTGCTATCTAGCGACGAGCACAAGTAGAAAAAAAAAAAAAAGATGGCATCTGAAGCTGTGAAAGTGCGGCACGCGCGACGCACAGGTATGAAAATTATCAGAACCCGCCCCGCCTTGTCGTTGGTGACGGTGAGTTGATCTCTCATAGACGCGCCCGCCATCCTCGAGCTCATCAGGGCCCTGGCGCTGTACGAAAAGGAGCCCGACGCCGTCGAGGCCACCGTCGAGACCATCGAGAACACCATTGCCTTTGCGCCCCCCGACTCCGTCGCGGGGGACGCCGCCGTGCCGGACACGGAGCCCGTTGCGCCGCGCCGGCCGTCCCGCTGCCTGCTCGCCGTCGACCCGAACGACAGGCCCGTGGGCATGGCGCTGTACTTTTACAACTACAGCACGTGGCGTGCCAGGCCGGGCATCTACCTCGAGGACCTGTTCGTCCAGCCCTCCGAGCGGGGCAAGGGGTACGGCAAGAGACTCCTGGTCGAGCTGGCGAGGCAGGTCGTTGCCATGAACGGCGGCAGGCTGGATTGGGCGGTGCTCAAGTGGAACGAGCCGAGCATCAGGTTCTACGAGAGCATTGGCGCCAAGGCCATGGATGAGTGGGTGGGCATGCGTGTCGAGGGACCCGGCCTGGAGAAACTGGCCCATCTGTTGGATTAGAGTAGAGTTGACTGGTAGTTGTTTTCTTCTTCTTTTTTTTTTCACCATCAGGTCCGACGTCGACGGGTGTGGTCGTCGGAGGTTTGATCGCCTGGTTTTCCGGGCAATGCTTTGCCCTGCTGGTCCACCCCCTCGAAGATTTGCATCTGAGATGCCGTCGCACAGGGCAGTTTGGGCGTCACGCCCCCCCATTTCAGGTCGAATTTCAGCGTGTTGGGATCTTGCTCCATGCTTGGCGTCAGCTGCCACGTCCTGCCGTAAGCTCTTCGGAACCATCTGGCGGACAACTCTCTGCTGGGCGAATGTCCGCAGTACGGACCGGAACCCTCTTGTCCCGTGCGACGTTGTCGTGAGGCCGCTCTCGGGAGCTCGACTCTTGCCGTTGGCGCCGCGGCATACGCCTCCCAGTCCCATTGGTCGCAGCTTTCGGATGAGCCTGCCGGCTCAGTCGGACGGGGATGGGGCCGCCGCGAGGGAATCGCCCACTCGCCGGCATCCTGGGCTCCTTGGCTCAAGTCGTGCAGCAGCTCCCATTCGCCGCTCCCCAGCGGCGGCATGATCTTGCTCGCGTTCCTCTTCCACCAGTTCGCCCGTTTGGTTTGCACGAGGCTCGCGGCAGGGGCGTTGCCCCAGACGTTGGTTTTCGGAACATGTTGATCCGGGTTGATGTTCTTGAAGAACTGCGAGTGCCAGCTCGTCGTGCCTCTGGTAGCTTCCTGCTGTTTTTTCTGAGATCTCATGATTTGCAGCAGTTTCGGCTGATCCCATTTCTGGAAAAACGCTGCCTTCGAGCTCCGTCCCTTCTCCTCCTCGCGAGCTTCTCCCTCGCCTGCCCGGCCCGGCCCGTCCGCGGATGCTTGACCTGGCGTGTCCGAAGCCGCGGCCTTGTCGAGTAGGGATTCCAGAGCGAGGGTGTCGCTGGGACCTTGTGGTTTGACTAGCTTGGTCATGAGCTCTCGCCTCCGGAACCCGGTCCTGCCGAACCCTTTGAGCATGAGACCTTCCATGGCGCCCTTGTCGCCGCTATTGGCAGCCCGCAGTGTGCGCAGCGAGGACATGGCCTTGGAGAGGCGCCTCTTGGTGTGCGGACCATCCGGCCGGTTGTTGTGAAACCTCTTTCGGATCATCGAGTCGATGGTTTTTCGAAATGCCGGGGGCAGGTAGGAGGCTTCTCGGAGAAGATGGCGATAGAGTTGTATCGGTCCCAGAGATTGGGGCAACAGGTATTGGGGGGCAGGCATCGTGGTGGTGGACAAACTCGACCCGACAGCCACCAGTTCGGTCTTGAGGAAGAGAGGGAGGGGAGGGGGCGCGTTGAGGATCGAAGATGCCACTCAGCGGACGTCTGCGTTTTGGGCGGCTGTCTTGGCGGAAGAGCATGGCATGATGCTTTTTCTGGTGCAACAAAGCCACCACAGACAACAAGACACAGACGTTTTTCCTCGAGTGACCGCCGGACCAATGAAGTGCGTGCAGCTGGGGACTGCGGGAAGCCCACACTCGACAACGAATGATTGGCCATGGCGGGTCGACGCAACCTGTCTGTTGCACTTGGTCAATGACAGCTGGCGGGTGGAACCCTTGCCCCACCGACAAGCCACCGCGCATCCCAGTGCCCCTCGTGCCCTCGTGTCGCGTCTTGGTCACGCCTCGACACGCCGGGTCCGCGAAACAGACACGTCAGACAGGTTTAATTGATGGATGGATTGAAGTCCGGACGGCGTGAACAGCTCGCAATCAACAAACACCGTCGTGCTTCTTACTACTACTGCTACTGCTGCTGCAAAATGCATGTCTGATGTTTGCTGCACCTTGCGCTGCATCGTCTAAAACATAACACGCACATATACACACACACACTGTGTTGCACCAGCTGCCGCCAGTGTTCTCGTCCCAGCAATCGCAACAACCACGTCCAAGTCGTCCCGCCCAACGAAAAACAAAAACGCAGCACGGCAGGAGCAACCTCTCGCACAAGGCTTGCGTCTTGTCTTGTCTTGGCCGAGACTCTACGTCCCGACTCACAAAAGGCAGGACCGCATTCCCTTTCCCCTCCCTCCCTCCTTCCGCCGGGAGACCGGCCTGGATTAATTACCGCTTTCGTAGCCGGCCGTGGCTGCCCTGCAACAACCTACAAGCAACGAACCCACTTTGCTCCGCCACTCATTTCGCCAAAGCTGCCAAAGCTGCGCATCCTCACTCCAGCATCCGATTTGGCTCGACTTCCCCAAGTTGCTGCGCAAGTTCCGTCTTCAGCTGACATACAGGCAGACGGGAACTGGGGATCTCCAACGACGTTTTGACTAACATCCATTCCTGGGAGCGCACATGGTCCACGACACCTTTTGACAGGTTGCGCCAGCTGTCGTCTGCTCTTGCCCTTGCTCGAGCCAGTCTTTTTTTTTTTTTTTTTTTTTTTCCCCCCCCGTCAGGGTCAGGAAGAAAAGGAACCGCGCTGCGCAAACCCCGAGTCGCTCCGTCTCGATTTTCACCAAGGCCGAACGCCGCTACTCGCCACGGTCTGGATGTTCAGAATGCCCTGCGCATCGCAACCCTCGCAACAGTCTTTCTCCATGAGCCAACAATCACAGCCGAGGCATGGCGCCTCCTTCCACCAGGGCTACAACCCACCACCTTCCGACACTTCTCTCATATATTCGGTATGTTTCCTGGATCGAACTTGACGTAAAGACTCGCTGGCTCTTCCACACACTCTCCTCTCCCTGCGCGTTCATGTGGACTTGTCATGTTAACAATCTATCATGTTTGCTTTCCAGGCCTCCTACTCCGGCGTGGACGTGTACGAAATGGAAGTCAACAATGTGGCAGTCATGAGACGAAGACACGACTCGTGTCTCAATGCTACGCAGATCCTCAAGGTCGCCGGCGTTGACAAGGGCAAGCGAACCAAGATCCTTGAGAAGGAGATCCAGACCGGCGAGCACGAAAAGGTACAGGGAGGCTACGGCAAATATCAGGGCACGTGGATCAAGTTTGAGAGAGGCGTCGAGGTTTGCCGACAGTATGGTGTGGAGGATCTTCTCCGACCGCTCTTGACGTACGACATGGGCCAGGACGGCGGCATTGCCGGCAGGGGAGATTTCAATACGCCCACCAAAGAGCAAGCAATGGCGGCACAGCGGAAACGCCTGTACAACTCCAGCATGGAGGGCCGTCCGAACGGCATGTCGGGAACCTTTTTCAAGAACATATCCAGCACCGCATCACACGCCGTCGCGGCCATTAGCAAAGCCCGCTTCGACTCTCCAGGCCCCAGGGGTCGCAATGGCCCAAATCGCCCGCCCAGCTTCAGCAGGCAGCCCTCCATGCAGAACGGGGACGATTTCCCCGCAAACTCGCAGCAGAGCTTTGCGTCGGATTACGGGCAGCAGATGGACTCCACGTTCTCGTCGCAACAAGGAGCGACCACGTCTGCCGTGTCTGAATCTGAACCTCCTAGGAAACGACAACGAGTGGGCATGAAGCCGACGGACAGCATGGGCGGCTATGGGCAAAACATGGACATGTACGCATCGGCGTTTCCCGGCTCGCCCACGGAACCGAACGAGTCCTTCATCTTCACGCAAAATGCCGCCAATGATAGGTTGTCTGAAGAAGAAGGCAACGGCCCATTGCCACCACTACCTTATGAAATGTCCCCCGACGCCGAGATGAAGCGCGGCATGCTGATGGACATGTTCATCGATTCCTCGACGACCGATACCTCCAAGCATGATTTGCTCCAGACATTTACTCCTGCTGAGCTCGACATGCCCATTGACCCTCAGAGCCACACCGCTCTCCACTGGGCAGCAGCACTAGCCCGCATGCCGCTCCTGCGCGCTCTGATTGCTGCGGGAGCGTCGCCCTACCGGGTGAACGCGTCTGGCGAGACTGCGTTGATGCGAGCCTGTCAGGTCACCAACTCGATGGATCAGGGCTCTTTCCCCGACTTGTTGGAGGCCCTGGGGGGCACGATCGAGTCCCGAGACCAGAAGGGTCGCACCGTTCTGCACCACATTGCCCTGACGAGCGCCGTCAAGGGCCGCAACGCCGCGAGCCGATACTATCTCGAGAGTCTCTTGGAATGGGTCGTTCGACAAGGAAGCGCCCCGAGCAGCCAGGCCAACGGCCACGCGCCCAACAGCTCACAGTCCCTGGTTCCCAAAATGGGCATTGCTCGTTTCATGAGTGAGATTGTGAACGCCCAGGACAGCTCAGGCGATACGGCCCTCAACATCGTGGCCAGAATCGGCAACAGAAGCATCATCTCGCAGCTTCTCGAAGTCGGGGCAGATCCCAATATTGCGAACCGCGCTGGCCTGCGGCCCCTCGACTTCGGCATCGGCGGCGAAAACAACGAATACAAGAGCACGAATGAGGATGCCCTGACAGAAAAGAATGGCGCCGCCGGCTCAAGTCAACGCACGCGAGAGAGTAGCGATGAGATTATTGCTTGTGAGTCGGTCTTTTCTTCTTTTTCCTTTTCTCTCTCTTCACACACCCCCCCCCTCAACCCCTTCTTCTTTTTTTTTTGACTAATGAGTCTGATTCTTCTCTAGCAATCACTCACCTCCTCAACGAAACCGGTGCGGCATTTCAACAGGAAATGAAGGGCAAGCAGACGTCGCTCGACGCGATGCACGCCACCCTCCGCGCCACATCTACACAACTCGGAGAGGCCCGCAGGAGTGTTGAGCAGCTCACAGAGAGCGTCAAGAAGCAACAACTTGCCCGGCAAAAAGTGTCCAACCTGGCACATGCTCGGGAAGACGAGCAAATCCGCCTGATGAACGAACAGTCACAGTCAACCCAGCCCAACCCTTCCTCATCGTGGGAAACGGAGTTATCGGCGATGCTCGAGGCGGCGGAGGAGTCATCTGCCAACGGCGGCGGCCTCGGCAGCGAAGGAATGCTTCCTCCCATATCGGTCCTGCGAGCCCGTATTCGCGCCATCGAGGGCCGACGCGACATCACCCGCAAGATGGTCCAGGCTCTAAAGGGTCGGAGCCGCGATGTCGAAGTCAAGTACCGCCGCGTGGTTGCCCTTTGCACCGGCGTCCCGGAAAACGATGTGGATGCCGTGGTGGACGGTCTCCTCAAGGCCGTCGAGAGCGAGCGTGACGAGCTTGACATTGGTCGAGTGCGCAGATTCCTCGGCGGCGTAGAAGGCGTGGTGCATTGAAAAAAAAAAAAATCGGCATCATGTGTTGACTTGCCGGGCTTTTTTTTTTTCTTTTTGGTCGGATCAACCCGCCACCAGTTGCTCTTCGATTTGCTCCTTTTGTTTCTGTCTCGCGTTTAGATATCCTGGTTTGGCTACCGGCTTGTGTTCTCCATATCCTTTTTGTTTTTCTTTTTCCGTTTTGGATGTTTTCACCCCCAGAACGGCGTTGAGTTTTTTTCTTTTTCTTTTCTCGTCTATATAAAAATCTCTTCGACGACACTTGATTTGTTGGGAGGGGGGAAAGTGCTGTTCTGTGTGTATTTTTGGCTACGGTGGTTTCATTTTGTACACGAGAAAGAAGCTCATAATGAGGTACGTAAATGGCGTTTTTGGCAAGGACGGAAGGTTCATGGTTTTTGTTCTTATGGTTTGCCGGGTTTTCTCTTCATACGAGGTTTATACATAGTATGTAGTATGTATGCTTTGCCCCAGGACCAATCCACTTGTCTTGTCTTGTCTTGCAAACTGGCGTGGCATACCCTTGTGTGGACGGCAAGCCACATTGCCACCCCCCGTGGAATCGAAGCGTAAATCAGTCAGATATCAGATGTTACCATTATTATTAACGTATGTACATATTGTATTGAGAAGAATAAAAAAATATACATAAAAAATGCAGGTAAGTGAGGAAGTGGTGCAATCAGGCCGGTTTTTTGTTTCTCGACTCCCTCTCTTTCCCTGGTCCGAAACGCCACGCCATGCCAATGTTGATGT
This sequence comes from Claviceps paspali, assembly GCA_013435705.1. Lineage (NCBI taxonomy): Eukaryota > Fungi > Ascomycota > Sordariomycetes > Hypocreales > Clavicipitaceae > Claviceps > Claviceps paspali. The sequence goes on along the minus strand of JABAEC010000151.1, from coordinate 16,614 downwards.
CAGTGTACATAAAAAATGTAAATGTCAATGCTCCCGGGAAAAATCAAGGACGAATCAAGTCGGGAAGAAGGGGGTAGGATGAGAAAGAAAAAAGGGGAAGGGGGGAAGAAAGTTTGAAAAAAAAAAACAAAGAAAACAAATGAGATGTAATATAAATGAAAAAAAAAACTCCGCTTTTTTTTTTTTGAATTCAAGAAGGGGTGTTTCGAAATATGCCTTCCCATTTCTGCTCGACGTGACTTATCTTGGCTCTCAGTGCGGTAATCTCGCCGTCCAGTTCGTCGAGATTGCTCGATAGAGCGGTCACCTCCTCGAAGCGACGGGCGGCCGTTGCAGAGCGAATCATGTCCTCCACCATGAACTTTTGCTCCTCCAGCACGATCAGTCGCTCTTTGAGGTCCTTCTCCTCCGTCTCGAGCTGGCTGACGACGGTGCTGCTTTCGCTGGCGGCCAGGGATCCGGCATCGGAGGAGGCGAGCTCCGAGTGGCGCAGGCTCGAGGTGGACTGCGATGGCGTGGCCAGGAAGCGCGAGGAGGAGGCCTGGGGGGGCCCCGCGGATCGGGGGCGCAGCATCCGCGGGAGGCTCTTGAGCGGCAGCATGTTTGCGTGGAGGAAGCCGCTCGAGTACGAGTACACGGCTTGCTGGAGGCGGCGCTGCGTCGGGCTGTCGGTCCTCAGGTCGCGGAGTCGTTTGGCCGCCATGCCGTACTTTGCGAAGCTGTCCATGAGCCGTTTGCGGATCTTGGCCGCCTCCTGTATCTGGGCGTGCGTCGGGGGCGGTTCCGACAGGTCCGTTTCTCCGCTGAGAAGCGTCGGCGGCTGGAGCACTTGGAGCGCTCGGTGGAAAGAGGGCATGAGCTGGCATATGCCGCGCTCGAACTGCCGCAGCGTCTCGTACGACTTTTGATCCGGCGGCTTGTGGAGCACCGACGCCGCGAAGTCGCGCCCGGAGAAGATGGTGTGATTGCATTCTCGGCACATGCGTATGTCCAGCGGTACCCCCGTTCCGCCGTTGGGCACGTCCACCTTTTCAGTTGTCGACATTCCCGTCGGCGCTGCATTTCTTGTTGTTAGAGGATGGGGAAAGGAAAGGAGAAGAAGGAGAAGAAGAAGAAGAAGAAGAAGAAGAAGAAGAAGAAGAAGAAGAAGAAAAGGCCAGGATCAAGAACAACCCTCTAGTGTGGAATGTTTGCAGAGCAATGAAAGAAAGGAACGAGATGAAGAAAGAAAAAAGCGGAGGGAAGCAGGGGCTGGGCTTTTCTTACTGTGGGCAACGTCGAGGCTCACCTCGGATGAGCATCCTGTTGCCGTGTCTGCGCACACGACCCGGCCGCAGATTCGGCAGTGGTGCCGTCTAAACGTCCACGAGCCGAATTCCTGTTGGCAAAACGGACACTTGGTGACTTCCTCATCGTCCTCCCAGGTCACCACCGCCTGCTCGAGCAGCTTCCGGAGATTCTTCTGGCCGGTCAGTGACGATGTCACGGGGGACAGGATGGAGCCGTTTTGGGACGGAATCCTTTCGGGCGGGTTGACCAGCAGCTTGGTCAATTTCGTCAACCGCTTCTCCAGTCTCGACACCTCGAGGTTCTGGCGCTGGACCTTCTTCTCCCTTACGGCCGCAAAGGCATCCATGCGATCAACCACGACGCCGTTGTGGTCGTTGTACCCCTCGCGAGACTTGTAGCATGTTTCGCAGACCCTTGCCCAGTAGCCGCGTACGGGCTCATGGATGGCGCTCCTGCTGAGCTTCATCTGATACATGGTGTGCCGCTCGCAGAATAGCTTCCCGCAGTGTCTGCAGTTGACGCTGCCGTTCATCGGACCCAACCTCTTGCCGCATGCGGGATCGGTGCAGAGGTCGTGGCCGGTCGATCGTTGCCAGTGGCTATGCGTAATCACGTCGTCGGGGTCGAGGGCAGGCTCGATCGGTGCCTTGCCTGGAATCGGGGCCGGGGGTGTTGCCGGTTGCGAGGCGTTCGACTCGAAGACGTCGAGACCACGTAGTTTCTGGTTGATGAGGGAGAGCGGCTGGAAGCGCTTGGCCTTGAGAACCTGCTTGTCGAACCATGTCTTGACCTCGTCCTGGGCCGCCTCGGGCAGTTCTTGGTGGCTGTCGTCAATGTGTCTGTTGAGCTGGAGGAGCGTGACCTGGACGGGGAGTTAGAGAGAGAGGGGGAGTTGGAGAGAGAGCACTTTGGCCGTGGCAACCTGTCAGCCCAAGGGGGGGTCTGCCTTTTTGCCGGGAGTACTGACCATCTCTTCGCTGCATATCGGGCACACGAGGGCGGTCGAGCCAGCCGCGTTGTTTTTGCCCTGTGACCCCACGCGTATGCTGGAACCGATGTCCTGGCCGAGATCCGGTAGACGCACGCTCACGGCCGGCGATGATGATACGGAGCCCATGGAGATGGTGCTCTCGGATGCCGGCAGCGGGCTGATGGAGCGAGGAGCCGTCGGCGGGGCGAGACCTTTGCCGCTGCCTAGGATACGGCCTCCTCCCAACTTTCTTCCGGACATTCTGCGAGCAAGCTGAGAGCATCCAAGGGACCGGGAGAAGCGACAGACGGTGAGCGCGCGCGCGGGGGTCGGGGAGGTTGGAAGAGGGTGAAGTTGTTGTAGGCCAGAGCACCTCGGCCCGACGAGGACCCGGCGTCGTCGAGCTGCCACTACCTGGCACGGGCGGAAGGCGAGCAAACGGAGAGCGGTTCGTATGTGAGTTTGCCGTTCGGGATGACTTTTGACGCGCGAGGAGGCTGGTTGGTTTTGGTTGTCGCCATGATGCAGCCCGGCTGGCCGTTTTGCGTGACGTTTGGGAGAGCCCCGCCTCGGCTGGCTTGGCTGGTGGTTGTTCCTAAATATGTACATAAATAGGTAGTAGTATTTAGTGGACGAAGGGTTTGTTGCTGGTGCTGAGCTGGTGCTGAGCTGGTGCTGAGCTGGTTGGTGCTGGTGCTGCGCTGTAGGTCGTGCCGCGCTGTGGCAGCCTCCCCTCCCCCTCCCCGGGTGCAAGTGGCTCCACTGCAGCGCCGCCGGCGACCCAAAAGTTATGGGCCTGCTTATAGGCGTGCTTACAGTGGCTCCGGCCCCTTGGCACTTGCAGCCACGGCAGCGACGACTGACTGACGCAGCATCCAACTCGGCCGCCTTGCTTGCTTGCTTCTCTCAGACTCTCTTTTGCTCTCTTCGTTTTTCTTTTCCTTTTTCTTTTTCCGTCTCCTTTTCGGGGAGGGCCCTCTCCTCCTCTCCTCCTCTTTGCCGTCCCAAATCGCGCGCCCTTCTCCATTTCGTAACCCGCGTAGAAGAACATGGCCAAGAGTTTCCCCGAGGTCCAACCCGGCGGCAGCCTCATCTTGGCCTGGCAGATCAAAGGCAAGAAGGTTCTGATCGTCGGGGGCGGCGAGGTGCGAGCCCTGGCCCATCGGTCCGGCCCCGAGCATTCCCCGCGTGCCCTCGTGTCGATTGCTAACGCGAAATGTCTGAGCCAGGTCGCGGCCGGTCGAGTTCTCAACTGCCTCAATGCGGATGCCAATGTCGTCGTCGTGTGCCCGGCTGACGGGCTCAACCCCGAGGTCGCGCACAGGGTGACCGAGAAGCAAATCACCCACATCGACCGACTGTTCGAGCCGTCGGATCTGGATGGTGCCGAGATGGTCATGGTCGCCGTTGACGATCCCGCTGCGTCGACGGCCATCTGGAAACTCTGCAAGCAGCGCAAGATCCCAGCCAACATCGCCGACGTGCCCCCCGAGTGCGACTTTTACTTTGGCAGCGTGCATCGCGATGGACCTCTGCAAATCATGGTCAGCACCAACGGCAAAGGCCCGAGGCTGGCGGCTTCCATTCGGAAGTTCATCGCCGACAAGCTGCCGCGGAACGCGGGCAATGCCATCGAATCCATAGGGCTGCTGAGGGCGAAGCTTCGCAAAATTGCACCCAATGCGGAGGACAGTCCGAAGCGCATGGGATGGTATGTGATGGACCCAATACGTCTGATATAACCTGAACCCCCTCCCTCCCTGACTCGCATTTTCTTCTTCTTTCCCACCAGGATGTCCAAAGTGAGCGATACATACAAATGGGACGACATGTGCGGCATGACTGCCGAGGACATGGACAACCTTCTTCTCTTTTACCCAGCCGACAAGGTGCCGGCGATTGATATTTTGCTCGCTCTTCGCGGATGCAGCGACATGAAGAGACTTGATGTGTTTGACGGATCTTTTGGTTTCAGCGTAGGCGCATGATGGGATTCGTTGCTGCGTCTTCTTGCACCTGTCTATTACTACTACTACTACTACCACTACGCAACGAGGTGTTTTTTTTTTTTTTTTTTTTTTTTTTGGATCTCTTTCCCCACCCACAAATTGTACGGTTGTCGAACAATGGGATTGCATGGCAAAGCATGTTGTTTACAATGGGTTGACACGTGCCTTAACCATAGTACCACGTATATGAAAAATGATTGTCACGTTGGGCACGCTCTTCGGTGTTCGTTGTCGGGGGAAGACTTGCACAGTATCGACTTTTTCTGTGCATGACTTCCATCTTGCGCATCGCTGGTGGTGTTTGCCAGGTGCCAGTATTAATTGAGTAGTAGGCACTACCCGGGTACCTAACTTCCCCACACAGCCAGTAACTTATCTCAGTAGCGTGGCAGATTTTCAGGTATACAGTACCTGTCAAGATACCACGCAAGTGAGAGTGGCTCCTGAAATGGGAGGAGGTACGTACTGCACGAGGGATGTTTGGACCCACCTCTTTCACCATGGGCTTCTAAAAAAGGGATTCCTCTCATTAACAACGATATTTCACGCGAAATCATCAACAAGCCGCTCAGTTGAAAACGCAGATGTCAAAAATCCGTGGCGCTCAGTCTTGATACCCGAGGCTCTTGCTGGTTCTTACTTGAAACCATACCGTCACATCATCCTATTTTCCGGCTCCAGGGCATTTGCGTCTAACGTCGCCACCTGCTGAGCCCAAGAATCGCATCAAATCAAACTAAAAAAAAAAAAAAAAACTATAGAATAAGAAAAGAAAAGAAAAGAAAGAAAAAAAAAAGAAAAAAAAAAAAAAAAGACACACAGACATTTCACGACGTTTCGTGGACGCGTCCACTGTGGCGCGACACCGAGACGGAACCAAGAGAGCAAGCAAGTGAGTGCCATCATGGCGCCGAGGACTGGACGGTCCCGAAACAATCGGACAAATCGCGATGGCGATTCGGAAGAAGATGTACTGCCGCCCTTCTTCAACACAACTTTCTCAACACACCGCGTTTCGCCCCTGTTTATCGGTCAGCAAGAACTCGATACACCACGGCTGCGGCAGCTGGCTCACCGTCTGCGTGATACACTTGTGGGAGACGTGGTACGAGGCATTCAGATTGGCCTGGAATCTACCGACACCCCGGCGGGACAGGTTGGAGCCCTCAGATCCGTCACGATCCGCTGGTTCCAGGCTCAAAGGCTTCTGGGTGGCGACCTCGACTACACGGAGCAGGATGCCGGGAATGGAATCGACGATGCCGTCATGAGACAGTGGAACAGACTGCCGGAGAGACACAAGAGAGGACTCTGGATTGAGATTGTCCACGAAAATGCATCCTACATCGCTCTTATGCTCCCAGGACACCCCAAAGCGGTTCGGGACAGGCGGACGGCCTCGAATGGCTGGGCAATGCAACCCGACGGCAAGGTGTTGGAGACCGGTGTGGATCAGGAGCAATTCGTCCACCTTCCGCTGCTGCTACTGCGAATGCCCCAAGCTCTCAAAAGTGTCATTGGTGACTGGATCTCCACGACCTTTGACTGTCGGGTGAGCAAGCTCAACCTGGGTACGAGAATACTCGTCACGGTTTGGGAGGACTGGATCAAGATTGCGGGGTTGCCAGGCAAGGGGCCGGACTTTGCCATTTCTCTGGCTTTCAATGCCCCCGCGGCCAAGAAGGAGAGGTCCGAGGCGGCAGAGTCCGAGGAGGAAAGTGAAGACGACGACGACATGTCGAGGGAACCCGGGCTGCGCAGCATCGACATCACCATCGCGCCGCAAGATCTGCGGCGGTTCTTCCGCGTCGGCGATGGATCCCATGCCCTGTATCAGAGCAACAGTTCAGGAGCTTGGGAGAAGGATGCCCGCGAAAGGCGGCGGCTGGCTGGGGCCAACGCGGATGATGGCTGGGCGTGGCGGACGAGCCAGGAGGCCGACGAGCATCCCTTCACCGAGGCGCTCGCCAGGTACCTGGACCACCATCTGGCTCTCAACCTGTTCCACCCCAGCGTCCGCATTGTGCAAATATCATGCGGCGGCTTCGTGCTGGCCCAGTCACGTCTGAAAGTGGTCCGAGTAGGCTCCGTGTCGGACGAGCATGCCCGCGCGGCTTGGGTTTTCGTCACACGCTTGGGCGAGAGACTTGGGGGTGAAAGGATGTTTGAGCTTGGATTTTGAACATGGAACTCATTTATCACAGGAAAAAAAAACCCAAAAAAAAAACCAAAAACAGATAGATAGATGGACCCCCTCCCCCCGCCTCCTTCTCTTCCCTCCCCCTCATATCACGATGGCTTCTTCCCCAGGTCCGACGTCGGCGGTGTGTGTGCATAATCGCAGCCGCAGGGGTTCCCTCCCTCCTTGGCTCGGGCGCGCGAAACTCGTGACAATCTTTAACCAACCACCACGCTCAGAGTGACTACTAAAGTAGTAGTAAAAAAAAACTAAAAAAAAAAAAAAAAAAAAAAAAAAAACTACTGGTTGGTCTTGTAGAGAAAGAAACGATGGCAACCCACTTTTTGGCCGTTCTGATAGAAATCTGTTCTGATAGAAAAAGAAAAAGAAAAAGAAAAAGAAGGGGAAACAAACCCATAAACCCCACCTCGGTCGAAATTACGTCTTAAATTTGCCACGGCATGCATCGGCATCAAGCGGGACTGAAGCCAAGAGGGGATGGGTCACAGGAAAGAACCTGATGAAACCCCGCTGCCGGTAATGGGCATTCATACTGGCAATTGTAAGCATATCAAGGCAGGTGCGATCTGGAAGGAGTTTGTGGAGAGTCCCCCCCCCCCCTCTTCTCGATGCGATATGTTTTTTTTTAATTGGTTCCTCTTTCCATTGATCCAGGTATAAGGTATAAGGTATAAAATACAATACCATTCTGTTTCGTCTTTGGCTCATCTGTATTTGAGTGGCCCTCGATAAGGCTTCTTGTTCTGCAGTCGAGTTGATTCCCCTTTTTCATTGATCTAAACACAAAAACACCATTGATTCGTTCGTCTTCGGTTCATCTGTATTCGAGTTCCCCTCGATAAGGTTTTGTTTTTCGGTTTGCAGACGAATCGATTCTCTTTCCAAAAAAAAAGGGAAGGAAAAAAAACTCGTATCGTGCTTTGATTGATCTATTCGTCTCGTCAGTCTCTTTCCAATATGCCCGACGCGAGCTCAATCAAGGCGAAGGACAAGTACAGCTTCCTGGATGACTACAGCGAGGGAGCACATCCCAAGGTGCTCGCGGCGCTCATCGCCAGCAACCACAGCCAGGAGACGGGCTATGGCAACGACAGGTACTCTGACGAGGCCAGACGGAACATCCGGGCTCATCTGGGATGCTCCGACGTCGGCGTCTTTTTTGTTCCCAGCGGAACTTCGGCCAATGCCATTTCGATTGCTGCATGCCTGCGACCACACGAGGCCGTCATCGCCGCCAGCTCCGGCCACATTGTCACCAGGGAGACCGGTGCGGTAGAAGCCAGCGGCCACAAGATTATCAACGTCCCGCCCGTGAATGGCAAGTTGACGCCTGCGACCATCAGCAAAGCACTCGACGACAACTGGCACTTCCCGCACATGGCCAAGCCTCGGCTGGTGTACATCTCCAACGCGACCGAGGTCGGAACCGTCTACTCCAAGGACGAGCTGACAGCCATCAAGAGACTGTGTGAGGCCAAGGGACTCATCCTGTTCATGGACGGCGCCCGCTTCGGCGCGGCTCTCACATCGGCAAAGAACGACATGGTGCTCTCGGATATCCTGGAGCTTACAGACATCTTCTGGATTGGAGGCACCAAGAACGGCGCCTTGCTCGGCGAGGCCGTCGTGGTCAAGGATGCCGCGCTGGCGCAGGACTTTGAGTTTTACGTCAAGCAACACGGATCACTGCTTGCCAAAAGCCGCATCATGGGAGTCGAGTTTGCCGAGCTGTTCCGCGACAACCTCTACTTTGACCTGGCTCGGGGCGGCAACATGTCGGCGGAGAAGCTATCGCGTACCATTGTAGGGGCCGGTTACGCCCTGCGTGCGGAGACGGAGACCAACCAGGTATTTGCCATTCTGCCGATGGATCTTGTGCAGGAGCTCCAAAAGGACTTTGCATTTTACGTATGGGAGAGATGCGACGAGGACTTGGCGGTGGTACGGCTGCTCACCACCTGGGCGACGGATGAAGCTCAGCTTGAGAAGTTCCACGAGACGATCCTGCGATGGGCGCAATAAGCTTGTTGCTTTGCTTGGTGGGTTGAGGCAGGCGTGGTTCCGACGTGGGCATGTCGCGGATATGACGGAATGAGAGGGCTGCATACAACGGACAAAAAAGAAAAGAAAAGAGAAACAGAAGATGGAGAAGAAAAAAGAAAAAAGAAAAAAAAAAGAAAAAAAGAGGGCTGGGGCACGGAATCGGTACTTGCTGGGCAAAAAGCAAGCAACTTCTGATGGATCTGGATTGGCGACGGGAGGTTTCCTCTGGTCGTCAAGAAACGAGCTCGGAGGAAAAGAAGAACAAATGAGAATGCAGATGTCTATCTTACCAGACAAGGAGACGCGCAGCGAGCCATTGGTCGAGAAGTCGAGGTCGGCATTGACGTGCATGCATGCATCAACACGATCATATGCCGGGCCCGCCTTGGCCAGCAGCAACGGCAAGCATTATGCATGCATATGCGTCTGCGAGTGGAGTGGGGAGAGGTTAAGTCTGCATTTATACGCGACGGCAACGACGATTGGTCCGTCAGAAACAGTCGTGAACCCCTTCTTCCTTCCGCGCACAGGACGTCATTTATTTCATGGTCACCCCTTGTTTGCGAGACAAGGGGGGGGGGAGACGGATCCGTCGGGAAAGAAAGATTGAGGGGAAGACATGCATAAGAAAAAGAAAAAAAAGAAGAAAGAAGAAGAAGAAGAAAAAGAGAAAGAAGGAGAAAAGGAAGAGAACAGAAGAGGAAGAGGAAAAAGGAAAAAGAAGAAAAAAGATACCTCTCCCCCCCCCCCCCCAAAAAAAAAAAAGAAGCAATAAAACAAGAGACGCACTACTGACACAGAGACAAGACGACACACTGGACAGACAGACGGACAAGCATACACCACCAACTTGCACAGCTTGCAATAACTGTGAAACATGCGATTCAGCCCGTGCAGCTGCCAGCACGGAACCGCACAACCAAAATAACCACAAGCCTCGACGGCTCAGAGTGTTTTTGTCCCATTGTGCCCAGCCGAGATTCTGTGTCGGAAAAAGACCGTGTGCGGCTGCTTGTCTCCATGTGAGACTATACCAGCTTTGCAAGATGGGGTTTCTCTTTTTCTGTCTCTCTTTCTTTCTGTCTGCCTCTCTCTCTTTCTCTCTCTTCTCTCTCTCTCTTGCTTTTCTCTCCCTCTTTTTTTCGCGGAGCTGAGGTGGCTTGGGCAGATGGAGAGAAGTGCGGTGATGATATGCTGCGGTTGCGTGACGTAGCATTGCATTGCGTTGTGTCCTGGAGGCTGGCTGGCACTGCCAGCATCTGGGGTGGGAAGGGGGGCGCAACACGTAGATGGATTCTATTATTGTCTGTCTTGACCTGCCCAACATGATGGGGCTTCCCCTCCCCCCTAGGTGGTATTTATATAGCTTCGGTTGGCATACTCTCTCCCCTCTCCTTCCCTTTTTATTGTCCTTCTCACGATCCTGTCTTCCCTCTTATCTTCTTGGTCAAGAAGTGTTGAATAGTACATATTCTTGTTACAAACGCAAAAAAAAAAACAAAAAAAAAAAAAACAGAATTTCTCTGTCTCTCTCTCTCTTTTTTTTTCCCCATCTCGAAGAAATAAAGAAAAGATATCGTTCAGTTTCTTCTTTTTTTCTTTCTTTCCCATTTCCTACCTCCTTTTTGTTGGTCACGATGGCACCGCCAATCGAGCATAGACCAAGACAAGACGTTGGGTTGCATCCTCCTCAACGGCTTCACGAACCTGCCTCGACGGCTATGACAGACTGCGGCGCCCCCCCCTCGTACCAAGACGCCATATCGCACGGGGTCAACACGCAGCTCTCGGGGGAAGAGCACTTCACGCTCGTCCTCGACGGCCGCACCATATACCCGGCGGCGCCGCCATCCCAGTTCCTCTACCAGATCAGCAGCCCACCGGGCGAGGCCCTCGCGGCGACATACGCGGTTCACAAGTGGCGCTTCAGGCTGGCTGGCGACGACGGGGCGCTCAAGTCGCGCCTCGACCACATATACGACGTGCAGGAGCTGCGGACGGCGCACAGCCTCCGGCCGGGCGTCAGGATCGAGGGCCGCGCCAGCAACAGACACACGCACAGGGAGGTGGTGGTACTGGGGGGCCACACGGGGTGGTCTACCTGTGCTGCGACAGAAGGCTGGTTCCGCGCCGACGTGTCGCTGCGGGAGCGGCTCGTCGGGGGGAGGAGGCGCGTCTCGTGGCGGAGCAGGCACGGCTTGCTGGTCGGCGAGGAGACGGCCGGCGCCGCCCGCGAGGGTGTCCTGCCGCGCCTGGAGGTGCGGGCTGCGCTGGACGAGAGGGAGCTGGACCTGCTGGTTGCCTGCTGGGTCGCGAGGGTGTGGAAGGAGGCGCAGGCCGAGGCGAGGGCCGCCGCCATGTGGAAGAGGATTGCCGGCCGCGGCTGCAATGGCCCCGCGCGCGCGGCGGTCAAGAGCCGATGCGGTCTGATGAGGCGCATGTTGAAATGAAAAAAAAAAAAAAAAAAAAAAAAAAAAGTTCATTCAATCTTGGGAGCTTTGCTTGGGCGCAGCGAAAAAAAAAAGGGGGGGGGGAGAGGAGAGGGAGACAAGACAGACGGCCAATGCCGAGATGGTGTTGTCTTTGTGCTTTTTCTGTTTTCTTTTCTTTTCAGCACTGCTCTATTCCTATGTGGTGGTGCGTGTACATAGATTTTCATCTTACTTTTTTGTCAGCTGTTTTTCTCTTTGTTACTTTCTTCCTTTCTTTCTGTCGATATACCATATACCCTCCCTCCTTTTTATTGTCTCTTTTTTCTTTTTCTTTTTCTTTTTCTCTTCACTTCTTCTTTTTCTTTTTTTTTTCTCTATTTTTTTCCCCTATCTTCTTCTTCTTCCTATCTTCTTTTTTCTTCTATCCCCTTTCCCGCCACCATCAACGGAGCTTTCGGAATCTCGGCACGTTGGCGGGGCCTAGCGCAGGAAACTAGAACAAATCTGCCAGGCAGTCGCTCCTGCCATGTCAGTTTGCTTCGCACCTTCCGCTGCCGCGTCAAATCTGCAACGGCAAGTCCATAAAAAATCATGTGGTCGTTGCCGCTCTTTTTTTTCTCTCTTCTCTTCTCGCTTGTCTCTCGTGATGTGACGGATGCTTTTGGCCCGGCTCTCTTTGTTGACCATTGCCATTGCTTTGCTTCTCCCTGCCAACACGTGCCTTTCTTCCTCCTCCTCCTCCTTCTTCTTCCGTGCCTGCTCCATGCGTGGGCGCGTTGCTGGCTGCTTGGTGAATGTCTCGCCGTCATCCTCATCTTGCTGACCGCTGATCCTACCGCTGCGCCCTCCTCCTTCACTCTTTCGACGCACCTGGGTTGGCTGGGCCGTCATGAAGGTTATCATCACAGGCGCGACCGGTCGTGTCGGCCGAGCGGCTGTCAGAAAGTGCCTCGACAATGACCGAATCACCAAGCTTGTCATCCTCACCAGGCGGGCCGTGTCAGGAGACATCGAGAGCCATCCGAAAGTAGATATCGTCATGCACCACGACTTTACCACCTACTCCGATGACCTGCTGCAACGACTACAAGGGGCCGAGGCCTGCATATGGTGCGTGTGTCATTCGATTGCCCGCCCAGAAACGGTACGGTACGGAAGCTGACATGCAGACAACTCGACATCCCATAGGGCCATTGGTGTCCGGTCAGAGCAGCAGCCAAAGCCCGACATCAACATGCGCCGCAGAGTGGTGGTCGACCTGCCCGTTGCTGCCGCCAGGACGTTTTGCGAGAGCCTTGCTGATAAGACACCTGGCGGGGCCAGCTTTCGCTTCATCTATTGCAGCCCGAAGCATACAGCGACGAGCAAGAAGACTCTCATTTTCGCCTCTGCCACGCGCAAACTCGCCAACGAGCTCGAGAGTCGAATCGCCAGCACAGCCAACGCTCACGCTGGTGCCTTTGAGGCTTACACGCTTCGCCCCGCTACCTTTGCGCCGCCTGGCAGCCTGCAGCCAAGACATACGACAGTGGTGACGGTGATGGGGCCAATCAAGAGGCTGTCAGTCTACGGCCTTGCACACGCTGCTCCGGTTGCGTCCATAGATCCGGCTAGAGTCGGAAAGGCCATGGCAATGATTGCAAGTGACGGACACGAGGGAAAGGTGGTGGAAAACAAAGCGATCCTAACATTGTCCAGTTGAGCGACAGTCTTTTTTTCTTTTTTTTTTTAATAAAAAATAAATAAACAAAAAAAAAAAAAAACCCCATCCATGCAGAGCAGAAGCGGATTTCCGTCGAGGGAAAAATGCTCTCTACATTACGTCATGTTTCATGCATTTTCACGAAGCAGCCTTTTTTTTTTTTTTTTTTTTTTTTCATCTGGCGCACACCTACATGAAAAGACGACGCGCGGTCTACAAGGGTTGGTTCATCAACTGATGGTGGACATTGGGCGATACCCCCTCAAGGCCACTTCATCCATGTGGAGATTTAGCTTTTGATGGACATGCCCCGGGTTTCTGGCTAGAGTCGAGCAAATGGCTTCGTGCAAAGTACAGCGATGCTAGCTCGCGGCGTCGGCCAGGAAACGATGAACTCTTTTCAGGGAATCTGGGACACGCTCCGTGACAGCTCCACGACTAGACAGCAATTCCGCGGCTCCATGACCACGAAGCTATGAACAACAAGAGGTTGGCCTAGTGCCCAGCGGGGAGAAGAATATGCCTCGATGCCTCGGAGCGAGTTGCCATGCATCCGTGGGTGATTGGACCTAGATAGAGTTTTTCGTGCATTTGTTTATTTATATAGCCCATGAGATCCTCCTGTCCCCCAACGGGCGATAAATCTTGAACGTGGTTGTTGGTGGTTTTTACCCACAAGCTTGATTGAAAGCGTCGTCCCCGACACGGTCCATACGCGTTGCGAGCAGACGATACTCACAAGAGAAGATAAAACCATGGTCCTTCCGGCAGCAGCATTTGTTCTTTTGGCAGGGGCCTGCCTCGCCGTGCGGGAAATACCATTCCATGTGAGGAACTTCTACGACGAGATTCGGGACAGACGGTCGTGTCATACTGTCCTCGGGAGAGAGTTTCACAGCATCCAGAGTGATGATGGGCGTATGTCATTCTCCTTTCTTCTCTCCTCCGCGACCTCCAAAAAGCTAACAAGTAGACTTATCACCATGCCGGGGGAAAAAAAAACCAAAAAAAAAAAAAAACACGCAGACTTCTCCTATTGTGGTGACTACTTGAAAAGCCACGGCGTGATATACATCCAAGGTAAAAAGGGCCAGCTCGCCAACATGGACATCGACTGCGACGGCATACAGGGCGGGCCTGCGGACGACGGGCGGTGCGAGTCCTCGAGGCGCAGACAGCCCTTCACGTCGTTTCGCGACACGGTGCGCGGCTACGGCACCGGCCTGCAGGACCTGGATGCGAATATCCATCCGTACGTTGTGTTTGGGAACGCGGGGACCAAGTTTCTTCGTCCGAGGTTCGATCCGCGGAAGTATGGGGTTGAGCCGTTGAGCGTCATGGCTGTGGTTTGCAATAATAAGCTGGTGGGGGTTTCTTTTTTTTTTTCTCTCTCTCTCTCTCTTTTTTTTTTTATGTGTACCATGGGGGAGAGGTGAATTCCTTGGTTTGGCCGTGGGAGAGCTAACGACGATGGTTGTGTGAAAAAAAAAAACCAAAATGCAATATAGGTCTATGGGATATGGGGAGAGGAGAATGGCGATGATGGACCAGAGGCCATGGTTGGGGAGGCGTCCATCTCTCTTGCGACGGCTTGCTTTGGCAAGAGCATCACGGGCGATACCGGGTACGATGGCAACGACGTGCTGTACATTGCGTTTCCGGGAAAGGACGCCGTCCCTGGTGCTCGGGGCGCGGCGTGGAACGCCCGGAGCTATGTTGAGTTTGAGAAGAGCATTGCCTCGCTTGGGGATGGGCTCATCCAGCGCATAGGACAGGGCGACGGCGTCGGTGCATGTTCGTGGGAGGGACACTGCGTCGGTGAGTGTGTGTGTGTGTCTTTGTCTCTCTCTGCTTGGCCTTGCGTGGCGAAGGAAAAGGGGGCCCCCTTTTATCTTTGATTCTTTCTTTCCCCATTTTACCTCGTCGACTCTGCACCTGTTCTCGCTGACTCTTCTTTTTTTTTTTTTCCAAAATAAAAGGCGCCCCGTGTGCCTCCCACGTCGACTGCGCAGACTCCTTGATGTGCACCGCCGGCTTGTGCGCCAGATCATCTACGCCTATGCAGAATTGCATGTCGAGGGGCCACTGCGAGGGTACGTCTCTCCCTCCCTTCCCTGTCGCTTCTTGAACTCTTTGTTTTCCGGTGTCTGCTTTTTTTTTTTTTTTTTTTTTTTTTTTTTTTTTTATTTCACTGACACTTTGTTTTTCTTCTTCTTCTTCTTCTTTCCTTCTCCCCCTTCTTACCAGGTGCTCCGTGCTCGGATGAAGACGACTGCTCGGGGGGCCTGTCTTGCAGGAACGGAACGTGCGCGCATTAGCGGCCCGGCTGGGTGTTGGCAAGGCGGCAGGGTTGTCGAAAGGAACAGTTCGTGTCTATGGTTTCTTCTTCATGGTTTTGGCAGGGCATCCTGGTACAACAAGGTGGTGGCGGCGTCTGGAACTGATATATCAGAGGAGATCGTGCCGCAAAGATTGCGCGGGATGTATATTGATCGTCCGTGGAAAAGGAAGAAGAAGAGAAAGCCCGTCGTTGGACGGTGTATGTGGATGCGGATCGATCGTCGGTGGGAAATGGAGGATTGAGCGGTGTATGCCAATGTAGATTGATCGTCCTTGTGAGAAGAAGAAAAAAAAGAAGAGAAAGTCCATCGTTAGACGGTGTATGCAAACGTAGACTGATCGGACCATCTTCTAAAGACGAAAAGCCCATCGTAGAGCGGTGCATGCCAACGTAGATTAAATCGTCCGTAGTACTTCTTCAGAGCCGGGAAAGAAAGAAAAGAAGAAGAAGAAAAAAAGTCGACATTCGCCACAAGAGCAGAGCAACGAGTCCTCATCCCAAAAGACGCATTGTGCGTTCCGGATTCCACAATCAAGAGGGGGAGAACACAACCCCCCCCCCCCCCTTCCTTGCTCATGAAACTTCAATGCATCGTGTAAGAGAGCCCGACATGTCCTTTGTTGGAAAATCACGACAGCCTCAGCAGAGGAGAGTCCAACACGAGGTGCTCTGCAGACGTGGCACGATGAGATGAGACTCATCGTCGAGGGCGTCACAGATGCACCCTGATGCGGGGAAAGAAAGAAAAAAGAATAATAAAAAAAGAAAGGACACGCCGGGTTGCAGGACCCATGCCAGGTCAGAGAACAACCCGCTCTCCCGCGATGCGGATGCGCCCCTCCACGACGGGCGCAATCACCCTCGTCCAGTCCACGGCTGCGCAGTCCGCGTCTGTGAGAGGCTCGCACACGGTCGCTCTTACGCCCGTCTTGCTGACCCAGCGGGCCCAGAATTTGCGTAGTAGGAGCATCTCCAGGTCGAGACGCAGGTCGTCGTCCGCGTCCGCGGCTCCTGCTCCGGCGGCGGCACCTCCGACACCGGGGTCGCAGCCGCTGTTCCCGTCGCAGTGGTGGTGCCGAGTCTCGTCGAGTTGGTCGTCGTCGTCTTCGTCCTCATTCTCGTCCGGCGGCTCGCTGTGTAGCCCGATGCGTCGGCGCAGAAACTCTCGCCACGTGGTCGATCCGGCGGCATTCGTCTCCGTCTCCGTCTCCGTCGTGGGCGGCTCGCTGTGCGGTCCGATCCGTCGGCGCAGGATCCCCCTCCACGTCGTCGACCCGGCGGTATTCGTCTCCGTCATGGGTGGCGCGTCTTTGCGCTTGTCGCTGTGGGATGGCGAGAGCGGCACGCCGGCATGCCCGGCCACGCCGACCCAGTGGTCCGAGATGCACTTCCACTGTCCGACGGTGCGCAGGGCCATGAAGTACTGCCGCAGCATGGCCGAGATGAGGATGCCGTTTTCCTCATCGACAATCTCGTGGGCCGTGCCACCTTCAGACTCGACGAGTAGGGACGTGTATCCGTCTGTGTGGTTTGCGGGCAACAAGGTCAGCCTCTTTATCCTGCCAGAGTGATCAGAAGAAAGGGGGGGGGGGGGGGGGGGGGGGGGGTGGATGTGGCTGATACGTGG